>JAMWET010003075.1:0-66252 GCA_024036415.1 Prochilodus magdalenae
TCACTCAGTGAGTATTTTTACCTGCTGTATATTATTACTGTTCACTAGTTACTCAGCTTTTGCTGCCTACCTGGTAAAAGATCAGAGACAGCTGCTCCCAGAAGGAGGTTTGGGAGTGCGGTGCTGTTGTGAAGGAAGATGAAGGTGACCAGGATCAATAACTGATGATAAATTTAGACTGATATGATCAATATTTATTGAGCTACACATACAGAAGTCTGTCTCTCAGTATGGCGTCGGGCCGCCGAGTTTGCTAACCCAACACGCCAGACGTCTCGGTATGGAGCTGTAGAGGTTCCTAATGGAGTCCTGTGATAATCCATCCCATGCAGCTTGAACATCCTCACACAGTTCCTGCAGATGGTGCGGTAGGGGTGGAGGTGGAGTGACACCAGGTCTTCTGGACATGTGACAACAAACTGTTCATCTTGGTGCTGACCACGGTGCCTCCACACACGGATTCGTTGGGCGTCTCCACCAAGACTAAAGCGGGACTCGTCACTGAAGATGACCCGCTGCCATTCTGAGTCACTCCATGACAGTCTGGTACGACACCCCTGCAGTCTTTGGTGACGGTGACGTGGTGTTAAGGACAGTCGTGATGACGGCCTGTACGCTTATAGTCCTGCGTTGTGCAGCCGTCTGCCAATGGTGCTGGCACTGGATGACTCGTGGAGCATGGCATAACTGCTCACGTGAAACTCAAATCATTTGCACGTCTCACAGTGTAAAACTAGAATACCTGGAATATCTCAATCTCCAAGTTTCTTTCCCGGCGGTTGATTACTTCTGGGTACACACTATTTGTGCCGGTATTCTTTTGTTGATGAGTGTATGCAGTGCCTTAGCATGAAAATGAACCCTAGCCACACGTACATACCCATACACCAAACTGCTTAGTACAGCATACTGAGTTATGAAATTCATACGTCCACTGTGAATGTAGATCTAGTCTTTAGGTGTGCTGAGCCCTCCGTCTGCTGTTCTTTCGTCTCCAGCTCTTCTTTAAGGGCTGAAACACAATAGGCACATGTTGAAACCAGTGTTATCGTTATTGACAGGCCTTACCTCAGGCGTAATCTCATCTCAGATGGGTGTTTGCTGAGTGAATACTGATCTGTGATATGGAGGGTGAGACCTCAATCCCACAGGAAAGAGGAGAGATTCAGTGTGTCTTTATTTCTGTCCCATCAGGTCCTTCTAGTAACCAATCCTCAACCTCTTCCCATCCAATCACCACTTCCCCAGCGCAAAATTCCACAGGTAGACAATCTGCTTGTCTGTCTTATCCTCACATCTATGCAGTCTTACTCATTTTGCTTTCACTTTGACGCTACACAACAGAAGTTCCCTCATGCTACATTATTCAGAATGTCTCACCAGCTAGCATCCTCATATATGGTGTAAACAGTCATTAGCCGCTGTATTTGAAACACCTACATGGTAACCCCGCTATGATGATGGCAATCAGTGGATACACAGCTTGTTCACTATCCCCCAGTCCAGAGGTGCTCAATCCTGGTCCTGCAGATCTACCACCCTGGAGAATCCAGATCCCACACGTGGCTTTGACGTTCAGACATCTCTGAAGGTTCTCTACCTGGATCAGATCTCCAGGTGATGGATCTCCAGGACCAGGACACCCCCTACTCAAGTCCTTCACCAATGGCCACTCTTAGCTAGTTTTAACCATGTTGCTATGCACTGTGGCTGAGTAAGTGTGAAGTCTTGCCCTTTTCTGTGTGGTCAGCCTTCGCTGAAATGTGGCAAATGTCTGCCAATGTCGCTGGCACTAACAGGACAACGTAATTCATATGTCCACTGTGAATGTAGATATCTAGGCTTTAGGTATGCTGAGCCCTCCGTCTGTTGTTTCTTGTCTCCGGCTCTGTTCTAATACTAAGTCATCATCCTGAGCTGAAAGCCCTGCAGTACAATCACTTATCTCAGCGTTTCTCAACCCTGGTACTGGAGGCCCTGCACACCTGAGGCCTTCCACGCTCCCTACACTCTTATCTTATCCTTCATTAGTCAGGGTCAATTCACGAACTTGACACATAGGTGTGTCATATCTGTAAGTTAACCCTTAACAGACATATGCAGCATAGGATAACGTACAGGCGTGGGATATTATAGGTTGAAACACAATAGGAATCAGTTAAAGCCAGTGTTATCGTTATTGACAGGCCTTCGCGAATCGGACCTAATCTCATCTCAGATGGGTGCTGAGTGAATACTGATCTTTGATATGGAGCGTGAGACCTCAATCCCACAGGAAAGGAGCGAGATTCAGTGTGTCTCTATTTCTGTTCCATCAGGTCCTTCTAGTGACCAATCCTCAACCTCTTCCCATCCACTCATCACTTCCCCAGTGAAAAAATCCACAGGTAGACAATCTGGTTGTCTGTCTTATCCACACATATATGTTGTTTTACTCATTGTGCTTCCATTTTGACACTACACAACCCAAGTTCCTTCATTCTACATTATTTCGAACATCTCGCCAGCCAGCATCCTCATATATGGTGTAAACAGTCATTAGCCACTGTATTTGAAACACCTACATGGTAATCCCTGGATGATGCTGGCAATCAGTGTATACACAGCTTGTTCACTATCCTCAAGTCCTGGTGTGCCCAATCCTGGTCCTTAAAGATCTACCACCCTGGAGAATCCAGATCAATCACATGCGGCTTTGATCTCTGAAGGTCTTCTACCTGGATCAGATCTCCAGGTGGTGGACCTCCAGGACCAGGACACCCCCACTCAGGTCCTCCACCAATGGCCACTCTTAGCTGACAGTTTTTGGGTGGGGTTCCACTCTCACTCATCTGCTATGAGGGGTTTATACAGGCTCTAATTGGGTATGGTGGGCCTATCAGGGAGACGGACCTGATGAAGTTAACAGTGAGTGAAGTGTTTCTGTTAAAGTGGACGACGAGTGTACATGAGTTGTTACTACTTCCTCTAAGACGGTGGATGTCAGTCAGCTTACATGACAAAGAGAAAAAGAATGGATGTTGGCCAACATCGTCTCTGTTGTCATGGTTATTTAAGAGTTTTAACCACGTTGCTATGCCCGGGTTGGGTGAGTGTGAAGTCTTTCCGTTCTCTGTGTGGTCAGCCTTTGCTGAAATGTTCAAACTCGTGACCTTGAGTGTCACATCAGTGTTCTCTACCACGTGACTAAGAGAGCAAAAGTGTGAAGCGTTTATTACAGACCTTTAGTCACTAGACTTCTTCTCTGCGACCACGTGTTATCCATCCATGATCATGAGCACCAGCCTTATGAGATTTCTCCTGCACTGTTCGTTTAAGAACAAAATCCTTGTCAAGCAGGTCCAACAGTTTGTTTCCTAGTGTACCATAGTGCCTTAAATGCCTTAGGCCTGATGCCTTGATCCCCTCAACCGACAGGGCATGATTAAGGTGCCCTTGAGCAAAGGCACCTCACCCCCCCAACCACTCCCTGTGTGGTGTAAATGGGCTGCCCACTAGTCCAGCCCCATAGTGTGTGTCCGCAGACAGACCATGCTTCTGCTCACTACCCAAATAACCGCAAACACATTCAGGTGAGGGTGAGGGTCTGGACTCTGGGGAGGTCAGTCCATTGTTCTAAGAACACCAGCAGGTTCTTTGTTTGGTATGTTGGTCTTCTTTTCTCAGTGAGGAGTTTCTTGAGCTTTGTTGAGGTTCAGACCTCCATAGTGTTGAGGTGTCGTCTCACAATGGAGGGATGGACAGAAACACCTCTGGATGTTCTCAGATCTGAAGCAAAAGTGGAGCTTGATGTTCCCCTTGATGTATCCTTGATGTTATTAAGCTGTTTATCTGAAGGGGAGATGGACCTACCAGGTCCTCCAGGTGGTTGTTAGGAGCCCCAGCTTCTCTGTAGGTTTTGATCATTGGTTGAACTCCAGGTTGAGAAACTCCTGACCCGCTGACCTGCTGGCTTTTTTTGCTGTTTCAGTTATTTCTCTAGATATCGATCTCTATAAACTGAAGGTAGAGCGGCCAAACAAGGAGTTTGGCAGGCCTGTTTCTTAAACGTACCTTAGCCTTCACAAAAGGGAACACTATAGTAACAGTATCCTATTACTGGGAGTTATGACTGCAAACAGAACCATGACTGTGGCTAACGCTCTGATCTCTGTACCTTTAGACTCTATTGTTTACATCTGCAGTGGTTTGGCCATCATGGTGATCATTCTTCTACTGGCTACGACAGCACTGCTCAAGCAAAGGAAGGACCCCAAGAGCCCCAAAGGTAGCAAATACAAACACATATACACACCTACACAATGTATTGCGAATAGTCTGTTTTGCTCCCCAACTGAAATACTACTTTTCTGGATGTTTAGAAAGCCCAGCTGAGTTGTTCCCTCTACGTATGACCCCAGCTGGCCCTGGAGAGGTAGGTACTTTGGGCAAACATCCAGTTCCATAAACAGTATATACATTGGTAGATACATTGGTATGATAAACTCCACAAACTCCACAGTTTGACTAATGGATGTTTTCCTGCAGGACGACATAATCTATCAGGAGATTGAGGAGAAAGAGGAGCCAAAGCCTGCTATGGAGTCCACGGTTAATACAATCTACTGTACAGCAGAGGGGCCTGCAGATGCACCGGTCTATTCCACTATCGATGAGCCCACTAGCTCAACCATCTACAGTACAGCAACCTTGCCTGAGCAAAGTCCAAATGACCCCACCGACCCCACTGATGACGCCCCGGTTTACTCCTTGATGACCCACTCTCAGTAGCACCTAAACCAGCTCTTGCTCGTGGTGGGAGTCAGAATCCCTCCTTAGTCATTCATTCATTCATTCATTCATTCAGATACCTTCTAAGTCGCTTATCCTTCCGGGTCATGGGAGGTGCTGGGGGCTATCCCAGCACCTGGGATAACATCTTTGAGAGGCCGCCAGCTAGCTTTGTTGCAAGCCCGCCAGCCAGACATACACACACATTCATGCATAGGGGGACTATTAAACATCTCCGGGTCACCTGACTGCGAGCCGACAGTGCTAACAACTGCACCAGCGTGCTGTCCTCTCTGCGTCACCTGGTGTAATACTTTTAGTGTAGTGTCCTCTCCAATGTCGCTTTGCAGAACTGTGATAGGGGAGACGCACCAGGTCACCACTAGGGGGAGGAGCCAGCTTTAAAAGGGCACGTCCAGGAGGAAGTGGCGATGGTTTGCCACAGCTTGTGGTTGAAGGAACTTCAGTTGAAATTGTCTGGGTATGTCTGGGGAAAAGCTCAACAGCTTATCTGTGCTCTGTTGCTTGCTTGTGAGAGTTTCATGAAGATAGCTGACATAGCTAATAGAGCGCTGACCCTGAAGCATACTGTACGGACTGAGCTAATGTGGCTGCAGCAGCATTACTCGTATATCATAGACCTTGAAATATAACTATAAGTTGTGTGTACTTGTATATGATCTCTCTTTATGGTGTAGAAGTGTAATAAGCTGTGCGAGTCTTGAACATAGATTTATTAAAATCAGTGGTAATCAGCTGGATTTGAGGGGGGTCTGCCAGGTCAGAGGAGAGATAACTCTGCTGTGTGGTGGTCCTTGAAGCCTGGATCAAAGCAAACGACTGAATCCCACCGTGTGCTGTACTGCCTAGCTAACAAGATAGAATCACAACTACCAAACAGACGAAGTTTTGTTGTTCTGTTGTATTTTGTTCTGCATGCAGGTTCCTGATAAAGCAGGCCTCGGATTCGTTATCATGTTTTAATGCAGTGTAATTATTTTCCTGTGCCTGACGGGTGGTGGCAAAAATTAGTGAACACATCCTTCACCAGAAAGAAACTTAAATAAGGCATTTAATAACTAAATTGAGTTATTATGGTATTTGGTGAGTTTATATACTGTAACATATAATATATATTTTGTGAAATTGTGTTAATATCATATATTATTATTGTATCATTGTAATTTATATTAAAATGTTTTTTTCAAAAAGTCATCATAGTATTTGCTCAGCTTTAGCAAATTTTCCCAGTATTTTCAACATATCCAACATTAATTAATTAATTAATTAATTAATTAATTAATTAATTAATTAATTAATTAATCAATTAATTAATTAACGGCAGTTAAAATGTAGTTTGTAGTATGTGTTGAGATGTGTTCATTTATTTACACAGTGAAACAAGCCATGTTGACCAGCAGCACCCAACCTTGGCCAGTGTGATTGAACAAGGCCTAAGTTAAGCCTATTAATGAATGCTATGCAATGTTTTACTATTTTACAGTGCAATACAAGGTGATATGAAATGTAGCATGTACTTACTGCATTATTGTTTATTAGTTTATTACATTTACACATCCAGGTATTTATCCTAAAGTGGAATTATATAAATGGGGAGCTCAATTTTAATTTATATATGTATATTTTCGTCAGAGTTGAATATTTTATGATAATAATGCCATCTAGTGGAATGTTGGTGTTTGTTTTGCACTAAAAATAAAAAATGTTCTTTATAGTTTTCCTCTATATGACCTGTTTTTCCTGTTTTCCCTTTGATAACATATAATCAAAACTTATTAACTTGACGTTTTGGGCATGTCACTGCAGAAAAAATAAGATCTTGTCCAGTAAAATGATCTTATATCTTGTGGTTATATCTTATATTTCTCATTTTAATGTTGTTGTAGGTTTATATAAGATAATTTAGCTTTTTTCCAGACATTTTTTGTAATTTAGTGATTTTAGTAAGCAAAATTTTGGCAGGTTTTTTTTCTTACTGTAAGAAACACGCTGCACACAAGCCATATTATTATTACCGAAATATTGAGAGAATTTGGCTTACTAAAATCACTTAAAACAAGTTAGAACACCTGGGAATAAGAAAAATAATCTTAAAATTAGCCTAGAACAATCTTAAAATTAGTTCTAAAATGCCAAGATATAATTTTTGGCTGTATACAAGAAATATCAAAACACGTGAATGAAAGAGGTATTGGATTTGCAGGTCTCTACTGTGACTTACTATAGCAGTCTGGCCCAGTGTATGAACTGCTCCTAGTTCCATGTGGGCTGGCTATTCAAGCACTGACTGGATGCTCACTAACTTGTCATAGTGGACATGACCTTAGCTTCAATATCAACAAAACGTTTGGTTTAACAATTGTTCTGGAACTGCTCTTTTCAAGTTGGGTAGGTCTTCCTCACATACCTGAGATATCCCTCATCATCTTCTCTTCCGACTTCAGTTTGAGGAATTAGTAATAATTCACTCCTCCCATCAAACTCTTGGAGAAATTGGGCAAGTTTTAGAATTTATAAATAAGCTACGGGCATAGTTATAGCTTGTGATGTATGAAGGACCAACTAAATGAACCAGTCTGCTTCAGCGCCACCCTAAGGCAGACCAGTGCTACTTCTCCACTAAGAATGCCAAAGACAGAAATTCAGCCGATGCAGGTAAATAGCTAAACTGTGAATTTCCTTGAATTTGTAGTTGAGCCTCTTTTACTCCCTAAGGGACAACATAACATCAGAGAAAGCTTATTCCCAGGGATATATTCAGAATCTAACATGTTCAGGGGGTTAGTGAGAAGGTCCCGGACCCCCAGGATCCCCTATATTCCACACCTTAGCCTCTTTTGTGTTAGTTTAATTTCAGTGAGTGGGTGGATCTGTGTTGTTACAGGTGTTTATCATTCAGTGTTTATACTGGGAACACTAAAATGGATCTTTATTCATACTGCAGTACAGTACAGCTTTCTATGTGCTGCACTCTAGATGGCAGTAGAGATATCAGTGTTCCGGACCAGTTCACAACAAGGGCTCGTGTACCAATGACACGCCCAACTACACATAGACATAAGGCTTAATGAAAGAGTCAATGCTGGAAAACTTACAAGAGATAGAATTCTAAATTCAGCATTTATATGGTGGAGAATTGTGGTGTAGTTCTTTCACACAGTGATAGGACATCCGGCCCAAAGCAAACTGAGCAACAGATGAATGTCTCCACCAAACACGGCTTGATGGGCATTTCTTCCGAGTTTACTAGAAGTGACAGCCTACTGTTGGTGTTACATTTCACGCTACAGCAGGCCGAAAGCAGAAGGTTGACGTTATCTCAGGGTGTGCTATAAGGGAAATGGGCGTTCTGGTTAGCTGATCTGTAAGCAGAAGAACAGGGTTACGGTTTAGATAGGGAAGCAGCAGAACCTGAACATCTAGCACAGTTTTGTGATATTGGAGATAAAAATGGACACAGCTGAAATAACTGTCAGGATCCTACTCAGCCTCTTCCTGGTTTCAGGTAAGGAGATGAGCTTCTACATGATCATCACTATCAGCAGTGTCTAATGAAGACTTTACTTAGAGGGACATCTGTCCTCTTTTAGTAGGTGGAGGAGAATCCAGGACAGTGAGGGGATATCCAGGAGGAGGAGTCCTCATCAGGTGTAGATACGAGAAGAGATACACATCAAACCCAAAGTACCTCTGTAGGGGTTCATGGCCTTGTTTGACGAAGCCAGTTCGGACAGAAGTTAAAAACGAGTGGAGTAATACAGGAAGGTTCTCACTGCTTGATAACACCAGCTCTGCAGAGTTCTGGGTGATGATCAGAGACCTCACTGTACAGGATTCTAGAACGTACAGGTGTGCAGTAGATATAGATTTGGCCATTGACGTCTACACACAAGTGGATCTGACTGTAGAGGAAGGTGAGTATCTCCCACCACTGCACCTGTTACTATAATACACTACCAGCACTATTAGATACAGCAGGTTGACTGCAGGAGGTTAAGTGGTGTAACAAGAAGATACTTATTTTAACTCTAATTTCCATGCGGGTCCAGGTCTCTGATTGGCTGCAGCTATGGAAATGCATTCACATGGTTGTTCATATGTGATCCTGAGATTATATCTCATAGTACAATGTCAGATATACTTCTATAAACTTTGTGAGCAAATGTGGCCTCTATGTCGGAGCTATCTAGTCTATTTCTACAGCCTCTGAATATGGACTTCCCCTGAATTAATTTGCTAAGCAAAAGTCCTATATACATATACTTCCTGCCTCGGCTCTGAAATATGCTAACATAAAGTGAGAACTTATCATCGGTATTTTATATACTGTATATATTCTGTGTGTGTTTACAACTGACTGGTTGTTTATGACTGACAGATCTGTCCTATGAGAAGAGCATCAGTGTGACTGGCCTTGTTGGAGGAGGTGTGAACATCAGCTGTAAATACCCACAAACCCTCAGCAGTTACCCCAAGTTCCTCTGTAGGAGAGTGGGCACTGCTGACTGTAACTATGTAACACCTGTTAAAGAGAGTAGAAGATGGAGAAATGGGGGAAACCTGAACCTCCATGACGACAGAGCAAAGAAAACTTTAACTGTGAGGATCAACGATCTGACTGAAGGAGACTCTGGAGAGTACTGGTGTGGAGCTGAATCAAACTGGACATCTGATGATGGATACAAGGTTTACATCACACAGGTCCACCTCAGAGTCACTGGTGAGTAGATCAGATTATAAACTAATGTTTGTATTTTCAGAGAGTCTAGAGGCAGGAAGTGTACATCATTATTTACATAATCACTATTTAAGATGTCGTCACTGAGTTTCCGGTGACATGCAGTTGTGGAGAGTTTCATGAACTGTAAAAAAAAACTGTAAAAACATAAATGAGGTTATAGCTTGTTATTTAGAATAAATTGTGGCATTGGGATGAAGAAGAAGATTATAACTGAATGATTATAAATTATGGCATAAATGGAGCATATATATATATACATATATATACACACAAACACATATATAGATTGGGAAGAGGTGCTACAGTGCAGGGAATGTTTCGTTCCATGTGTGGAAAATGGCTCCAGAGCAGATGTTAATGATTGACTAAAAGGAGGGACTGCATGTGGGCGTGGCCAAAGACCATAGTGTGAAGGAAGTAGCTGAATCTGCAGGTGTATGGAAGCGTACGGTCATACGGGTCTACCAGCAGTGGATACAATCCCAGCCTACAGGGAATTCTCTTAGGAATTGTGCCAGAGAAGGCATCCACCAAATCTGGCCCAGCTGACCAATCCTTTGATGTAAGAGTGTCTGAACATTGATGTGGCTACATCCAGAACCTTGTCCAGTACATGCCCAATCCAGTCCCAGCTGTTACTGGTGCTCGTGGGCGTTACACACTGTTAGGTATGTTTTAGTCACAGGGAAGTCGTGATTGTGAGCAGTGTGGCTGTTGATGACCTGCCTGCCACAGTTCCGAGGAGAATTCCTTGCATCTTACGTTCCACAGCCGAACATGCAGTAGCCACTAAGAAATAAGGCTGGTCTAATGGGATTATAAGACATATCTAAAAAGGTTTCTATTTACAGAACGACCAGCATCAACATCCTCAACATTACCATTAAGCACAACTCTACAAACCCCAAAATCAACTGCCTCTACAGCATCTACAGCTGCTACAACTACAGTCATTTCTTCTTTCACAGCATCCTCAGGTCAGATATTCATTCTTTATGTATCCTGGTGAATTACAGTGACATCCACACAGATTACTGACAGGCATTTCCTTTAAATACAGGTGTTCTCCCACAATCGTCAACACGCGTTAGATCACTGAACACACAACCAACCACATCCTCAACTCCTGAAACCATACCGTCTTCAGAGTCTGCTAAAGGTACGGGCACACAAACAATGTCTACCTATGTGTGTACATGTGTATATATATATATATATATGATTCTCTTCTTCTCCAGCATCACTTCCAGTTTCCTTTGTGATCCCTGTTGTATCTGTGATTCTGGTGCTGATTCTGATTGGACTCTTATTCTTAATACTCACTTTACGCAAGAGAAGCAAATCTCCAGGTACCATCACCCACAGAAGCATGCTCATACAGAAAAAAGTCACTTGTGCACACAATGTTAAATGGGCTACTGATTTCACCCTAGACATCTATCATGGGCCTAACATGGGCCTTATTTCCACTGTAGAGGCAAATGGGTTTTAGGGCTTCTAGACATGGCTTTACTTTAGACTCCTGCAGCCGGTTCTGGTTTCTTTTTCCATCAGCTGAGCAGCTAAATGAGAAACAGTAAACTCACTGGCTAACTGCTATGCTAACTGGCTAATTGCTGCACATATAGTACATAACGCTTCTGCTTTGCTCTCAGATTATTAATCCTCAGGTGTAATATGAAATCCTCTACTGAGTCTGTAATGCAGTAGCCTGCTAACTGTGTTAGCATTATCCCAGAAGGGTAATAACCACAGAATAATTTTTTATCTTTCTGTCACCTCAACATCAGAAATCGCAATACACAGTCTGAGATATAACCTATCATGCTACTCATGTTTGCGGGCTATGGCATAAAACACAAGTACAGGTTTTGTTTTGGGTTTCTGTCACTCCAACACTAGTCATTCGACTTTACTCTAACTGTTATATGTTTTTATCAAGAATGCTTGTGATGGCAGAGCACCAGTTAGTCTAGTCAAACTTGTACTGTTTGGATCTTTTTAGCTAAGCTAGCTAAGTTAGCTAGTAGAAAGGAGCCTGTTAGCTTTAGCTACAGCTTCAGACAGAACAGAATAGCTTAGATTCCTCCTTTATGTCCCTCCAGCATCAGCAATTTAACGTTGTATTCTCAGAGTTCTGCCTATGGCATCTGAACTTGTGTCAATAAAGCTTCTGTTAGCCAGACACGAAACTGCTCTGTGGTGAACAGAGCTGGCAGCATGCTAGCTGAGCTAATGCTAACATGGCTGCAGCTAATGTCTCCTACTTACAGTACACCAAAACTTTATACTTATTGAGTTACTGTACACCGACACAATACTTACAGCACACTAACACATTACACTTACTGAGTTACTGTACACCGACACGCTACTTACAGTACACTAACACATTACACTTACTGAGTTACCATACACCGACACACTACTTACAGTACACTAACACATTACACTTACTGAGTTACTGTACACCGACACACTACTTACAGTACACTAACACATTACACTTACTGAGTTACTGTACACCAACACACTACTTACAGCACACTAACACATTACACTTACTGAGTTACTGTACACCGACACACTACTTACAGCACACTAACACATTACACTTACTGAGTTATCGTAAACCGACACACTACTTACAGCACACTAACACATTACACTTACTGAGTTACCGTACACCAACACGCTACTTACAGCACACTAACGCATTACACTTACTGAGTTACCGTACACCGACACACTACTTACAGCACACTAACACATTACACTTACTGAGTTACCGTACACCGACACACTACTTACAGCACACTAACACATTACACTTACTAAGTTACTGTACACCGACACGCTACTTACAGCACACTAACGCATTACACTTACTGAGTTACCGTACACCGATACGCTACTTACAGCACACTAACGCATTACACTTACTGAGTTACCGTACACCGATACGCTACTTACAGCACACTAACAAATTACACTTACTGAGTTACTGTACACCGACACACTACTTACAGCACACTAACGCATTACACTTACTGAGTTACTGTACACCGACACACTACTTACAGCACACTAACGCATTACACTTACTGAGTTACCGTACACCGACACGCTACTTACAGCACACTAACACATTACACTTACTGAGTTACCAACACGCTACTTACAGCACACTAACACATTACACTTACTGATCTACCGTACACCGACACGCTACTTACAGCACACTAACGCATTACACTTACTGAGTTACCGTACACCGACACGCTACTTACAGCACACTAACGCATTACACTTACTGAGTTACCGTACACCGACACGCTACTTACAGCACACTAACGCATTACACTTACTGAGTTACCGTACACCGACACGCTACTTACAGCACACTAACACATTACACTTACTGAGTTACTGTACACCAACACACTACTTACAGTACACTAACACATTACACTTACTGAGTTACTGTACACCAACATGCTACTTACAGCACACTAACACATTACACTTACTGAGTTACTGTACACCAACACACTACTTACAGTACACTAACACATTACACTTACTGAGTTACTGTACACCGACACTACTTACAGCACACTAACACATTACACTTACTGAGTTACCGTACACCAACACACTACTTACAGCACACTAACACATTACACTTACTGAGTTACTGTACACCAACACGCTACTTACAGCACACTAACACATTACACTTACTGAGTTACTGTACACCGACACACTACTTACAGCACACTAACACATTACACTTACTGAGTTACTGTACACCAACACGCTACTTACAGCACACTAACACATTACACTTACTGTCCAAAGCTGATTGAAGGGGGATTTACAGAGCCAATGGAATGCATTGCTGATATTTCTCCTCTCTCTCTCTTTAGGCCCGTCAAACAACGCCCAGGTGAGTCAGGATTTTCCTTTAAAGCTGATTCCCATTATAACACATTTCCATCAGTGACATGTATAATAATGAATCACCAGTAACTGAAATACTGACCTACCTGACCTGACACATCGACACATCAGGTTAACTGCTTCCAATACACGACCCATTCTAATTCATTACATCTCTTGTTCTCAGGTTTCCTCTACTCTCTACGAGGAGGTCAAAGACACCAGACACCGTTCCACCTCGGATGCTTGGGTTACCACTGTCTACTCTACGGCTCAGCCACCTTCTCAGACTGTTTATGGCAACGTCCAGATACCTTCAAACTCCAGTGATTTCTCAAATCCTGTTTATTCTGCTGTTTCATTACCATCAAACCCTCCTGATCAGGACGCATACTCTACAACTCAGTTACCCACAATTCCCTCTGATTCCTCAATCAGTGCTCCTGAATACTCAACTGGAGACCCTGCAAATGGTCCAGAATACGCAACAGTGAAGTTCAGCAAGACAGAGGGCAGTTCTACTGTTGTTGCAGCCTATAGCAGGGAGAATGACTCCTGTGACTATACCACAGTTAACTGTTAGCGGAAGTGGCTAGATTAGCATGCTAGAATTTGTCATTGTCATCCATTTCCAGCTAAGAGACACTCCCTTTCACACGCAGAAGTGTTCACTCTGCTGCTGTTTAAACGGGTTTAGATTCAGTGTTATTAATATGGCGCATGTTTTATAAGTCATGTTTATAGATGATGAATGAATCTTCTTTGTTTGATGCGATGGCTGATAAATATTATTATTTTATTCTGAATGTGGGTAGTTTGTTTGTTGCCAGGTATATATTTATGTTAGTACATTTTTAATCAGTGTTACATTTTATAATGTATATAGACAGTCAAGTCACATTGTTATGACCACCGGGGTAACCTCTGTGTGCAGCACGGACTGTAGCTAAAAGGGCCGGGAGAGGCTCAATAAGGTCCCGGTAGGATGTCACAGGTATCTGGAGCCACAGCTGCTGGCGGTTGGGTGGGGGAAGGATCCATAGAGCAAACACGATGATCAAGGGGGTCCAACAGATTGGCATGAATTAGTGGGCCAGTATAACATCCGGAAGTCTTGGTCATGCTCTTCCAACCAGTATTGGGCAGTGTGGCATATTGCATCGTCTTGCTGGAAGATCCCATCCGTCACAGGGACGACAATGAGCGTGTATGGGTGTATGTGATCTGCAAGGATGAAGTCAAACCCGAATTAGTGAGAGTGCCTGGCACATGGACGAGTGGGCCCAGAGAGTGCTATGAAAATGAGACTTCCTTCATGGCCTCACTGCTGCCATCGAAAGCAGGAAGTGGTTATAATAATGTGACTTGAATTTGTATGTGACGTGTGGTAAAATCCGTTTATTGTGCTGAACCTAACAATTAAATCATTATAAGTTCACCGTGTAGGTTTTATTAGCTTTTCTATGGAGACCAATGAGTCATTTAATGATTGAGTTCTCAGTCATGGTGTTGTAAAGACTGGCCTGGGTGTTACTCTTACCACGACCAGCAGAGGGCAGCGGCAAACTGGCAATCAGCCCTAACATCCTGCACATGGTGAACAGGCTATATATACCCCTCAGGAAGCAGGCCAGGTTGGGGGTTCTTTGCTACACCAGGTGTGTGTGAGGCTGGTTGGTAATGGTAGGCGGCTTTCTGCTGTCCAGAGAGGGCTGACAGAATCCCTGTGTCCATTTTCAGAGGGACTTAGAGTTATTACACTCATCCCTCTCCCCTGGCGTCCTTTGTTTCACCATTTCCCATCCAAACGTTTACCAGCATGAGGTGGAATTCAGTGGTAGTTTTTTTTTTTTTCCACCTATACTTACCTGGTTGGGGATTGCCTGTAGAGCCATGGTGGTGGAGTGGTAGACAGCTCGCCCACAAATACAGCAGCCTGGGTTCTTCTGATTTATTTCTCCTGCCCTATGTCTTGTCAGCTTAGCGTTTGGGTCCTCTCCAAATTCCCACTGCTAGCTTGGGAAAGACCCAGGAGCTTTTGAGTCCACTCCGACCAGCAGCTACCACTACAAATGTACACGTTCCAACTGGGTGACTTCAAATGATGAATCATTCATCCTCTAGATGGCAGTAGATTGAGATCAGCCATGTGTGTTTGCACACAGAGGACTTTATGTTCCGCCTTTAACCCATGTGTGAAGTCACGCACTGGCCCGCTAACACACATACACACACACACACACACACACACAGACTAGTAAACACATAGACTAGGAGGCCTATCCACAGTGGCAGGGGAGCAGCTGGGAGCTCTTTTAAAGGATGAGCTCTTTTTGTGAATAAAAGTCAGCATGTGATCATTTTATACACTCATCATCAAACCCAGAAAGAATCAACAGGAACGAAACCTGTTGGGTAAGAAATGCAAATGACTCTAGTTGCACGCTCGGCTGCACCTGTGATTTAAGCAAGGACGGGTCTCATCTCTGTACCTGACTGACCCAACAGCCACCATTCCAGACATCCAGCGAGCAGTGGTGTCCTCCATGAGTCATCCTGTTAGTGCAGCACCATTGGCAGACGGCTGCACCACGCAGGACTACATGCACACAGACCGTTACCACGACTGTCCTTAACACCACGTCACCGTCACCAAAGACTGCAGTGGTGTCGTACCAGACTGTCATGGAGTGACTCAGAATGGCAGCGGGTCATCTTCAGTGACGAGTCCCGCTTTAGTCTTGGTGGAGGATAGACGAATCCGTGTGTGGAAGCGGTTTGTTGTCACATGTCCAGAAGGCCTGGTGTCCCTCCACCTCCACCCCTACCGCACCATATGCAGGAACTGTGTGAGGATATTCAAGCTGCATGGGATGGATTATCACAGGACTCCATTAGGAACCTCCACAGCTCCATACCGAGACCTCTGGCATGTTGGGTTAGCAAACACGGCGGCCCGACACCATACTGAGAGACAGACTTCTGTATGTGTAGCTCAATAAATATTGATCATATCAGTCTAAATTTATCATCAGTTATTGATCCTGGTCACCTTTATCTTCCTTCCCAACACACCTGCACTCCCACACCTCCTTCTGGGTGCAACTAAGGTCCATGTGTGTGCAATCAAAGTGTCAAGTGGTGTCGGTACTGATACACCTGCTCTGAAAGGCCCCTGAACACTGCCATACCTCTAAGCAAGCAACATGACGGAGCTCTTTCAGACAGGTCAGGGCCTAAGCCAAGGAGAGGGACAAACCAGAGCTGCGATATTAAATAGCATCCCAAGCTTTGAAAATCTCACAGAGCACCATTAAATCTATTACAACACAAAGCATAGAATATGTCCCAACTACAAACCAGGCAAGAGATGACCACCAAGGTAACACTAAAGGGGCTACAAAGATCTATAAGCCATACACGCCACAAAAAGTGTGCAGGTGGCTGACTCTCCAAATACATGGAAGAAGGTTCTCTAGTCAGATGAGACCAAAATTTAATCTCATGGCTTTCATGGGGAAACCTGACACTTCCCATCATCCCAAGGACACCATTCACACAGTGAAGCATGGTGGTGGCAGCACTTGCTTTTCATCGTCACATCATAAAGAACTTGTCATGATTTCAGGACAATACCGGGGAAGCATGTTTCAATCTGGCTGAGATCTAAGGAACCTTCATGGGCCTTCTTTATGTTCTCTCTCTGAGCAGATTCAGATTTCTCTCATTGACTCAAAGACTCGGCTGGCAGGAAGAGTTTTACATATATGGCATGTAGCTGACGCTCTTAACCAAAGCGACTTACAAGGTTAACGATTACAGGCAGGCCAGTGTATGGTTAGGAGTCTTGCCCAAGGACTCTTATTGGTGTAGCACCGCATAGTCACCCAGACTGGGATTCGAACCCCAGTCTCCCATATGTAGAGATGGCACCCGGGTAGTGGTGTTACCCACTGAGCTACACCAACCTGAGAGAGCCTAGATAAGTGGTGTTACTCTGAGAAGCTTTGTGTATATGGGCCCAAGGCATGTTATTTGTTGCACGGTATTAGACAGTTTAACAAGTAAGCACATCAGTGCTTACGTTGTCTACCCACACTGATATTAAGGAAGTCTCTGTTTTGGCAGTTCTTTCTGAAAAGTACTTACAAATGAAATCAATGTAAAAGGCTCATGCACAACAGCAAGTTTTACAGGTCTCATAAGTTTAAACACTAATGAATTAAAAACATGGACATATTTCCGTGCACCTGAAAAAGCATTTAAAAGCATTTTAGTTGCAGCTTTGCTCATGCACATCTCACATGTTTTCTTACATAGTGTCAGAAGGGGAAGTGGGTATGGCCTGTGTCTATTTATGAAGTAGTTAAACTTGCATAGAGGCTGGGTGTAACTTACAGGCTCTCTGAAATCTGACTAAAGTGGACTAGAGCTGGCTTGTAAACCCTGAGCTCAGGATGAAGGTCCTCCTCGTCTTCAGCCTCTTCCTGGTTTCAGGTAAGGAGATGAGCTTCTACATGATCATCACTATCAGCAGTGTCTAATGAAGACTTTACTTAGAGGGACATCTGTCCTCTTTTAGTAGGTGGAGGAGAATCCAGGACAGTGAGGGGATATCCAGGAGGAGGAGTCCTCATCAGGTGTAGATACGAGACCAAATACACATCAAACCCAAAGTACTTCTGTAAAAGTGGTTCTCCAAACTGTGCTGATCAGATCAGGACAGGAGATAAAAACGAGTGGAGGAGTACAGGAAGGTTCTCACTGCTTGATAACACCAGCTCTGCAGAGTTCTGGGTGATGATCAGAGACCTCACTGTACAGGATTATGGATTGTACCAGTGTGCAGTAGAGATAGACTGGCAGCGAGACTTCAACACACCAGTGGAGCTGACTGTAAAGGAAGGTGAGTATCTCCACAGCTGTTTATTAACTTCCTGTATGATTAGCATCAGCTAATGATTATGATGTTGATGTTTATGACAAGCATCTTTAGCATCAGTTACAGTGAGGGTGAACTCCTATAGCAGGAATTGTTTTGTACAGCATCTGCTTACAGTGTTTAACAGTGTTACCATAGAGACACTCTCTTCAGAGTCCAGCAATGGACAGTAATAAATAGTAAAGCAACTTGCGTCCTAAATTAAATTTAATCAAATACAATACGAGCTGTAGGGGCACTCATCATTAAAAGAGCAGCTGCACCCAGAAGGAGGTGTGGGAGTGCAGGTGTGTTGGGAAGGAAGATAAAGGTGACCAGGATCAATAACTGATGATAAATTTAGACTGATATGATCAATATTTATTGAGCTACACATACAGAAGTCTGTCTCTCAGTATGGCGTCGGGCCGCCGTGTTCACTAACCCAACACGGCAGACGTCTCGGTATGGAGCTGTAGAGGTTCCTAATGGTGTCCTGTGATAATCCACCCCATGCACCTTGAACATCCACACACAGTTCCCGCAGATGGTGCGGTAAGGGTGGACATGTGACGCATGACAACAAACCCTTTATCTTCGTGCTGACCACAGTGCCTCCTTAAGGGCAGTCATCATAACGATCTGCATGCATGTAATCTTGCTTCATGCAGCCTTCTGTCAGTAGCATGCTATGGTAGTATCCTCAAGATCAGCATGGCGTGCAATATATCAATAAGACCATTCCACTTCCTGGAGCTGATGGACGCGACCTCCCTCAAGCTTCTGTCAGTCCGGTACAGAGATAATGCCCGTCCTTGCTTACGTCACATGCCTGGCTGAGCATGGAACTTGAATAATTAACATGTCTCACAATGTCAAACCTACCCACCAAGTTTCATTCAAAAGTCCTTCTGAGTGCAGTCATATTTTCAATAAATAGTATATTATTTTTATATCATGTTAGGAACAGTAGTATCAGAGTATTGACAGGTATCAGTATTGATAACCAGTATCAGTACTGATATCAGTATCAATAAAGTGCGTCGATATTCCACTGCATACCTTCAGTGCAAATATAGACATACTTCCTGTTTTAGATCCTCTACCTTTACATGGCCTAAGAAATAACCAAATATGCAGAGGGAGGAGTCATAATGAAGCGTAGACATGAGGACTAGTAAAAATGCATACTTTACATGATATTACATTTATAATATTTACATTATATTGTTGGTTTAATAATATACATACCTTCTCTCTATATCGTTGTCCATATAAATATGCAAATGCATCTGAAATGCAAATTCACCTGTAATGACAGAAATCAGTGATGTGTGTACTAGTTGTATATTTACAGTGATGGTGAGTTTTGTATCTGTACTGACAGATCTGTCCTATGAGAAGAGCATCAGTGTGATTGGCCATGTAGGAGGAGGTGTGAAAATCAGCTGTACATACCCACAATCCCTCAACAGAGACCCCAAGTTCCTCTGTAGGAGAGTGGGCACTGCTGAGTGTAAATATAAAACATCAGTTAAAGAGAGTAGAAGATGGAAAAAGGAGGGGAACCTGAACCTCCATGATGACAGAGCAACACAGACCTTCACTGTGAAGATCAACAGTCTGACTGGGGGAGAATCTGGAGAATACTGGTGTGGAGCTGAATCAGACTGGACATCTGACCATGGATACAAGGTTTACATCACACAGGTCCACCTCAAAGTCACTGGTGAGCAGATCTAAATTTATATTTTCTATACATTCAGACAATTTTAAATATGTTAACCAACTGTAATCAGGATGTGTTCAGTAATACAGTAATGCATCCTTAAACATCTCCATTTTCTTTTAAATCACAAGCAACAATATCCTCAAAGCTGCCATCACTCACAACCTTACAGACAACACAAACAACCTTCTAATCAAAATCTGCACCTGTTACTACTTATACTGTCTCCTCATTTAAGACACCAGCAGGTATAATATCCATACTGTGTATATCCTGGTAAACTCTAATCACTCAGTAACAATGGCACTTTAAACAAGATTTTCTTCCAATCCAGATGTTTCAAGCACTGATCCACTGAAGTCCTCCACTGGTTCACTGAACTCCACCTCTGATCCACTGAAGTCCTCCACTGATCCACTGAAGTCCTCCACTGGTTCACTGAACTCCACCTCTGATCCACTGAACTTCCCCACTCATCTACTGAACTCCCCCACTGGTTCACTGAACTCCCCCACTGGTTCACTGGCATCAGAATCAATCACATCCTCGTCAACTTCAACTCCTAGAACTACACTACTATCTTCACCGTCTATGACAAGTAATTAAACACATCTGCTGAAATACTGTCTGCTCAAATTCTGTTACTCTACTGATAAAGTCTACTGATAAATTCGGATTGACCAGAATGCATAGATGCATAGATCCGATATTAGGACTGGATATTGAGCACAGACAGGTATTGGGTCACTGGGCTGATCCATGAAGCCTATCCATTCACTTTAGTACTGTGTGTGCAGTGTGCTGGTAGACTTGACTTCTAAACAATGTGCAGTGAGCCAAAAAGGTTTTCAGTTTTACATGCTTAGCAAAGTAGTGTTTAGTTAATCCTGCCAAAGCCTTAAGTCTCTCCTATATGGTGAATTATACAGTTTGGTAATTCATCGAATCAGTATCGGGTATTGACTAATACTGGATCGGTGCATCCCTATACCAGTTTATTGCTTGTAATTGATTCTCTATTGATGAATCAGGTTCTTCACCTGCATCATTCTCCGGGCTCACTCTCGTGCCTGTGCCTCTGGTGCTGATTCTGATTGGACTCTTGTTTCTCTTCATTTTCGCTCTACGAAGGAGGAGAAAGACTCAAGGTACTATCACACATATAAACATCCATAAACACCTACTTAAACTACTCACTAATTACTCAATAGGTCAATAAACACATTTGTATACATAAACACAGTGGACTAACAGTAAGGGACAGATGCTGCCCTCTGCTGGCTACATTCAATGACAAGCATTAAAATAAATGCATAATAGATTAAAACCTATAAAAATGGACTGAAACCTTCATATCAATTCTATATTGTGTAAAATATATAATTTGGTGTTCAACATTAATTCTTAATTCATAACTGATTTAATAGTTAATGTTAAATGATCTCCTCAGGTTCAGCCTCAACCCAAAGCCAATCTCTCAGAGGCCCTGCAAATGAGCACACGGTGAGTCAAGACTATATTTCGAAGCAGGCTCCCATTTAAACAGGTTTCAACCAATGAAATATTTATTACTTCATCATCTACCAGACGATGGAACATCTAAACACCAGCCTGGCTGCTCCAAAAGGACTTTCTTTAATGTTGGTATTTTTCTTTCTGCTTTTAGGTTCCTCTTACTGTCTCTGTCTATGAGGAGGTCAAAGACACCAGGTGCCTTTCTGCCTCAGATGTTGGAGGTTCCTCAGTCTACTCTACTGCTCATCTACCTATAATCATCTCAGAGCCTCCTCAGGCTGTTTATGACAACATCCAGAGCCCCTCAAGCTCCAGTGATTTCTCAAACCCTGTTTATTCTACTGCTCAGCTGCCACTAAACCCGTCTGATCAGGACACCTACTCCATGGCTCAGTTACCCACACTTCTACCTGCTTCCCCAGAAAGTGACACTCAGGATTCTGCTGGAAAATCTGCAGAAGGCCTAACATACACAACAGTGAACTTCAATAATGAAGAAGGCAGTTCAGCTGAGGCTGTAACCTTTAACAAGGAGAAGGAGTCATGTGACTACTCCACAGTCAATCATGTTAGCTAAAGCAGCTAAGTGTGTATGCTAATCCATTCCCACCAAAATGAGATGGTATGCTATGCTTGCAAAAATCTTTTGTTTCCCCGAACGTTCTTGGTACAGGTTCTTTAAACCATTGTCATTTCAGGTCTCAGTAACTGCCATAAAACGTTTTCTGAATGCTGTGCTGAGAATTTTCTATTTTTGTTGTCATATTACATAATCTGTGGTCCTGACAACATCCCCAAAACATCCTTGTTGCTGTTAAAATGTTATGCTCTAATGTTTGTATGAACAAGGCTGAATGTTACATTGTTCACATGAACATTATCTGAAATTATAAACATCTGTAAAATGATATTTGAAATAATTAAATTAAAATGTTCGGTAACACTTTATAATAACTTTCAGTAATAAACTATTAACTAATGATTAATAGCTGTGAACAAATCATCAGTTCATGAGAATTTGAACGTTAACAAACGTTTACAAATGACAGTTCATGTAGTTATTAATGCATATATTGATGTTTACAAACATGTTAACAAATCATTAGTTCGTTAGAACTTGAAAATGAACAAATCATTAGTTAATGAAAAATTGAAAATTAACAAATGTTTATCAGTCAGAGCTCCTGTTGCCAGTGTGTGCACTCATATATTTATAAATATGTTAACAAATCATTAGTTCATCAGAATTACAAAATTAAGTTTACATACCTCAGTTCTACATACCTCGGCTCAGCCGCTGCTAGGTTGAGAAAAATAGAGCACCCAAAGATGTCCAGTCAAGAGCAGTTCAGTTTCTCTGCTCACCTACAGTGTGTTCCAGCTGACAGTGAATCTACATTACGGTAAATTATTGAGGCAACACATAAATTAAGATTTATGTTAAGAGATGCATTTTAAAATGATTGTTCAGTTTAGACTTTGTTCTCAAAGCAGAAAGTTAATTAATTAGTTAATGTGCTTGTAAATTATGAGTAAACATGTGTAAGGCTTACCAGTTCATTAACAAACAGGTATAAGCTATACGTTCATCACTTACAGATGTGTTTGCAGTACCTGAACTAAAGTTGAAACTCTTCATTATTAGTTAATGTTTATGAACGTTTACAAACTATTAGTAAATATGGATTTTAATTTCATATACCCTCTTGTTTGACTGGACATATCCATACTGTGATTTGCAATAAGAAACAACAGTGGTAAACATTCAGCACACATTTACAGATCATCAGTGAATGGACCAAGACCAAGGGTGAAATTAATCAGTTACTTTTATTTGCAGAAAAGGATTTACTCAGTAATTACAAAGGAAGCTCTATGATCAACAATTACATACAGTAAGAAAGTTGCTCAACAATTTAAAAAAAAGCTCAATGATTACAAATAAAAACTGAAGAAACAAGCTCAACCCCAAACACCCCAGGTCCCCCCCACCTTACCCCTCCCCAACCTCATTTAAACCCAAAGTCAAAATGGTGTTGCAGTATACCCCACCAGCCGTGTGTGCTGACATTGTTTCTTTTTGCAACAATTCAGCACTTCGTTGGACCTTCTGGATCTCCCTAAGTAAAAAAATATAATAAAATAAACAACACACAAATACATCCATCAACCATTTATTTTGTGCTGACATATCAAACTGTAATGGTTGCACTGTTCTGAACTTGGCGTATGTACCTTAACGAAACAACAAAAAACTGTGGACAGTGTTCAAAATCCAATAAATAAGTAATAATAAGTCTAATAATGCTACTGTTAGAGAGCTAGATACCTAGCAGGCCTCTGTTAATGGCACAGCATTAGCTCAACTGTTTAACCCGTCTTAACTCGAAAATACTCAAAATACTAAAACACGCGTATCTGATCTTACCCGAAGTGCTCGACTGTGGTTGTACTTCAGACATACGACTTATTGTCGTCACTGTAGCTAACCGCTTCGACCTAAGGAAACGACTTTAATGACAAACCGCAGCGCTCCAGTAAAACCACCTAAACTGGGGAAATAGAGGGGGGAAGAGGGCGTATCCCTTTTTTGTAGTTAAAGTTATGATTGGCTAGCCACTTTGACTGATTTCACGCACGGTCCAATACAGTTCTCAAATTTAAAGTGACCGATTAACCGAAGTTGGCGCTAAATTGAATACAGCACACCCGTTTTCGGGAATCATTGTTTCTATGACTGTTAGTGTACGAGCTAAGAAAGTTAACCGAAAGAGGGAAAACAAAGAGGAGACAGCTAAAACTGATCAAGTGGCTAAGTGGTAAGATAACTTTAAACATGAATTCATAGCTTGTCCTAAAGTCTTGTTTTTGACATTATTTTAAATAATTAATTTAAAACTTTTCATCTTTATTTTAGTACATGGTACTATAGAATATCCTTTTTTGGCATTTCTGGTAATGAAATAATGTATCTGTTTTATTTACTTCAACTAAAAACATTCTATAGTGTGTGGATCTATAGTGCATGGTTTGATAATAGGAAGAAAATTGTAAGCTAGACCTTTGAGCACACTTGTTTATATTATAAGAACACCCATAACACACATTACTGACATTTATTGAAGCATGATGCACATTTATTAAATCATGTGTTTCTGTACATTAATACTTTACATATTACTTTCTCACAGGACTTGTGAAACAGAAATCGGAGCAGTACAAAAGCAATCAGGCACCAGTCCATGTTCAGATCCACCTGTTTGAGTGGATGAAATTCATTTACTGGTTAATTTACAGAATTAGAGAGACTTATTGCTGTAGGATCTGAGCGTGGGCGTGGTACGGTGGATGTTTGAAATGCTGGAACATTCCAATGTGATTCTCAAGTCATCCACCATGTGAGAACTGGGACAGGAGTGATAAGTGATGAGTGGTTGGGCTATCAAGGGTCTTTTGAACAACTGGAATACAATCACTTCATCATAAACCACAGAATCTGCTATGTAAATCCTAGCAATAGTGTCCATACTCAACATATTGAGAGGGCATGGTGTACACATAAGGGAAATGTGTGGAGGCTGAGGGGAAACAGACTGGAGGGTTTGCTGGAAGACCACCTTCATGTAATAGAGTGGAATGAATAGCTAGGTAATAGTCACAAAAATGTATCACTAAGAAGACAATTTCATGACATCTCAAAACAAGTAAGTGGCACAACCTTGCAGCTTTACAGTGCAATAGAGAAAAAAATAACTGAATTGTTACTTTCAATATGCAGATTTTATTTCTGTAATTGTTGAGCAAATTTCTTCCTTATTTCTATAATCACATGTATTACAGGTATACTTAAAAGTAGTTTATCCTAATTTATGCATTACATTTGCTAAAAGTATGCTGGGATTGGTGATGGGGTGAAGGGGGTGAGGTGGGGAGGACCTGGGGTGTTTGGGGTTGAGCTTGTTTCTTCAGTTTTTATTTGTAATCATTGAGCTTTTTTTTAAATTGTTGAGCAACTTTCTTACTGTATGTAATTGTTGATCATAGAGCTTCCTTTGTAATTACGGAGCAAATCCTTTTCTGCAAATAAAAGTCATTGATTAATTTCACCCTTGGTCTTGGTCCATTCACTGATGATCTGTAAATGTGTGCTGAATGTTTACCACTGTTGTTTCTTATTGCAAATTAAAATCCATATTTACTAATAGTTTGTAAACGTTCATAAACATTAACTAATAATGAAGAGTTTCAACTTTAGTTCAGGTACTGCAAACACATCTGTAAGTGATGAACGTATAGCTTATACCTGTTTGTTAATGAACTGGTAAGCCTTACACATGTTTACTCATAATTTACAAGCACATTAACTAATTAATTAACTTTCTGCTTTGAGAACAAAGTCTAAACTGAACAATCATTTTAAAATGCATCTCTTAACATAAATCTTAATTTATATGCCTCAATAATTTACCGTAATGTAGATTCACTGTCAGCTGGAACACACTGTAGGTGAGCAGAGAAACTGAACTGCTCTTGACTGGACATCTTTGGGTGCTCTATTTTTCTCAACCTAGCAGCGGCTGAGCCGAGGTATGTAGAACTGAGGTATGTAAACTTAATTTTGTAATTCTGATGAACTAATGATTTGTTAACATATTTATAAATATATGAGTGCACACACTGGCAACAGGAGCTCTGACTGATAAACATTTGTTAATTTTCAATTTTTCATTAACTAATGATTTGTTCATTTTCAAGTTCTAACGAACTAATGATTTGTTAACATGTTTGTAAACATCAATATATGCATTAATAACTACATGAACTGTCATTTGTAAACGTTTGTTAACGTTCAAATTCTCATGAACTGATGATTTGTTCACAGCTATTAATCATTAGTTAATAGTTTATTACTGAAAGTTATTATAAAGTGTTACCAAATGTTCTTTATTAGGTGACGTTAGTCGAAGGTCTGGGAACTTTTTCTGCTAGCTAGTTAAGATAACATACAGTGTACAGAACGACATGATGCGTGTTTGTTATTGAATATCAACTGTGCTAACAGTTGTGTTAGGGGAGTTCCGGACTTCCTTAACAAAACTTAACTTCTTTTCATTTTCCAACAAAGTGACAGTCTACATTGGACTTCTCCCTTTGGATAAACTGTAACATTGCTCACTGTCAAGACATAGAATGCGTCCGGGTGAGGACACCAATGAATGCTAATGTCAAGACACTTTTTATATTCATTTTCTATAAATTTTAATAGAATTTGTTTTTTTTTAATATTCACAGATTGATCACTTTCAGTAATAGCTAACTAACTTTTCACCAACTATCTGTTTTAAAAGATACAAGGCTGTAACATCATCGAACATAACAGCATTTGTTTATGTATAAGTCTTTTATTATAGTCTTTGTCTTATAATTCTTAATTTAGCGCAGTATTGGTAAAGTAATAGTGTAATAGTACAGTAAAACATTATTTTAATGTTTTTGATGTGTCTTGTGTCCAAACTGTATTTTTATATTATTACAGATATTAATTTACAAAACTCCTACATATTTTTGGAAAAAAAATACAAAAACATATTGTGATGATAGTGTGCATTACAGGTATTTACAACTGCCAACAAATGTTTTCAGTACCAAGTGTCTCTATTTGCCTCTGTACACTATTACAAAACAGTTATCACTAGATTACAACACGAAGGTAAACTTTCAGCTCAGTTGGCTCATTTACAAATACTACAACACATGCAAACATGGGTATAGAGACAAATTGCTAATGCTAATGTAGGAGGCCCGTCATAGTCTACCCTAGGTCCTGACCATCTATAAAACGTTGTCACGTTGGAATTATGTTGTTCATTATGGGCCCAGAACATAACAACTACAAACTAATAAAACACTGCGTACCCTTCTCTGTATCTTTAACTTAGATTATATTATATAGAGAAAATAGCATTTTCAATCATACTATAACTGTCCTTCTCACTCTGGCCTCTAGATGGTGGTAGAGGCCTTCTGACACATCTTGGTTGAGACTCAGTGACAAACAAGTATAACCATGAGAAGAGTAATAAAGAGTGTATAGAGCAAATATTATATATGTATATGTCTAAACCTAACGCAGATATTGGAGTAGGTTATGACCAAGTGGAATGTTTGTACTGGTCAACAGTTTTAGGTGTATCAGTTTTAAAGCCGAAAGGGGGACAAAATTAAGATTTCCAGCCACTAGATCTGCCCAATCAGCTTCACTCCACCAGACAGCTACACTAACCAGCTCCCCAGATTCTATCATAGCCATTTTCTGTATATCTGTTTTAACTGCATATCAAGTCATGCCTTATCTGCCCTTCTCACTCTGTCCTCTAGATGGCAGTAGAGACCTTTTGACACAGCCTGGTAGGGTCTCAATGACAAACATGCATAACCAAGAAAAGAGTAATAAAGAGCTAATAGAGCAAATATAAGAGATCCTTGCAACAAGTGTAAGTTTTAAGTGTAACAGTTTTCATGCTGGACACAAATGGGGGACGGGGGACACAAACGAGTGCCAGGGAATCTTCAGGTTTAATCTGATCGATCAGATTCAGCCTACCAGACTCTTCCACTACCCAGTCAGAATCAGTTAACGAGACTCGTCCACTACCCAATCAGATTCAGCCTACCAGACTTCCAATCTCACCAGAATCAGTCAACCAGACTCCTCCATTAACCAATCAGATTCAAAACTGGGTTCATGAACCCTGCTACACTTAGTTGTTGTGACTAATAGGCAGACTTGGAAAAAGTCAGTCCTTGTGGCTTATTGAGATGCCCAATCCTCTCCTACTGCACCATTCAATTGGCCCGGAAAAGGAAATGGGAATCCAAGGTTGTCAGACCCATCAGGTTCCTGGCACTGCCCTCTCATGACCCCAGTCTTTACAGGCCCAAACCCACTGTGTGCCAATGGAAAGGAAAATGAACTAATGTAAAATTGACAAAATCGAATGAAGTTTGCCCCTTCCTGCAGATCAACATACACCTGCTCGGCTTAAGGACTTTGTGTCTGCTAAATAAATACCTTACTCAGGAGAAACAGCTACCATACCAGACTGTGAGGTAAACGATCAGGACTCCCTCCATGGTGGACCTGCAGAGGAGAGACTTGAGTCCACAGGTCCACAGTGGAGAATATCCCGATCAGCTGCATCACGGTCTGGCATACAAGCTCCACTGCTGCAGAACGGAAGGCCCTACAACGGATGGTGAAAACCGCCCGGTCTATCACTGCAGCTGCCTGCCTACCCTTGCTGAGCATATACGACAAAGATGTGTGAGGAAGGCTGCACACCTCGGCCACTTCCTGTTTCACCAGCTGCCATCTGAGAGGAAATATCAGAAGGTTCAAGAACAGCCTGTACTCTGGCCGCACCAACAACACCCACCAGATCATGAGTATCGTTATTCATCTTGGCTGAGAGATTTTTTTTCTTGTTTCACACCATCTGTTTTATTTCTGCCCAACAGAGAGACACTGTTTCACAAACCCCCCCGAAGCATGACCTGCACCCATATTTTTTCATCCCTCATTTCTCCCATACAGTCACTTTTATCTTTGGTCTTACCCAAACCCTATGGTTTCCTTTTAGCCTACAGACCAATCTGCATGTACTCATGCAGTTCAAATCTATATCCCTCTCATCTATAGTCATACTGACCCCCACACCTAGCAACACCATAGCAACCACCTGGATTACCACAGCAACTTCCTGGCAACACCCTAGCAACCAGGTAACAACATCCTTACAAACACCTTGGATACTATAGTAACCACCTAGCAACACTCAAGCAAGCACCTGGGATACCACAGCAACTGCCTAGCAACACACTAGCAACTACTTGGGATACCTTACTTACTGCTTAGCATTACCTTCCCAACCACCTGGGATAACGTAGTAACTGCCTAGCAACACCCTTGCAACCAGCTGGAATACCCTAGCAACACCCTCACAGCCAACTCAGGTACCTTGGTGTAGCTCAGCGGATAACAGCACTCCCCGCCAGAGAGCCACGTGGGAGACTGGGGTTGGAATCCCAGTCTGGGTGACTACGCTGTGCTACACCAATAAGGGTCCTAACACTACGTTCGCCCACCTGTAATATGATTAACCTTGTAAGTCGCTCTGGATAAGAGCGTCAGCTGAATGCCACAAGGAAGCACTTAGGAAGGACTTAGCAACCAGCTGGAATATGCTAGCAAGAACCACCTCAGATACCACAGTAGTCACCTAGCAACACTCTAGCAACCACCTGGGATACCATACCAACACTCTAACCATACCAACCAGCTGGAATATGCTAGCAAGACCCTCGTAGCCACCTAGCAACACTCTAGCAACCACCTGGGATACCATACCAAAACCTTAGCAACTTCCTAGCAACAGGAAATACGCCTCTCTGGTTGTTTTTGTATTACTGTGTCCGTAAATATATATGGTCTATGATCCCACTAGTGCATGCTCGTTCAGCACATAGACTGAACGTGTTTCATCATACCACACCCCTGTACCCGCACAGTGACAGTAAAGTCACATTGAAAGCCTTGTCTTTCCACTGGGGGCAGTGGAACAGCGTAATAGTGCTGACCTGGAGTCAGATTCTCTCTTACCTACTTAACTGACAGATCCTAGATCAGAGCTCCCACTCCGAGAAGCTTTGTGAATTTAGGCTCTCACTGTGATCTAGCTGAAACATCTTATGGGTGCATGAAGGTTTGCATTCCTATGTGACTCCTGTGGGTCCCACCACAACATCCTGTGGTGTGGGACTGAATCGGAAAGCCATGCACCGAAGCCGGTGGTTAACCAGTAACCAGTACTGCAGGAGTCTTCTGTATAGAATGATTATAGATCTACAGAAATGGTGAAGCCTTTAGATGGTCAAGTGGCCTTCGCCGGCTGAGCTTCGTTAAAGGCCTGTCTGACATGCGGCACTGTGGGAAGCGGTCTTGCCTCACTGCAAGAAGGGACTGAGTTTGATTCTGGTGGTCCCTTCTGCCTGGGGTCTGCATGTTCTCCCCAGGTCTGTATGGGTTTCCTCTGGGTGCATTTGGGTGAACTGAAGATGCTGAACGGCCCTGCTTTGTGATGGATTTCTAGCCGGTCCAGGGGGTTTTCTGCCTTCTACCCAATGGGCTCTGGGGTGTGCTGCAGCACCCCTCACGACCCAGAAGGATAAACAGCTCGTAGGATGAAAAAATTAAGGAATAAATATATCCTCATACAGAGACTGGGTCAAAACCGGGGCAGAGCAGTGGGACAATTCAATAGGGCGTGGGATGAAAGGCCTCTAATGTAGGCAAAGTAAAATAGACAGACTCCTGTAGAGCAGTAAGGTTAAACAGTGGTGTGAACTGCTACATGCTAAAGGCTAATGAGTCCTAAACATGAGGCTGTCTCAACACACCTCAAAGCCACTGTTAAATTTAAGGCAGTGAATTTTATTGTAAAAGTATTTAAGAAGCATTTAAATTGCCACTCTGATCAAGTAGGCCTACGACGCACATCTTCCTTAGAAGGTTTCAGGTCTCTCTTTACGGGGTCAGTAAAGGAAGTGGGCTCGTCATTAGTTTCTGTTTTAGGTGCAGCTAAAGCCACAGTACACTCATAGCGTCAGAAGCAGGGTAGACGTTCAGGGCCTCTGAGATCTGGTGTGCATCTGTGAAGCTGAACTCAGGATGAAGGTCCTCCTCGTCTTCAGCCTCCTCCTGGTTTCAGGTAAGGAGATGAGCTTCTACATGATCATCACTATCAGCAGTGTCTAATGAAGACTTTACTTAGAGGGACATCTGTCCTCTTTTAGTAGGTGGAGGAGAATCCAGGACAGTGAGGGGATATCCAGGAGGAGGAGTCCTCATCAGGTGTAGATACGAGAGGGGATACACATTAAACCCAAAGTACCTCTGTATTGCCCCATGGCCCTGTAGGACGAAGCCAGTTTGGACAGGAGTTAAAAACGAGTGGAGGAGTACAGGAAGATTCTCACTGCTTGATAACACCAGCTCTGCAGAGTTCTGGGTGATGATCAGAGACCTCACTGTACAGGATTCTGGATTGTACCAGTGTGCAGTAGATAAAACTTTAAACTTTGACGTCTACACACCAGTGGAGCTGACTGTAGAGGAAGGTGAGTATCTCCACCACTGCACCTGTTTACTATACTACACTACCAGTACTGTTAGTATCAGCTACAGTCAGAGAGACTGTACAATCTCTTATGAGACAGAGTAAAAATTGTTCCATACAGCTGTGGAACTGTGTTCATTCAGATCATGTGTACGCAACATGTGATATGTTAATAGTACTATGTGAGATTTTCAGTATGATGTCAGCAGATCCAGACTCTAGCTTAAAGTGATTTAGTCTATATAGCATCTCTAAATAGACACTGCATTCTTTCGATAAGCTGTAGTATGACTAGAGTCATGTTCATTTTCCTCCTACCTCGTTGTCCTATTAAATATGACCTTGAAATACTTGTAGATCTAGTGTGTAGCTTCCAGAGGTGTATGGCTGTGCAATCAGAACATATCAGTGGTATTCTGTATATACTGTAAAGTTGAATGTAAGCGTTATTAGCTGGTTGCTTATGATTGACAGATCTGTCCTATGAGAAGAGCATCAGTGTGACTGGCCTTGTTGGAGGAGGTGTGAACATCAGCTGTAAATACCCAAAATCCCTCAGCAGATACCCCAAGTTCCTCTGTAGGAGAGTGGGTACTGCTGACTGTATTGACAGTAGAAGATGGAGTAATGAGGGAAGATTCTCTCTGGGTGATGGAAACCAGACCTTCACTGTGAGCTTCAATAATCTGACTGAGGGAGACTCTGGAGAGTACTGGTGTGGAGCTGAATTAGACTGGACATCTGATGATGGATATAAGGTTTACATCACACAGGTGAACCTCAGAGTTACTGGTGAGTAGCAGGAAACCTATCGTCTGGAGAAGGTCAGCCTGATCAAAGCAGTTTGTATGCATCCACACATACACATGATAAATGATTGCTATACACGTAGTAAAGAAGATTATTGTTTGTTTAATATTATATATGTTATTATATTATATACAGGCATTGACAATAAAATGACACCTGAACATTCTTTATTGTTTTTTATCTCCATTAACAAAACAAATGGTAGGGACATCAGCATCAAGTACAGCACCAGAGAACACAATGACAACTTCTTCTTCTCCAGGGAATTCCTCATTTGAAACATCAAAAGGTAATATTCCTACTGTGTATATCCTGTGATAAAGTAACTCAGGAAATGTTGGTTTCTGTACTGTAAGTAGTGTGTGAAGTCACTATCAATAGAACAGCTGCCCTCCGAAGGAGGTGTGGGAGTGCGGTGGTGTTGGGAAGGAAGATAAAGGTGACCAGGATCAATAACTGATGATAAATTTAGACTGATATGATCAATATTTATTGAGCTACACATACAGAAGTCTGTCTCTCAGTATGGCGTCGGGCCGCCGTGTTTGCTAACCCAACACGCCAGACGTCTCGGTATGGAGCTGTAGAGGTTCCTAATGGTGTCCTGTGATCATCCATCCCATGCAGCTTGAACATCCTCACACAGTTCCTGCAGATGGTGCGGTAGGGCTGGAGTGTTGATAGCATGCTCAATAGCGTCCCACACTTTCAATCTAGGATAGATCTGGAAATGTGGCTGCGTTTAGAATTTGCGTTTAGAAAAGGTCAGGCTACTGGTTGTAGTATCTTATTAATGTGCCTGTCATGAAGACATCGTACAAAATTGACACCAGGGCCTTCTGGTTGTGTGACCTGTGACAACAATCCATTCATCTCGGATTTGTTAGTCACCTCCACCACAACAAGAGCAGGACTCGTGCCTGAAAAGGACACACTACCATTCTGAGTCACGCCACGTCACTCTTGCACGACACCACCGCAGTCTTCGGCGTCGCTGACGTAGGACAGTTGTTGGTCTATGTGCATGTAGTCCTGCATCAGGCAGCATTTTGGACAATGACTCATGGAGGGAATCAGTTCCTGGTGAATCTCCACACCCATAGCTGTTAGTCATGCACATGTCAGATAATCCTTCAGTTCTCTCTCTGTGGTTTATGTGGGTCTCTCAGATCCTTCTTTGCTTGTGCAAGTCTTCTTCCGTCCTCTGCTGGCAGCAGTGTGCTGTGGTAATGGTAAATCCTGTTGGTTGATTCCTTCTGGATGCAACCTTTTTTATTTTTTATTTTTTGATGATGATGAGTCCACCAATCAGGGTTCAGCGGTCCCTGTGTTTTCAGCTTGTTTTGGCCTGTTGGACAGAGCTTGGTTCTAGCTAATGGAACCTGTTCTCCTTCAGTGTTCTGTGCTGATGATGATGTGAATAGACGTCAGTGTCAGACTAATGAATGAGCTTCTATTAAAGACTGGTGGATGGAGAGACACTAGAGTCTCTTCACCTACACTGAGCTGATGAAGAGTCCTGTTCCAGAAATGATAAGAGGACATAATAATTCATGGTCCTGTTACTCTCCATACCTAAGTACATCTGAAGGTACATACTTTAGTACTGGTACTCTCCATACTTAAGTACATCTGAAGGTACATACTTTAATACTGGTACTCTCCATACTTAAGTACATCTGAAGGTACATACTTTAATACTGGTACTCTCCATACTTAAGTACATCTGAAGGGACATACTTTAGTACTGTTACTCTCCATACTTAAGTACATCTGAAGATACATACTTTAGTACTGGTACTCTCCATACTTAAGTACATCTGAAGGGACATACTTCAGTACTGTTACTCTCCATACTTAAGTACATCTGAAGGTACTTACTTTAGTACTGTTACTCTCCATACTTAAGTACATCTGAAGGTACATACTTTAATACTGGTACTCTCCATACTTAAGTACATCTGAAGGGACATACTTTAGTACTGTTACTCTCCATACTTAAGTACATCTGAAGGTACATACTTTAGTACTCTTACTCTCCATACTTAAGTACATCTGAAGGTACATACTTTAGTACTGTTACTCTGCATACTTATGTACATCTGAAGGGATATACTTTAGTACTGTTACTCTCCATACTTAAGTACGTCTGAAGAGATATACTTTAGTACTGTTCCTCTCCATACTTAAGTACATCTGAAGGCAAATACTTTAGTATGGAGAGTAACAGTCCTAAAGTACATCTGAAGGTACATACTTTAGTACTTAGGTACCAGTGGAGGTCTAAAAAGCGGCACTTCTACTGACACTGGAGGAGGATTTTACCGTGGGTGGTCTTTACTTAACTACATGGCATGTGTACTTCATCCACCATAACCATAGTCTAAATGTCATGTGCACAATTCCTGTAAACTAACTGACATATTTCTTCTTCAGCTGCACGAACATCGTCACCCATCAGTTCACTGAGCCTAGAACTAACCACAACGTCTAAAACCACACCGTCTTCATCGCCTGCTAGAGGTATTGACTCATAACACACACAAAGAACCCCTGCTCATAAACTCGCAGGTTGATCATTATGTGTTATAGATTTTCTCATTCTACTGTCTGTTTCCTCCATCACCAGGATTTCTAGCTTCTTCTGTCATCGCTGTTGTATTTGTGATTCTGGTGCTGCTTCTGCCTGGACTCTTGTTCTTCAAAAGACTCAGGCCTCAAGGTACCAGCACTCACCTAATATGGGTACTTACTTTAGGTATGTTTTAAGGGACCACCCATGTCAATGTACCCCCCAAGAGTCACTGGCTTTAAGGTCCAGTTGTGTACTTGATGGTATTCCCTACTGTACTGCCTTACTAAAGGTATTCGAAGACATGCTCTTGAAGGTACCATCCCAGTACTAGTTCAGCAGTGAGAATGTAGGAAACAGTGTTCAGCAAAGTCCGTTCCAGTGTGGTGTTGAGCTGATTCTTGACAAAAACCATATAGTCGCTGGAAATATTAAAGGAGATGTTAATTCTTGGGCCTATTTAGTTGGTCCTGCAGAGTTGGTCACTAGAACAATGTTTCCCAGCACTGGTCCTGAAAGTCCACTGCAAACCTGCTGTAATTCTACACCTCACTTTAACTCAGTAACATACTGTTCATGAGCTGAATAGTTGGATCAGGTCTGGAAAACCCTCCATAGTGTGAGGCCTGTGGGCCTCCAATACCAGGGCTGGGAAACACTGCTCCAAGTGATGGATAGGTCGATGTTGCCCTCTACTGGCCATAAATGAACATGTATCAAAACAAATACAATAACACCAGACTGAGATCACATGATCAGTTCATCACCTGTGCAGTTTTGATTTCTTTAATTTGTGGCTAATTTAATGATGTGGAATTTGTTCCTGTCAGGTCTGACCTCCATCCAAAGTCAGCCCCTCAGAGACTCTACAAAAAAGGTGGGTCAGGATTCGAAGCAGGTTTCCCATTAGAACAGGTATCCACCAATGAGATGCTCAGTAATGTACCATAACTAATAATACTGACCAACCTGACAGTAAACAATGCACATCTAAACATAAGTGAGTTCACCTTACCTGCTCTACTCTCTCCTCTTAGGTTCCTCCTACTGTCTATGAGGAGGTTAAGGACAGCAGACACCATCCTGCCTCTGTCACTGGAGAGTCCTCGGTCTACTCTACGGCTCAACTACCTACAAACATCTCAGAACCTTCTCAGATTGATTATGAAAATGTATACATACCCTCAAACTGTGGATTTTTAAATCCTGTTTTTTTTGCTACCCAGTTACCATCAAACCCTCCTGACCAGGACTTCTACTCCATAGCTCAGTTACCCACAATTCCCTCTAGTTCCTCAGTAAGTGCTGCTCAGACTTCAGCTGAAGGTCCAACATACGCAACAGTGAACTTCAGTAAGAAAGCAGACCTTTCTATAGACACTGTTACCAGAGCAGCCTTGAACAAGGGCAACGAGTCATGTGACTATGCTACAGTCAAGAGTGTTAGCAGAAGAAGCTAAGTTTGCATGCTAATCCTTTTCCACCCAAACGAGACAATATATTAGGGGTGCAGCTGCGCGTAATGGGGACTAGTTGGTATATAATTGAAATCTGAGATCTCTCGTAGATCCTGAGTAAGCTCCTGGGAAGCATTTCGGACTTTTCCAGCTCTCCGAGTGTAGCTCGGATTTTGGTAGCATCTGTAGATGTTGATCTGACCATAAATGATTATCTGACCATAAATGATGTACTCTCTAGGAGAGGTCGTGTGTTTGTCTTCTTGTCTTTGTTTCAGACCCTGAAGATGTTAGATGACCTTGACTCAGTAGTGGTGATCCTTCTTCACCCTGAACACTCGATTTATAGAATCCAGTTTCAATAAAGCTTATTGTATTTATATCCATTCACCTGTCTCCTCCTCCTTTATATGTAAGGCCTTTACAAGCCAGCTGTAACGCTATGTGTTTTGGTCAGAACTGGAGGTCAGTTAATTATTCTCAGTGTGTGGAAGTATAAAAGTACAGCTTGTGAACATCAACCTTCCAGATTTTAGGCTTTCTGCTTTAGGCCAAGGGTTCTCAACTTTTTCCACCCCAAGGCCCACCTGATCATAACTACAAAGCATAGCGGCCCACCAGACCAGGTCAACTTTTACACATACAGTTTCTCCAGGAAATATGGTTAAGGAAAAGTTATGACATGGCGAAATTCAAACAGGACCTGTGACCTGCTGCAAGAAACCTCTCCATGAGGAGCTACACGGCAGCCATGTTGTCTCAAACAGGTGCACATTAATATACTCATTATAACACTAATATGGGTATATATGATGTTTACGGACCACTACAAAGTATTGCCTCCACCAGTGTACAGGCCCACGGAACACTAGGGGGTGCTTCATGGCCCACAGGTCGAGAAACCCTGATTAAGGACCCAGTGATGGTAAGATGCTGGCAGGGCTATAAATGAACATTCATCAAAACAGATACATTAAAAACAGACAGTGAGGACATTCTCCTATTAATCTATCTCATAGGCATTTCTTCAGTTTATGAATAACTGATCATCAAGAGTCCAGAAATGATAATAGGACATTAGAGCCATAATAAATCATGCTCCTGTTACTCTCCATACTTAAGTACATCTGAAGCTAAATACTTTAGTACTGTTACTCCAGTGGAGGTCTAAAGGGAGGAACTAATACTGACACTGGAGGAGTATTTGACCTTGGGGATCTACTTTCACTCAGGTACATGGTTAGTGTGCTTCGTCCACCACTGAGTATTACACTGTACACCATCAGTGCAGCTTCAGCACAGGTCAAACACTTACAGATTAAAACATGAAGCTTCGACTCATTTGAAAAGCCACTGTTACTTTAGCACAGTGAATTTGAAAACATATTAGCTGCAGCTTTGCTCATACACATCTCACACATCTTTCACAGTATCAGAAAGGGAAGTGGGCGTGTCCTCCGTGTCTATAAACTCATACAGGGGCAGGATGTAACTCTTAGGCCCTCTGATATCCATGTGAAGTGGACTAGAGGTTGTTGGTGAACCCTGAACTCAGGATGAAGGTCCTCCTCATCTTCAGCCTCTTTCTGGTTTCAGGTAAGGAGACAAGCTTCTACATGATCATCACTATCAGCAGTGTCTAATGAAGACTTTACTTAGAGGGACATCTGTCCTCTTTTAGTAGGTGGAAGAAAATCAAGGACAGGATATCCAGGACGAGGAGGAGTCCTCATCAAGTGTAAATGCAAGACAAACGACACATCAAGCCCAAAGTATTTCTGTGAAGGTTCACAACCAAAATGTACTGGCCAGATCAAGATCGGAGATATGAATAAGTATTTTAAAAGAGGAAAACCACCACAGCCTGATAACGTCAGCACTGCAGAGTTCTGGGTGATAATGAAAAAAATCACTGTAAAGGATTTTGGATTGTACCAGTCTGGAACTGATGAAAATGGGCAGCGAGACGTCTACACACCAGTGGAACTGACTTCAGAGGAAGGTCAGTATCTCCACCACTGCAGCTATTTATTAACTTCCTGCATGATTAGCATCAGCTAATGATTAGAACGCCAATGATCACAATCTGACCGTTGTTACTAGGGAGACTGCAGTCAGTGGCATATACCTATATATACTTCTAGCACCTCACATTCATTTTGGGTTAAAGCCACCCCCACTTTAAGCTTGTTGCTGGTATCCCAGATGGTTGATATGGTAATGCTAGGTGGTTCATATGATGTCTCAGGTGGATTCTAAGTTGTTGCTGGTTGGCTGCTATGGGCATCCCAGGTGGTTGCTACAGTACAGTATTTGCTGGGCGGTTCCAATGGCAATGCTAGGCAGTTGCTATGATATCACATGTGGTTGCTATGGCATTGCTAGGTGGTTTCTGTGATGTCTCAGTTGGTTGCTAAGGCATTGCTGGATGGCTGCTATAATGTGAAGGTGGGTTACTAAATGGTTGTTGGGGTTTGAGGTTGTTGAGGAGTTGCTAAAACTGAATGGAAGCCTATGTGAGGAACGAGGGATGAATACGACACAGAGAAGTGGAGGATAGTATGTCTGTGGATTAGATTTTGGGGATCAGCCCTGAGTGAGTATATGCAGTTTAAATGCTATAGCTTAAATGAAACAATATGGTTTGCGTAAGGCTAATGAATGGGACTCTGCTAATGATGGAATAAACAGAAGACTTTGGGTCAGATCAACATAAACCTCTTGGTCTGAGTCTGTCGGTTCAGCACAGTACAGTACAGTAGATGGGGAAATGGGGAAAAACTTGAAATTAGCGCAAAAAGTTGTATATAAGCATGCCATTCCAAATCAGACAATCCAGAACATTCCAGAGCTGAGATGGAATTAATATCTTGAAAACTGTGGGAAACAGTTTTACTTTATTGATCTCTAAAATTATAATACTGCCCTGTGGTGGACTGGCGGCCTGTCCAGGGTGTTTCCTGCTCTGTAAGGAATAGTATCAGTAACAGTACTGATAAGTATAGATATCAATAAGCAGCATCTGTACTGGTATCGGTATCAATCCTAATGATATCCATCTCTATTCCTTAGAATCTTCCTTATTCCATAGAACATGCAGAGGGAGGAGTACAGGAGTGATAGAACATGCAGAGGGAGGAGTACATGAATGATAGAATATGCAGAGGGAGGAGTACAGGAGTGATTGGACCTGTAGAGGGAGGAGTACAGAAGTGATTGGACCTGTAGAGGGAGGTGTACAGGAGTAATTGGACCTGTAGAGGGAGGAGTACAGGAGCAATTGGACCTGTAGAGGGAGGAGTACAGGAGTAATTGGAACTGTAGAGGGAGGTATACAGGAGTGATTGGACCTGTAGAGGGAGGGTTACAGGAGTAATTGGAACTGTAGAGGGAAGTATACAGAAGTGATTGGACCTGTAGAGGGAGGTGTACAGGAGTGATTGGACCTGTAGAGGGAGGGGTACAGGAGTGATTGAATATGTAAAGGAGGGAGTGCAGGAGTGATTGAATTTGTAAAGGGAGGAGTACAGGAGTGATTGGACCTGTAGAGGGAGGAGTACAGGAATGACTGTACTGGTAGAGGAAGGTGTACAGGAGTAATTGGTCCTGTAGAGGGAGGAGTACAGGAGTGATTGGACCTGTAGAGGGAGGAGTACAGAAGTGAATGGACCTGTAGAGGGAGGAGTACAGAAGTGATTGCACCTGTAGAGGGAGGGGTACAGGTGTAATTGGAACTGTAGAGGGAGGTGTACAGGAGTGACAGGACCTGTAGAGGGGAGGGGGGGTACAGGAGTGATTGGACCTGTAGAGGGAGGGCTTCAGGAGTGATTGGACCTGTAGAGGGAGGAGTACAGGAGTGATTAGACCTGTAGAGGAAGTTGTACAGGAGTGACTGTACCGGTAGAGGGAGGAGTACAGGAGTGATTGGACCTGTAGAAGGAGGAATACAGGAGTGATTGGACATGTAGAGGTAGGGGAACAGGAGTGACTGTACCGGTAGAGGGAGGGTACAGGAGTGATTGGACCTGTAGAGGGAGGAGTACAGGAGTGATTGGACCTGTAGAGGGAGGGGTACAGGAGTGATTGGACCTGTAGAGGGAGGGGTACAGGAGTGATTGGACCTGTAGAGGGAAGAGTACAGGAGTAATTGGACCTGTAGAGGGAGGGATACCAGAGTGATTGGACCTGTAGAGGGAAGAGTACAGGAGTAATTGGACCTGTAGAGGTAGTTGTACAGGAGTGATTGGACCTGTAGAGGGAGGAGTACAGGAGTGATTGGACCTGTAGAGGTAGGGGGAACAGGAGTGATTGGACCTGTAGAGGGAGGGGTACAGGAGTGATTGGACCTGTAGAGGGAGGAGTACAGGAGTGATTGGAGCTGTAAAGGTAGGGGGAACAGGAGTGACTGTACCGGTAGAGGGAGGGATACAGGAGTGATTGGACATGTAGAGGGAGGAGTACAGGAGTGACTGTACCGGTAGAGGGAGGGATACAGGAGTGATTGGACCTGTAGAGGGAGGAATACAGGAGTGATTGGACATGTAGAGGTAGGGGAACAGGAGTGACTGTACCGGTAGAGGGAGGGGGAACAGGAGTGATTGGACCTGTAGAGGGAGGAGTACAGGAGTGATTGGACCTGTAGAGGGAGGGGTACAGGAGTGATTGGACCTGTAGAGGGAGGGGTACAGGAGTGATTGGACCTGTAGAGGGAGGAGTACAGGAGTGATTGGACCTGTAGAGGGAGGGGTACAGGAGTGATTGGACCTGTAGAGGGAAGAGTACAGGAGTAATTGGACCTGTAGAGGTAGTTGTACAGGAGTGATTGGACCTGTAGAGGGAGGAGTACAGGAGTGATTGGACCTGTAGAGGTAGGGGGAACAGGAGTGATTGGACCTGTAGAGGGAGGGGTACAGGAGTGATTGGACCTGTAGAGGGAGGAGTACAGGAGTGATTGGAGCTGTAAAGGTAGGGGGAACAGGAGTGACTGTACCGGTAGAGGGAGGGATACAGGAGTGATTGGACCTGTAGAGGGAGGAGTACAGGAGTGACTGTACCGGTAGAGGGAGGGATACAGGAGTGATTGGACCTGTAGAGGGAGGGGTACAGGAGTGTTTGGCTGTAGAGTCAGAACTAATCAGAGCATGTAAGTATTTAATACTGCTCGTTTATGATTGACAGATCCGTTCTATGGGAAGATCACCAACGTTACTGGTCATGTAGGAGGAGCTCTGAACATCAGCTGTAAATACCCACAATCCCTCAGGAGTGACTCCAATTTTCTCTGTAAAAGAGCAAATACTTCTTGTATTTATAAAATATCTGGTAACGGGAGCGGAAGCTGGAGAAAGGAGGGAAGGTTCTGTCTACATGATGATGGAAATCAGACCTTCACTGTGAACATCAACAGTCTGACTGGGGGACACTCTGGTAAATACTGGTGTGGAGCTGAATCAGACTGGACATCTGCTGACGGATCCAGGGTTTATATCACACAGGTGAACCTCAGCGTCACTGGTGAGTAGATCTGTAGATTATGTATGAGGACGGATGGAGTTTTGATTGATGGGTTATGGAGTATGTGAAGCTACATAAAGTCTACAGTAAGCTCGTAGGAGCTGAAAGACAATTAGCGAATATAATCAGTAACACATCCCTGTCTGATTAGTACAACCTCCGTGTCTGATTACCTGAAACAGTACATGAACACCAACACCGACCATGACCCAAAACACTGTAACATCACAGACAGCAGACTTAACCTGGTGTTAGACTGAATAACACTGTACAAGAGGGTGCTGAGACTTAGCCCAGCCACAGCACAGAACTCACACCAATCTCACAACACATGACTGACAGTTCACACAGAGATACTGCTCATATCCGGTATATATGATCTGTTTCACTGGTAGCCTTTCATTATGTACCCTAGGGACGGGCGGCCCACCACCTACAGGACTGATTCTCAGAATCGATTCAGGCAGAAAGACATCCGGATCATTTCCTTGTTTATTTATTTAGATGCTTAAACTGTCACTCATTGAAAATAATAAATAACTACACAATGCTGCTGTAATGACGGTGTAGTGTAAATATAGGTAAACTACTGTCCCCCCGCCCTCTTCCTCTGCTCCTAAATCCAGCTGGCCAATAAGAAGCACTTTTAAATGTCATGTACGACAGTCAGACTGAAATGTACAGTTACACTGCTGGACTATATTAAACCAATCACCAATAAAGATCCGAGCAGAAGTCTTCTAAGATGTAACATGACCTACATCACAAGGCTTCCTGAAAACACCCAGCAGAATATCAGATACACTCGTTCTGGACCTTTCCATCTGGTCTACCTTTGATAATGAATTCTTACATGTAACTATTCTATTGTCAAACTAATAAACACACATTTAGGGACTGGATTTAGACTTCACATGTAGAGAACGAGTTTAACTGAACTCATAATTTGAACACTGAATTAAATTTAGCTTAAAACTGATTTATTATTAATGTCAGACCTCCTCCTATAATTTAGTTCACATTTACCATGTAGTCATTGTTGAAAATAACATACTTTAAAATGTGGGTATCGGTATATGGGAGTATTAGCCTTGGTATTACTTGAAAATGAGTGACCCATCTCTAATACACACCTTGTCCCCTTTTCAATGAGGGTTTAAAATAGTCTGAGCTCTGTATTTACATCTGAGCAGAGCTTTTGGCTTAATGCTGCAAATTTACCTTCCACTTAAAACCACAAAATAACTCTGCAAAATAAAAGTTATTTTGAACTTTTATTATTTTAAAAGGAAATACAAAATGTCCAAGGTCTTAAAGTTCCATATCCAGGTGTTAAACGTTCATATCTAAATTCTACAAAAGGTATGTTAATAACAACAAGAACAACAAAAAACAATCAGACAAACGTTTTGGGGATTATTTACAGTATTAATTAATAACTTTCAGGGACGCTGCAGCCTGATACGAATCAGTAGTAGTTTCAAAGTTTGAGCTTTAAATGTTTGCATGTGTCCTCACATGCATATGAGACATAAGATGAGAGGTTTTATATACATATGACATGTACATTTTAAAACTCACCAGCAGCCTCATTCTTCTCATCACCATCTGGTATGACTCTACAGAGCACAAGCCAACTTACCTATGATTTCTTTATTTGAGACGTCTGCAGGCATCATATTAATACATTTAGACCACTCAGACAAACAGCCATTCATTTCCTCAGCAGCAGATGTTCTACCACACCCACCAACACACACAAGCAGATCGCTGACCACACAACCACCCACATCCCCAACTCCTGAAACCACACCTCCAGTGTCTGCTAAAGGTACTGACCCATAATGCACAGCTCACACAAACAACATCTACTCATACACTGTCAGTTTGGTCACTTCGGACTGATCAGATTATTGATTGTGATTAATTCTCTGTTTATGATCCAGATTCTCCACCTCCGGATTCTCCACCTCTGGGATTCCCAGTTCTCTCAGTGATCACTGGTGCGTCTGTGATTCTGGTGCTGCTTCTGATTGGACTCCTCATTCTCACTCTACGAAAGAGAAGAAAGGCTCAAGGTACCACCACACACAGGAACATCCTCATACACACAGTAGATACTTCCATATGTACACATTATTATATGGGCTATTAATGTCACCATAGAAACTACCATAGGAACCAGTGTTCACTAAAGACTGATCCAGTCCTGTTGGGTTTGTAGCCTTCATGTTCAGATAAAAGAGTAATTAAACACATTTATTACAGACCAACAAGGTTCACAGGGCCCAATTGGACGAGTAGTGAACAGATGCTGCCCTCCGCTGGATGTAAATGATAATGCATTAAAAACAAACACAGTAAAACAGACTGAACGTGATTATTGGATTAGTTCTATATCCTGTTTATTTCTGTTGAATATCTCATGTAGTGTTTAACATTGATTCTTAATTCATAACTGATTTAATGCTTGACGTTTACTGGTCTCCTCAGGTTCAGCCTCTATCCAAAGCCAGTCCCTGGGACCTTTCACATCTGAGCACATGGTGAGTCAAGACTGATTTTCAAAGCAAGTTCCTATTTGAACAGGATTCCACCAATATACCAAGACTTCATCATCTACCAGACCTGTACAGAGTAGAAAGATCTAAACTTCAGTCTGGCTGCTCCAAAAGGACTTTAATGTTGTGACTATTTAATACTGTTATTGTTTTTATTATTTGTGTCTGTACTTTCCAGGTTTTCCTTACTGTCTCTGTCTTTGAGGAGACTAAAGACACCACACACCTACCTGCTTTAGTTACTGGAGCTTCCAGAGTCTACTCCACTGCTCAGCTACCTACATTCATCTCAGAGCCATCTCAGGCTCTTTATGACTACGTCCAGTTACTCTCAAGCTCCTGTGATTTGTCATATGCTGTTTATTCTACCGTTCAGTTACCATCAGACCAGCCTGATCAGGAGAGCTACTCCACAGCTCAGTGACCCACAATGTACATGTAATGTAATGGTAATACATCTGTTTACCATTTTATTTGCCCAAGCCTCAAATCTGAAACCAATTTTTGGGCTCTCAGTAGTTACTGTGATGGTTGAGTTGAAAGTGCATCTCTTGGAGTGTTTTGAGATCTACTGTTTTCCCCTGTGCCTGTATTTCACCTGGTTGTACTGGAGGGTAAATATTAGAAGGACACAGTGGATCAGTATAGTTTGGGATGTGCTAATGCTCTTACATTACCATGTTCACAGACATCTGGAGGTTTAAACTAAGTGAAATTTATGCTAACCACAGCTATTGAAATTAATGAATTTTTGCTAAGCGCTAATCCCACTGAACTGCTCAGGACTTTAAGATCATTGTTGTAACTTGTTTTCTTGGAATATATGGATTTTATAGCTTCATAGTTGCATTAAAATGGAACTGGAACTGTAATCACTGTGTATGTTGTTGTTTCATTATCTAGAAGTATATTAATAAACTAGAAAAGTGCATTTCCTGAAGGAAACGCGGGATGGTTGTGCAGCTAACTCAATGAGGAATGAGGGATGAGTAAATGAGTGCGGGTCGTTATGATTGAATTAGCGTCTGGGGGCCTGCCCTTAGTTTCACGGCTCTCGAGCGAAGGAAAGCATTACTGCTTGGTTTGGTCGAAAAAGACTGGGACTTTATGGGAGGAACGAGGGATGCAGGAAAAGAAAGAGAAACGAACGAGTGCGGGTCAATCGAACACTGAATTCGGCTTTGCCCCAAGGGAGTGTATCCGATTTGGTGTCTCTAGGTCGAGCGGAAGTGGGTTAGATAGGCATGTGTTTTTCGCTCCAATTCATTCTCTATGGGAAAAAATGTCGGAAACTTTCCTTCCTGCTCGGAATTTTTGCATCCAATCCAAAAGCTGTATGCAAGCCCACATCAGCGGATCATACCAGACTATATGGAGTTGGAACGGCGTTGATATCTCAAAAACTGCGGGACGAGTTAATCGGCAAAGAAACGGCAGAAAAATAATAAGAAGAAGAATATAAATCGAATTACAGTGCCCAGTGCTGGTTCTGAAGGTCCACTGTCCTCCACACATACTTTAACTCAATAACTCAGTTTAACTCAATAACAGGTTGTTGATGAGCTGGATGGTTGGATCAGGTCTAGAAACCCCTACATAGTGTGAGGCCTGTGGGCCTCCAGAGCCAGGGCTGAGAGTTCAATGCTGCTCTCTGCTGGCTGTAAATGAACATGCATGAAAACAAATAGAATAAAAACAGACTGAGATCACATGATTAGATCATCACCTGTGCAGTTTTGATTTCTGGCTAATTTAATGATGTGGAATTCGTTCTGGTCAGAATTGACCTCCATTCAAAGTCAGCCCCTCAGAGACTCTACAAAAAAGGTGAGTCAGGATTCGAAGCAGGTTTCCCATTAGAACAGGTATCCACCAATGAGATGTTCAGTAATGTACCATAACTAATAATACTGACCAACCTGACAGTAAACAATGCACATCTAAACATCAGTGAGTTCACTTTACCTGCTCTACTCTCTCCTCTTAGGTTCCTCCTACTGTCTATGAGGAGGTTAAGGACAGCAGACACCTTCCTGCCTCCGTCACTGGAGAGTCCTCCGTCTACTCTACAGCTCAACTACCTACAGACATCTCAGAACCTTCTCAGGCTGATTATGAAAATGTACACATACCCTCGAGCTGTGGATTTTTAAATCCTGTTTTTTTTTTTTTGCTACACAGTTACCATCAAACCCTCCTGACCAGGACATCTACTCCATGGCTCAGTTACCCACAATTCTCTCTAGTTCCTCAGTAAGTGCTGCTCAGCCTTCAGCTGAAGGGCAAACATACGCAACAGTGAACTTCAGTAAGAAAGCAGACCTTTCTATAGACACTGTTACCAGAGCAGCCTTGAACAAGGGCAACGAGTCATGTGACTATGCTACAGTCAAGAATGTTAGCAGAAGAAGCTAAGTTTGCATGCTAATCCTTTTCCACCGAAACGAGATGATATATTAGGGGTGCAGCTGTGCGTAATGGGGACTAGTAGGTATATAAGTGGAGAATCTCATAGATTCTGAGCACGCTCCATGGTTTTGGTAGCATCTAGAGATGTTGATCTGACCATATTAATGTTGTACTCTCTAGGAGAGGTCGTGTGTTTGTCTTCTTGTCTTTGTTTCAGACCTTGAAGATGTTAGATGACCTTGACTCAGTGGTGATCCTTCTTCAACCTGAACACTTGACTTGAATCCTGTTTCAATAAAGCTTATTGTATTTATATCCATTCATCTGTTTCCTCCTCCTTTATATGTTGAGGTGTTTACAAGCCAGCTGTAACGCTATGTGTTTTGGTCAGAACTGGAGGTCAGCTATTTATTCTCAATGTGTGGAAGTATAAAAGTACAGCTTGTGAAGGTCAACCTTCCAGATTTTAGGCTTTCTGCTTTAGGCCAAGGGTTCTCAACTTCTTCCACCCCAAGGCCCACCTGATCATAACTACAAAGCATAGCGGCCCACCAGACCAGGTCAACTTTTACACACACAGTTTCTCCAGGAACTATGATTAAGGAAAAGTTATGACATGGCGAAATGCAAACAGGACGTGTGACCTGCTGCAAGAAACCTCTCCATGAGGGGCCACACAGCAGCTATGCTGTCTCAAACATGTGCCTAGCAATATACTCACTATAACACTAATATGGCTGTATATGAAGTTTATGGACCACTACAAAATACCTCCTCCACTGGTGTACAGGCCCACGGAACACTAGGGGGTGCTTCATGGCCCACCGGTTGAGAAAAACTCTGATTTAGGACCCAGTGATGGTAAGATGCTGCCCTCTGCTGGCAGGGCTATAAATGAACATGCATTAAAACAGATGCATTAAAAACAGACAGTGAGGACATTCTCCTATTAATCTATTTCAAATGCATTTCTGATTTCTTCAGTTTATGAATAACTGATCATCAAGAGTCCAGAAATTATAATAGGCCATAATAAGGCCATAATAAATCATGCTCCTGTTACTCCCCATACTTAAATACATCTGAAGGTACATACTTTAGTACTGGTACTCTCCATACTTAAGTACATCTGAAGGTACATACTTTAGTACCGGTACTCTCCACACCTAAGTACATCTGAAGGTACATACTTTAGTACTGTTACTCTCCATACTTAAGTACATCTGAAGGTACATACTTTAGTACTGTTACCCTCCATACTTAAGTACATCTGAAGGTACATACTTTAGTACTGTTACTCTGCATACTTAAGTACATCTGAAGGGATATACTTTAGTACTGTTACTCTCCATACTTAAGTACATCTGAAGGTACATACTTTAGTACTGTTACTCTGCATACTTAAGTACATCTGAAGGTACATACTCTAGTACTGTTACTCTCCATACTTAAGTACATCTGAAGGTACATACTTTAGTACTGTTACTCTCCATACTTAAGTACATCTGAAGGTACATACTTTAGTACTGTTACTCTCCATACTTAAGTACATCTGAAGGTATATACTTTAGTATTGTTACTCTCCATACTTAAGTACATCTGAAGGTACATACTTTAGTACTGTTACCCTCCATACTTAAGTACATCTGAAGGTACATACTTTAGTACTGTTACCCTCCATACTTAAGTACATCTGAAGGTACATACTTTAGTACTGTTACTCTGCATACTTAAGTACATCTGAAGGGATATACTTTAGTACTGGTACTCTCCATACTTAAGTACATCTGAAGGTACATACTTTAGTACTGTTACTCTCCATACTTAAATACATCTGAAGGTTCATATTTTAGTACTGTTACTCCAGTGGAGGTCTAAAGGGAGGAACTTCTACTGACACTGGAGGAGTATTTGACCTTGGGGATCTACTTTAACTCGTACATGTTACATGGTACATGGTTAGTGTGCTTCGTCCACCACTGAGTATTACACTGTACACCATCAGTGCAGCTTCAGTACAGGTGTAACACTTACAGATTAAAACATGAAGCTGCTTCAACTCATTTGAAAAGCCACTGTTACTTTAGTACAGTGAATTTGAAAACACATTAGCTGCAGCTTTGCTCGAGCACGTCTCACACATCTTTCTCAGTATTAGAAAGGGAAGTGGGCGTGTCCTCAGTGTCTATAAACTCATACAGGGGCAGGATGTAACTCTCAGGCCCTCTGATATCCATGTGAAGTGGACTAGAGGTTGCTGGTGAACCCTGAGCTTAGAATGAAGGTCCTCCTCATCTTCAGCCTCTTCCTGGTTTCAGGTAAGGAGATGAGCTGCTACATGATCATCACTATCAGCAGTGTCTAATGAAGACTTTACTTAGAGGGACATTTGTCCTCTTTTAGTAGGTGGAAGAAAATCAAGGACAGGATATCCAGGAGGAGGAGGAGTCCTCATCAAGTGTAAATGCAAGACAAATGACACATCAAGCCCAAAGTATTTCTGTCCATCACCAAACTGTACCGATCAGATCAGGACAGGAGATAAAGATAAGTATTTTAAAAGAGGAAAACCGCCACAGCCTGATAACGTCAGCACTGCAGAGTTCTGGGTGATAATGAAAAAAATCACTGTAAAGGATTTTGGATTGTACCAGTCTGGAACTGATGGAAATGGGCAGCGAGACGTCTACACACCAGTGGAACTGACTTCAGAGAAAGGTCAGTATCTCCACCACTGCAGTTATTTATTAACTTCCTGTATGATTAGCATCAGCTAATGATTAGAATGTCCATGATCACAATCTGACCGTTGTTACTAAGGAGACTGCAGTCAGTGGCATATACCTATATATACTTCTAGCACCTCACATTCATTTTGGGTTAAACCCATGCCCACTTAAGCTTGCTTCTAGGCAGTTGCTGATATCCCAGATGGTTGATATGGTGATGCTAGGTGGTTCCTGTGAAGTCTCAGGTGGTTCCTAAGTTGTTGCTGGTTGGCTGCTATCGGCATCCCAGGTGCTTGCTACAATATGGTGTTGCTAGGCGGTTCCTATGGCGTTGCTATGTCATCACGTGTAGTTGCTATGACGTTGCTAGGTGGTTTCTGTGATGTCTCAGGTGGTTGCTAAGGCATAGCTAGGCGACTGCTATAGTGTGAAGGTCGGTTACTGAGTGGTTGTTGGGGTTTGAGGTTCTTGAGGAGTTGATAAAACTGAATGGAAGCCTATGTGAGGAACGAGGGATGAATACGACGCAGAGGAGTGAAGGACAGTATGTCTGTGGATTATATTTCGGGGATCTGCCTTGAGTGAGTATATGCAGTTTAAATGCTATAGCTTAAAGGAAACAGTATGGTTTGCATAAGGCTAATGAATGGGAATCTGCTAATGATGGAATAAACAGAAGACTCAAACTCAAAAACTCAAAATTAGCACCAGAAATTGTATACAAGAACGCCATTCCCAATCAGACAATCCAGAACATTCCAGAGCTGGGATGGAATTGACATCTTGAAAACTGTGGGAAGCAACTGTATTAATCTCTAAAATTATAACAGAGGACAGGGTGTTTCCTGTCCTCTGAGGAATAGTATCAATCCTAATGATATCCGTCTCTACTCCTTCAGTAAAAACTCAAGACATATTTCCTGTTACAGAGGGAGGAGTACAGGTGTGACTGGACCTGTAGAGGGAGGAGTACAGGAGTGATTGGACCTGTAGAGGGAGGGGTACAGGAGTGATTGGACCTGTAGTGGGAGGGGTACAGGAGAGATTGGACCTGTAGAGGGAGGAGTACAGGACTGACTGGACCTGTAGAGGGAGGGGTACAGGAGTGATTGGACCTGTAGAGGGAGGGGTGCAGGAGTGATTGGACCTGTAGAGGGAGGGGTACAGGAGTGATTGGACCTGTAGAGGGAGGGGTGCAGGAGTGATTGGACCTGTAGAGGGAGGACACAGGAGTATATGGTTGTAAAGTCAGAACTAATCAGAGCATGTAAGTATTTTATACTTCTCGTTTATGATTGACAGATCCGATCTATAGGAAGATCATCAACGTTACTGGTCGTGTAGGAGGAGCTGTGAACATCAGCTGTAAATACCCACAATCCCTCAGGAGTGACTCCAAGTTTCTCTGTAAAAGAGCAAATAATTCTTGTATTTATAAAATATCTGGTAACGAGAGCAGAAGATGGAGAAAGGAGGGAGGGTTCTCTCTACATGATGATGGAAACCAGACCTTCACTGTGAACATCACCAATCTGACTGAGAGACACTCTGGTAAATACTGGTGTGGAGCTGAATCAGACTGGACATCTGGTAATGGATCCAGGGTTTATATCACACTGATCAACCTCAGAGTCACTGGTGAGTAGATCTGAAGATTATGTATGAGGATGGATGGAATATAATCAGTAACACATCCCTGTCTGATTAGTACAACCTCCATATCTGATTACCTTAAACAGGACATGGAAGCCAACACAAACCATGACCCAAAACACTGTAACGTTACAGACAGCAGACTTAACCTGGTGTTAGACTGAATAACACTCTACAAGAAGGTGCTGAGACTTAAATCAGACACAACACTGACCTCACTAATCTCAGTGAACACATGACTGACAGTTCACACAGAGATACTGCTCATATCGAGTATATATGATCTGTTTCAGTGGTAGCCTTTCATTGTGTACCCTAGGGACGGGCGGCCCGCCACCTACAGGACTGAATCTCAGAATCAATTCAGCCACAAAGACATCTGGATCATTTCCTTGTTTATTTATTTAGATGTGTAAACTGTCACTCGTTGAAAATAATAAATAACAACACAATGCTGCTGTAATGACGGTGTAGTGTAAATATAGGTAAACTACTGTCCCCCCGCCCTCTTCCTCTGCTCCTAATCCAGCTGGCCAATAAGAAGCACTTTAAAATATAATTTACAACAGTCAGACTGAAATGAGAAATTACACTGGTAGACTTCATTAAACCAGTCACCAATAAAGATCCGAGCAGAAGAAGTAACATGATCTACATCCCAAGGCTTCCTGAAAACACCCAGCAGAATATCAGATACGCATATTCTGGACTTTTCCGTCTGATAATGAATTCTTACATGTAACTATTCTAGTGTTAAACTAATAAACACCCATTTAGGGACTGGATTTACACTTCACATGTAGAGTACTAGCTTAACTGAACTCATAGTTTGAACACTGAATTGAATTATGCCAGAATACTGAATGCTTGAAACTGATTTATTATTAATGTCAGACTTCCTCCTATAATTTAGTTCACATTTACCATGTAGTCATTGTTGAAAATCACATTCTTTAAAATGTGGGTATCGGTATATGGGAGTATTAGCCTTGGTATTACTTGAAAATGAGTGGCCCATCTCTAATACACACCTTGTCCCTTTTCAATAAGTGCTTAAAATAGTCTGAGCTCTGTATTTACATCTGAGCAGAGCTTTTGGCGTAATGCCGCATATTTACCTTCCGATCAAAACCACAAAATAACTCTGCAAAATAAAAGTTATTTTGAACTTTGACTGTTTTAAAAGGAAATACAAAATGTCCAAGGTCTTAAAGTTCCATATCCAGGTGTTAAACGTTCATATCTAAATCCTACAAAAGGTATGTTAATAACAACAAGAACAACAAAAAAAAACAATCAGACAAACGATTTGGGGATTATTTATTGTTTGGTAACTTCTGACTGATCAGATTATTGATTATGATTGATTCTCTGTTTATGATTCTGATTTTCCACCTCCAGGATTCCCAGTTCTCTCAGTGATCACTGGTGTGTCCGTGATTCTGGTGCTGCTTCTGATTGGACTCTTCATTCTCGCTCTACGAAAGAGAAAAAAGGCTCAAGGTACCACCACACACAGAAACATCCTCATACACACAGTAGATACTTCCATATGTACACATTATTATATGGGCTATTAATGTCACCATAGAAACTACCATAGGAACCAGTGTTCACTAAAGACAGACCCAGTCCTGTTGGGTGTTTTATAGGTATGTTCAGATAAATGAGTAATTTAACACATTTATTACAGACTAAACCAGGTTCACTAGGCCAAGTGGACTAACAGATTTGGACAAATGCTGCTATTTGCTGGATTTAAATGAACATGCATTAAAAACAACCAAATATTATATGATAATAAATATTTTTTAGCTTTGCTGATTTAGAATTGCTGATTCATAACTGACTTAATGGTTGATGTCTAATGGTCCCCTCAGGTTCAGCTTCAACCCAAAGCCAATTCCCCAGAGGATCCGCAAATGACCATACGGTGAGTCAAGACTGTATTTAAAAGCAATCTCCCGTTTAACCAAGTTTCCACCAATTAAATATTTCATACTTCATCATCTACCGGACTTGCTGCTGGCTCCTCCAAAATGACTTACTCTGTTGTTTCCATCTCTGCTCTTAGGCTCCCCTCGCTGTCTCTGACTATGAGGAGGTTAAGGACACCAAGGACGCCATCTATGACAATGTCGAGATCCACCCATGCTCCAGTGATTTGTCAAATCCGGTTTATTCTTCTGTTGGGTTACCATCAAACCCTTCTGATCAGGACACATACTCCCCATGTCAGTTACCCACAGTTCCCTCTGATTCCTCAGTCAGTGCTGCTCAGTGCTCAGTGGGAAAACATGCAGGAGGTCCAACATACGCAGCAGTGAACTTCAGCAAGAACGCAGGCAGGTCTACTGATGCTGTAGGTCCTAACAAGGAGAAGGAATCATGTGTCTATGCTACAGTCAGGCGCTAGTGGAAGCAGCATTTTTTTCACCAAAACGAGACAGTATATCCCTGTTTTCTTTTATGGTTTTCCCCTTTTATTCTTTTATGTTTATATGTTTTGTGTTTATAAATGATAAATTACCCTTTGACAAATGCACATTGTTTGTCATTGTTTATATATATATATATATATATATATATATATCGTTAAGGAGTGTGCGCACACGACTGGTTTCTGCTGTTGGACGGCTCTATCAAGTACATAGACTGACGGAATTCAAACGGAGCTCTGCAACACGTAAGTAAGCAACGGACACCTGCTACCACACAAGCTGAGAGTCAGTGAGCTACTGGTCTTTAAAGCCAGGACCGCTGAGTCTCTTTCCCTTTTCATCACGACTCTCAGTCTCTTCTTTTCTATTTACGCATAAATCTTTCTCTGGACGTTTAACGTTGTTGAAATGCTGTGTCTCGTTTTCAAATTGACTCGTTTCACGGTTTTTTGGGCTCCGCTTTGAGGCCGCTGAGTCTTTCTGGTAGCTCATCACAGACTTTGCATATTTTAAATATGGCTCTTCTTCTTATCGTTGTTTGTGGAAATTTGGATGAGAAGGCGGGAAATTGCACGTGTGTAAATAAATAATTAATAAAACAGGCTGGGTGCTTGCATAATAAATGTTTTGTTCCAGTTAAAAAATCACAAACAGCTTAGAAACTTGTTAAGGACTTTATTGTATTTTTGGAATGTTTTGATTTTATAGGTTTATGGTTGCATTTAAATATATCAAGATTTGTAATCGCTGTGTATTTTGTGGTTGCAGTATCATTATTATATAAGTATTTTAACAATAAAGATTTTAGTAATGATTTCTTCTTCAGTTTTTGTTTTTCTTTTTATTACGCTTCTAGATAAAGCCAGCAGAATATAAATAAAATTAAATTGGCATTCTGTATTGCTTATTAGTCAGTAGAGTTCAAGTATTGGAATAGGTGTTGAAAGAGTAAAACTGGAATTGGTGTATTTCTGTAAGAAATAAAGCCTTATTAAAATCAGGGGCTTTCTGTTATTCCAGAGTACAGTGTGGTATAATATGCTTCATCTATCCAGACTTACTGAGCTGGTATCATTTTCCATATTACTGAAAGCCTTTTTACTGCCATCTACATGTGTGTTCAGGCTCTATTCACCTAACCCAAAACCAGTGCTGAGTGGAGGCTTGAGCTAAACGTAGGTCAGCATATATTCACTAACAGCTAATCCAGAGTCACCAGAGCAGACTGGCTCAAATGATGCTCTTCAATGGCTTAGGAGGCTTCATAGCACCAGCACTGCATTAGTTGGGACCTGAGCCCAGACTGCAAGCATATATCAGTCTACTTGCTGGATATGGTTGGCACCCCAGTGGTGGTATGACACTGCTGGTCAACAGTATTAGCCCATGTCAATGTTAATCAACTTTAAAAAAAAAAACCTCATACTTCATGAACTATAACCTCCTCAAAATCTGCTTTTTTGCTGCAGTTCTGTTTTTCCCTGTGATGCTTGAAGCTGTAGATTACAAATTTTGATAACATCATGAAATCCATATACACTATATATATCTCCAAACCATCTATTCTCTACTTGTGTTTGGTGCCTCAGACCTGTCAGAAATTAGATGTGGGGGTTTGGCGGGAGGTGCTTGATGACATATTAGAAGAATACCCCTAGGCGGGAGGAAAACTGAAAATAGCACTAGCCGGTCTAGTGTCACTGCACTGGAATGGTACAGGCATTAAGCTCCTTTTCTGCTTTGTCCTAGAGACATCACTTCTGCACTTCTGTCTCATCCTTGATGTGTCTACTTTAAGAGTGCAGAGCATAGTGAGGTGCCAGTATCACATGAACAGAAGAAAATTCCAAAATCCAAATCAAATTTTAGATGGTTAGGGAAAAGGATAATTAATTACATTCAGAATTCAGGAGTGCAGCTACTCTGTAAAAAACATTTGTGAAAAACTGCTATCAGTTTTGAAACTAGACATGTTTTCACTACAACAGTTGGAACTCAGTAACAATGACCTGCAAGATTCAGGAATGGAGCCCATCTTTGCTGGACTGATGATTACATTGTAAACTAGAGATTTTCAGGTCAACACAAACTACTACAAACTAAACTCAACTGACAACTGTCCACAATCTTTTGGGTTGTTGGTCTGCAGACTGGCATTGTGAAATCTTTAGAAAAAACACTTGTGAAAAACTGAGTGGAGTTGAGCCCATCTATGTTGGACTGATGAGATCACACTGTGGTGGTCAGACACACTGATTTAGAGATTAATATTTTGTATTTGGGATAATCTTATCTATTCCAATTGGAAAAAAAGATTCAAAAAAGATTCAGAAATTCTCAAATTTCACTGATTTGTCCTAAAGACATTACTTCTACACAGTCTTATCCCTGATCTGTCTACTTAAACTGTGCAGAGCATAGTGAAGTTCCAGTATTACATGAACAGAAGAAAAATGATTTGGAATGTACAAAAAAAATCCCCAAGATTCAAAATTAAAATCTAATTTTTAGATGGCTAGGGAAAAGGATAATTGATTACATTCAGAATTGACAGTTCTACACAATCTGTTGTGTTGCATGTCTGCAGACTGACATTAAGGAATCATAGGAAACACACTTGGTGTATCCCAGTGAAAAACTGGGATACACCTTTCCTGAATGAGCTGTACCTCAGTAACAGTGACCTGCAGGATTCAGGAGTGAAGCCCATCTTTGCTGGGCTGATGAGATCCCACTGTAAATTGAAGATTCTTAGGTCATCAATAACTACAAACTTAATTAACTTTGCACACACTTGTGTTCCTTTTCTACAGACAGGCTTTGTGTGATATTAGGAAAAAGAGCTGTGAACAAAATTTCAGATGCCAGAGCTATAAGGCTTTTAGAATTGAATTGTCTAAACAACACTGCACTGCAGCTACCTTATGGCCTGGGGCATCCGTTTGGGTGCACTGCAGCTATGAAGCTGCCTAGACTGGTGGTGTCCAGTTCTATGAAAACACAACCCCTTTCCAGATAAGGATATTTCTGGCCTTTGTGGTTCTGCATCCAACCGCCTGTGTGATGCACGGTGGTCCCTGCAGTAAGGACTTGATAAATGACTCTCTACCGTGGTCTGGTGAATCCTCTTGCTAACTGTGTGATCTGTGCGTGTTAATTTTAGATATTGTTGATTTGCTTTGTAAAGCATCATTTAGCATGAGAGAGGGGCTATAGGAATGGAATTCTGTTCTTACACCTTCATATATCACACATAATATTGATGAGAGGCTTTCAGCTCTCACTTTCATAGGGTCAGTAAAGGAAATGGGCACATCATTAGTTTCTATTTAAGATGCGGATGACGTAGACAGGAACAGGATGTATATTTTGGGGCCTTTAATATTCATCTGAGTGGGTTGGTGACGTCTGAGCTCAAAATGAATATCCTCCTCGTTTTCACACTCTCCCTGAATTCAGATATGATGATCTACATGATCATCACTATCAGCAGTGTCTAATGAAGACTTTACTTAGATGGACACTTATCCTCTTTCTATAGGTGGAGAAGAATCTGCTGTAATACCACCCACTACATCTCTGACATGACCTCCAGTAGCAGGGTTGACAAACACTGCACTAGGCCCAATTGGACTAACAGTAATGGATAGATGCTGCCCTCTGCTGGATATAAATGATCATGCATTAAAAACAAATCAATTCTAGATCCTGTTTATTCATTAGAAATATCTCATGTCGTTTTTCATACTGATTCCTGATTCATAACTTATTTAATGCTTGATGTTTTAATGGTCTGCCCAGGTTCAGCCTCAACCCAAAGTCACTTTAGAGGCTTCGCAAATGACCCCACAGTGGGTCAAGACTGTATTTCAAAGCATGCTCCCATTTAAACAAGTTTCCACCAATGAAATGTTTTATACTTAATCATCTACCAGACCTGTAGAGAGAAAACACATCTACACATCACTCTGGTCGCCCTAAAATAATTGTTATTATTACTGTGTTAACTTTATCTCTGCTCTTAGGTTCCCCTCGCGGTCTCTGACTATGAGGTTAAGGACACCAGATGCCTTTCTGCCGGATGTTCCACAGTCTGCTCTACTCTTTAGCTAGCTACAAACATCTCTGCTCTACTCCCCTCAAGCTCCAGTGTTTTGTCAAATCCAGTGCATTTTACTGATTAGTTACCCTCATGACAATACAATATTCAATACTGTCGTCCATTTCCATCAAAATGAGATGCTATGTCCCCTTTCACACAAAGAAATGTATACCTTTGGAATGTTTATCTAATGAGAAATAAGCCTTCAGGTTGGTTATATATGGATATATAGGGCTCTGTAATATGTCCATATATATATATATATATATATATATATATATATATATATATATATATATATATATATATATATATAGTGCCCTCCATAATTATTGGCACCCCTGGTTAAGATGTGTTCTTTAGCTTCTCATAAATTGGGTTTTTTTAAAAATAATATAGGACCACGATGGAAAAAAAGAGTAAAATCCAACCTTTAACTCAAGTGAATTTTAAGGGGGAAATAAAATCCCTGACTAAGAAATAATTATTCTTCATAAAATCACCTGTTCCACAATTATTGGCACCCCTAACAATTCTTAGGAAATAAATTTAATAAAAGTATTTCAGTCACTTCTACAGTAGTTTACGGAATTGATCAGAGTATGTAGGAACATTTAATTAGTAATTCACAACTTCCTGTTTCCCTGGGGTATAAATATGACGTGACACAGAGGCCATTTCTCTTCAACATGGGAAAGACAAAGGAACATACCATTCAAGTAAGGCAGGCAATGGCTACAAGAAAATAGCCACTCGCCTACACCTGTCCATATCTACTGTCAGAGGAATTGTTAAGAAGTTTAAAACAACTGGAACAGTGGTAAACAAGCCTGGACGAGGACGCAAGTTTATTTTGCCACCACGCACAGTGAGGAGGATGATAAGAGAAATAAAAAGTTCTCCAAAGCTAACTGTTACAGAATTGCAACAAATGGTAGCTTCTTGGGGTCACAAAGTCTCCAAAACAACCATCAGGCGCTATCTACATGCCAACAAGCTGTTTAGGAGGCATGCACGGAAAAAAACATTTCTCACTCACAATCATAAAAGCAAACGTTTGGAGTTTGCTAAGTGGTACTGGGACTTCAAGTGGGACCGTGTGCGTTGGTCAGATGAAACAAAGATAGAGCTTTTTGGCAACAAATGCTCTAAGTGGGTCTGGCGTAACACGAGCTGAGTATGCAGAAAAGCACCTCATGCCCACTGTGAAATACAAGGGAGGATTAGTGATGCTGTGGGCCTGTTTCTACATCTAATGCCTTAGATGTAAATGTATATGTGGGATTCCCTACTTTAACACCCCCTGCAGCTCGGATAGGGTTTGTTAATGAGCTGTTAAGTTGAATCAGGTGTGTTGGAAGCAGGGAAAGTACTGAAATGTGTAGGGTAGGGTGCAGGCCAGGACTGACTGTGTAGGCCACCTGTATGATCAGATGTGTCTGCAGATTCAGTGACTAGAACAGTGTTTCCCAGTGCTGGTTCTGAAAATCCACTGTCCTGCACACCTGCTTCAACTCAATAACTCACATTCACAAGATACCTGTTGATGAGCTGAAAAGTTGGATCAGGTCTGGAAAACCCTAAATAGTGCAGGACTGTGAGTCTCCAGGACCAGGACTAAGAAACACTACGCTATGTCAGTCCATCTCTTGTGCAGTTTTAATTGTTTTAATGTATGCCTGATTTAATGATGTGGAATTCTTTCCTGTCAGGTCTGACCTCCATCCAAAGTTAGCCCCTCAGAAACTCCACAAAGCCATAACGCAAAGCAGATTTCCAGTAGAACAGGTATCTACCAATCAGATGTTCAATAATGTCCCATAACTTATAATACTGACCAACATGACAGTATGTACATCTAAACATCAGTGAGTTCACTTTACCTGCTTTAATTTGTATGAAGATGTTATTTATATCCATTCATCTGTTTCCTCCTCCTTTATATGTGAGGTCTTTACAAACCGGCTGTAACTCTATGTGTTTTGGTCATAACTGGGGGTCAGCTATTTATTCTCAATGTGTGGAAGTATAAAAGTACAGCTTGTGAACATCAACCTTCCAGATTTTAGGCCTTCTGCGTTAGGCCAGGGGTTTTCAACTTTTTCCACCCCGAGGCCCACCTGATCATAACTGACATGGCGAAATTCAAACACAGGACATGTGACCTGCTGCAAGAAACCTCTCCATCAGGGGCTACGCAGCAGCTATGTTGTCTCAAACATGTGCACATTAATATACTCACTATAACATTAATATGGGTATATATAACGTTTATGGACCACTACAAACTATTGCCTCCACTGGAGTACATAGTTTTCATTCTCAAGAAGATATTGAAATCTGTTTAGTGTATTTTCTGAAGAAGGGCTTTCCCTGTGGAGATGGGTAAAGAGAATTACTACACACAATATATACTACATATGTTGAGGTCTTGAGCTGGCTGTAACAATGTGTGTATGTAATACTCAAACGTGCACATTAATATACCCATTATAACACTAATATGGATGTATATGATGTTTATGGACTGCTGTACAGGCCCACTGACCACTAGGGGGTGCTTCATGGCCCACCAGTAGAGAAAAACCCTGATTTAAGACCCAGTGATGGTAAGATGCTGCCCTCTGCTGGCTATAAATGAATATGCATCAAAACAGATACATTAAAAATACAGTGAGGACATTCACCTATTAATCTACCTCATAGGTATTTCTGATTTCTTCAGCTTATGACTAACTGATCATTAAGAGTCCAGAAATGATAATAGGACATTAGAGCCATGATAAATCCTGCTTCTGTTACTCTCCATACTTAGGTACATTTGAAGGTAAATACTTTAGTACTGTTATTCCAGTGGAGGTCTAAAGGAAGGAACTTGACAATGACACTGGAGGAGTATTTGACCTTGGGGATCTACTTTAACTCAGGTACGTGGTTAGTGTACTTTGTCCACCACTGAGTATTATGCTGTACAACATCAGTGCAGCTTCAGTACAGGTCAAACACTTACAGATTAAAATTTAAAGCTGCGTCGACTTACTTGAAAACCACTGAAAGCATATTAGCTGCAACTTTGCTTGCACACGTCTCACACATTATCTTTCACAGTGTCAGAAAGGGAAGTGGGCACGACCTCAGTGTCTATACAAGTAGCTAAAGTCACACAGAGGCAAGCCAATTCTCATGCCCTGACATCCATGTGAAGTGGACTAGAGTTGGCTGGTGAACCCTGAACTTAGGATGAAAGTCCTCCTCATCTTCAGCCTCTTCCTGGTTTCAGGTAAGGAGATGAGCTTCTACATGATCATCACTATCAGCAGTGCCTAATGAAGACTTTACTTAGAGGGACATTTGTCCTCTTTTAGTAGGTGGAGGAGAATCCAGGACAGTGAGGGGATATCCAGGAGGAGGAGTCCTCATCAGGTGTAGATACGACACACAAAATACATCAAGCCCAAGATTCATCTGTAAGGGTTCATCACCAAACTGTGCTGATCTGATCAAGACAGGAGATAATTACAGAACAAATGAGTGGATTACTGAAGGAAGGTTCGCACTGTTTCATAACACCAACATCTCAAGGATCAGGGTGGTGATCAGAGACCTCACTGTAGAGGATTCTGGATTGTACCAGTGTGGAGGATATAGAAATGGGGAGCCAGACGTCTACACAGCAGTGAATCTGATTGTACAGGAAGGTGAGTATCTTCACCACTGGTCTAGTTTTTATTCTCGAGAACATTTTAAAATCTGTTTAGTGTATTTCTGTAGATGGGCTTCCCCTGTAGAGATGGCTAAAGAGAACTCCTACACACTGTACTAATATACTAGTACTAAGCTGGTACTGTTTACTGATTGGTCAGTCCTGGAATATTAATCAGTCCTGGACACACGGTGTTGCTATCTTTTGATGTAACCTTCATTAACTGTAACATAGCTGCCATTTTCAAAGGGTTGGTCCTAGACCAGATCTGTTCCATGTGACCAAAACGTTTCCATATTTCTGACTACTTTAACCAGTTGGTGGGTTTCCTACCACGAGCTGTTTGCTTCAGGTCCTTCTACAGCATGTCTATAGGATTAAAGCAGTTATAGTGTAAAGTCCTAATGATACTCGTCTCTATTGCACAGACATACTTCCAGGTACAGACTTCCTGTTCCTTTCATATGACCAGGAAATATAGAAGGAGAGATATGAAATATAATATAAGAGAGAGGACTTGCAGAGGGAGGAGTACAGGAGTGATAGGACTTGCAGAGGGAGGAGTACAGGAGTGATGGAACACACAGAGGGAGGAGTACAGGAGTGATAGAACATGCAGAAGGAGGAGTACAGGATTGATAGACCATGCAGAGGGAGGGGTACAGGAGTGATAGCACACACAGAGGGAGGAGTACAGGAGTGATAGAACACACAGAGGGAGGAGTACAGGAGTTATAGAACACACAGAGGGAGGAGTACAGGAGTGATAGAACACACAGAGGGAGGAGGACAGGAGAGCACACAGAGGGAGGGGTACAGTAGAGATGGGACACAGATGGAGGAGTACAGGAGTGATAGAACATGCAGAGGGAGGAGTACAGGAGTAATAGAACACACAGAGGGAGGAGTGATAGAACATGCAGAGGGAGGAGTACAGGAGTGATAGAGCACACAGAGGGAGGAGTACAGGAGTGATAGAACACACAGAAGGAGGAGTACAGCAGTAATAGAACACACAGAGGGAGGAGTGATAGAACATGCAGAGGGAGGAGTACAGGAGTGATAGAGCACACAGAGGGAGGAGTACAGGAGTGATAGAACACACAGAAGGAGGAGTACAGGAGTGATAGAACACACAGAGGGAGGAGTACAGGAGTGATAGAGCACACAGAGGGAGGAGTACAGGAGTGATAGAACACGCAGAGGGAGGAGTACAGGAGTGATAGAACACACAGAGGGAGGAGTACAGGAGTGATAGAACATGCAGAGGGAGGAGTACAGGAGTGATAGAACACGCAGAGGGAGGAGCACAGGAATGATAGAACACGCAGAGGGAGGAGTACAGGAGTGATAGAACATGCAGAGGGAGCAGTACAGGAGTGATAGAGCACACAGAGGGAGGAGTACAGGAATGATAGAACACACAGAGGGAGGAGTACAGGAGTAATAGAACACGCAGAGGGAGGAGTACAGGAGTGATAGAACACACAGAGGGAGGAGTACAGGAGTGATAGACCATGCAGAGGGAGGAGTACAGGAGTGATAGAACACACAGAGGGAGGAGTACAGTAGTGATAGAACACGCAGAGGGAGGAGTACAGGAGTGATAGAACACACAGAGGGAGGAGTACAGGAGTGATAGAACACACAGAGGGAGGAGTACAGGAGTGATAGAGCATACAGAGGGAGGAGTACAGGAGTGATAGAACACACAGAGGGGGGAGTACAGGAGTGATAGAGCACACAGAGGGAGGAGTACAGGAGTGATAGAACACACAGAAGGAGGAGTACGGGAGTGATAGAACACACAGAGGGAGGAGTACAGGAGTGATAGAACACGCAGAGGGAGGAGTACAGGAGTGATAGAACATGCAGAGGGAGGAGTACAGGAGTGATAGAACTCACAGAGGGAGGAGTACAGGAGTGATAGAACACGCAGAGGGAGGAGTACAGGAGTGATAGAGCACACAGAGGGAGGAGTACAGGAGTGATAGAACACACAGAGGGAGGAGTACAGTAGTGATAGAACATGCAGAGGGAGGAGTACAGGAGTGATAGAACACGCAGAGGGAGGAGTACAGGAGTGATAGAACACACAGAGGGAGGAGTACAGGAGTGATAGAGCATACAGAGGGAGGAGTACAGGAGTGATAGAACACGCAGAGGGAGGAGTACAGGAGTGATAGAGCACGCAGAGGGAGGAGTACAGGAGTGATAGAACACACAGAAGGAGGAGTACGGGAGTGATAGAACACACAGAGGGAGGAGTAAGGGAGTGATAGAACACACAGAGGGAGGAATACAGGAGTGATAGAACACACAGAGGGAGGAGTACAGGAGTGATAGAACACACAGAGGGAGGAGTACAGGAGTGATAGAGCACACAGAGGGAGGAGTACAGGAGTGATAGAACAGACAGAGGGAGGAGTACAGGAGTGATAGAGCACACAGAGGGAGGAGTACAGGAGTGATAGAGCACACAGAGGGAGGAGTACAGGAGTGATAGAACACACAGAGGGAGGAGTACAGTAGTGATAGAAAACGCAGAGGGAGGAGTACAGGAATGATAGACCATGCAGAAGGAGGAGTACAGGAGTGATAGAACACGCAGAGGGAGGAGTACAGGAGTGATAGAACACGCAGAGGGAGGAGTACAGGAGTGATAGAACACACAGAGGGAGGAGTACAGGAGAGATAGAACATGCAGAGGGAGGAGTACAGGAGTGATAGAACATGCAGAGGGAGGAGTACAGGAGTGATAGAACATGCAGAGGGAGGAGTACAGGAGTGATAGAACACACAGAGGGAGGAGTACAGGAGTGATAGAGCACACAGAGGGAGGAGTACAGGAGTGATAGAGCACACAGAGGGAGGAGTACAGGAGTGATAGAACACAGAGGGAGGAGTACAGGAGTGATAGAACACACAGAGGGAGGAGTACAGGAGTGATAGAACACACAGAGGGAGGAGTACAGGAGTGATAGAACACGCAGAGGGAGGAGTACAGGAGTGATAGAACACACAGAGGGAGGAGTACAGGAGTGATAGAGCACACAGAGGGAGAAGTACAGGAGTGATAGAACACAGAGGGAGGAGTACAGGAGTGATAGAACACACAGAGGGAGGAGTACAGTAGTGATAGAACACACAGAGGGAGGAGTACAGGAGTGATAGAACACGCAGAGGGAGGAGTACAGGAGTGATAGAACACACAGAGGGAGGAGTACAGGAGTGATAGAACACACAGAGGGAGGAGTACAGGAGTGATAGAACACACAGAGGGAGGAGTACAGGAGTGATAGAACACGCAGAGGGAGGAGTACAGGAGTGATAGAACACACAGAGGGAGGAGTACAGGAGTGATAGAGCACAGAGGGAGGAGTACAGGAGTGATAGAACACACAGAGGGAGGAGTACAGGAGTGATAGAACACAGAGGGAGGAGTACAGGAGTGAACTAATCTGGGGTATGTTGTATTTACTGGGATGGTAATAATTGTATACTGGTCGTTTGTGATTGACAGATCAAGACTATCAGAAGGTCATCAACGTTACTGGCGATGTAGGAGGAGGTGTGACCATCAGCTGTAAATACCCACAATCCCTCAGCAGTGACTCCAGGTTCCTCTGTAGGAGAGTGAACTCTACTCAGTGTAATGATAGAATATCAGATAAAGAGAGTAGAAAAGAGAGAAACGATAGAAGGTTCTCTCTACATGATGATGGAAACCAGACTTTCACTGTGAACATCAGCAGCCTGACTGAGGGAGACTCTGGAGAGTACTGGTGTGGAGCTGAAGTAAACTGGACATCTGGTGATGGGTACAAGGTCTATACCACACAGGTGAAGCTCAGAGTCACTGGTGAGTAGATCTGTACAGGGTGATGTACTGATTAATACAGGAGCCCTGCAGTCTGATAGAGACATCTACACAGACCATTCAGACACACTGACCTTCATTTCCTTTAGCTGCAGATGTTCTACCCACACCCCAACACACACCAGCAGATCACCGACCCCACGGCCACCCACATCCCCAACTCCTGACACCACACCACCTTCACTGTCTGCTAAAGGAACTGACCCATAATGCACATGGTCACTTCTGACTGATCAGATTATTGATGGTGATTGGTTCTCTGTTTATGATCCAGATTCTCCAGGATTCCCAGTTCTCTCAGTGATCACTGGTGTGTCTGTGATTCTGGTGCTGCTTCTGATTGGACTCCTCATTCTCACTCTACGAAAGAGAAGAAAGGCTCAAGGTACCACCACACACAGGAACATCCTCATACACACAGTAGATACTTCCATATGTACACATTATTATATGGGCTATTAATGGAAACCACCATAGGACTGTTCACTAAAGACAGATCCAGTCCCGTTGGGTTTTTGTCTTCAAGTTCAGATAAAGTCAGATGAGTCATTAAATACATTAATTGGGTACTAATAAGGTTCACTAGTCCAGTGTTCCTCAAGCCTGG
>JAMWET010003077.1:0-2500 GCA_024036415.1 Prochilodus magdalenae
AATCGGTATTCCACGTTAGGCTACAGTCACACTGAGTAATGGTATCCATGTTGCACAGTCCACACTGAGTAAGGGTATCCACGTGGCTACAGTCACCTGAGTAATGTATCCTAGCTGTGGGCTACAGTCACACTGAGTAATGGTATCAGATGTGGGGCTACCGTCACAAACTGAGTAACTGTACAGTGCACACTATGTAGCTATGTGGGCTACAGTCACACTGAGTAATGGTATCCATGTGGGCTACAGTCACACTGAGTAACTGTAGCTATGTGGGCTACAGTCACACTGAGTAATGGTATCCATGTTGGCTACAGTCACACTGAGTAATGCTATGCATGTTGGCTACAGTCACACTGAGTAATGCTAGCCATGTTGGCTACAGTCACACTGAGTAATGCTAGCCATGTTGGCTACAGTCACACTGAGTAATGCTAGCCATGTTGGCTACAGTCACACTGAGTAATGCTATGCATGTTGGCTACAGTCACACTGAGTAATTCTAGCCATGTTGGCTACAGTCACACTGAGTAATGCTAGCCATGTTGGCTACAGTCACACTGAGTAATGCTAGCCATGTTGGCTACAGTCACACTGAGTAATGCTATGCATGTTGGCTACAGTCACACTGAGTAATGCTAGCCATGTTGGCTACAGTCACACTGAGTAATGCTATGCATGTTGGCTACAGTCACACTGAGTGAATAGCTAGCCATGTTGCGCCTACAGTCACACTAGAGTAATTGCCATGTTGGCTACAGTCACACTGAGTAATTCTAGCCATGTTGGCTACAGTCACACTGAGTAATGCTAGCCATGTTGGCTACAGTCACACTGAGTAATGCTAGCCATGTTGGCTACAGTCACACTGAGTAATGCTAGCTATGTTGGCTACAGTCACACTGACCAATGCTAGCCATGTTGGCTACAGTGGCATTTATGGCAAAACCAATTATGCTCTCCAGGGAACTTCAAGTCAGAGTTAAAGCTATAAAATGAAATGACCCCTACCTGACCCCTACGAAGCAGGAATGTGTAACAATAGAAACCATATAAACAATACTAATACAACATCTTCGGTCTTAAGATTCACCGTTTCCTCTTATAACTATTATATTTTACTACACCAACACTTTTTACCAACACTGCATTACGTTCTACTCTGAAATATGGGTGGGCAATAAAGAAAAAGCATTACATCACAATATGTGAAGACATTTTCATGACACACATATTAATAAATGTGCTGGTCAGTGTTCTGGGCAGCAGGACAGTGTCTGTGGTTAGTAATGAAATACAGCAGCAGAAAAACAACAGCCAGGAGCAGACTCCAGGGACCAGGCTTCTGCCCAGCACAAACCCTAAGGCACTATAATAAAAGCATGGTGATATACAGTCTCACAAGCCAGGCTGTGTGGGATTCATGAACTGATGACTTTGATAGGAAAGGCACGTTCGGCTGACATGACAAAAGGACCAACCACAGATCATTTAGCATTGTGGCAACAACAGAGTAGTGTTGCTACTACAGTTAAAAAACGCTACCAGGTCTGTTCTTAGAAACCCGAGGTGGGAATGGTCTTTTACATCAAGAATGTATCATACATTGGTCATATTTCCATAACGAAAAATATATACACCCATCGTCAAAAGAATAATTACACAAATAGCTGCACCCAAAAGGAATCAACCGACGGAAATTAAAATTGGTGGGTAGGTTTGACATTGTGAGAGGAATGATTAGAGTTTCATGCCTGGCCGCTTACGTACCGTAAGCAAGGGCGGGCCTTGACTGTACCCGACTGACCCAACAGCCGAGATCGCAGATATTCAGCAAGCAACGATTCCCTCCATGAGCCATCCTATTAGCACATCCACAACACCACTGGCAGACGGCTACGCAACGCAGGACTACATGCACACCAGCCGTTATGACGACTGCCCTTAACACCACGTCACCGTCACCACAGACCGCAGTGGTGTCGCCTCTGGAGTGACTCTGAATGGCAGCGGGTCATCTTCAGTGACGAGTCCCGCTTTTGTCTTGGTGGATACACCAAGATGAATGGTTTTTTGTCATACAGCACACGTCCAGAAGGCCTGGTGTCACTCCACCTCCACCCCTACTGCACCATCTGCAGGAAATGTGTGAGGATATTCAAGCTGCATGGGATGGATTATCACAGGACACTATTAGGGACAGCTACAACTCCAAGCTGAGAGCTCGGGGATGTAGGACTAGCAAACATGGCAGTGCAATGCCACACTGAGAGACACTACTTCTGTATGTGTAGCTCAATAAATATTAGTCTTATCTAATTCATCATCATTTATTGATCCTGGTAACCTTTATCCTCCTTCCCAGCAGCACTGCAATCCCACACTTCCTTCTGATGAGTGTATATCCTGATATAATTATTGTTATCTTTTTTGTCCATCCCTGAAAACCTCAATTAAAAGCACAATGTCAAGAGCACTGCTGAGATATAAAGTCTCGTTG
>JAMWET010003077.1:15000-70000 GCA_024036415.1 Prochilodus magdalenae
CGTATACCAGTACATTCACCAGTATACGAATATACAAGTCACGCAAAACCAGACAACTGCTGCTGATGCAAAGTCAGAGGACAGGGCAACACGTCTGGAGGAGAACATGATCTGCCAGCACTGTTATGTGAGCTAACAGACTCAAGCACTGGTTAACATCATCCTGAGTGATACAGGGGAAGAGGGTGGGGGCCATTCCTACACACTCAGAAACAACAAGGTCAACTCTGCCGTCCTGGATGTGTAGACCAGTTCTATCACATTTTCAAGTCGAAAAGGTTGGTAAATATTACCACTATTAAATATTAATACTACTAATATTACTAATAAATATTTCTGAGCATTTACCCCACAGCCCAAAGATGGAGGTGTAGGCATCAGGGAAACCAACAGAAACCACACAGACAAGCACAAAACAACTAAACGCTGTTTGCTGTGATTGTATTCACAGCTTTGGTTTCACAGAGCCCTGGTTTTAACTCAGAGCCTGAAGCTAACTCCCACAGTGCCCTGGGACTCGGCAGCCGCAGAAAACAGTCTGCTGCTGTTGTGACGGTTAGCCAGGAAGCCTTGTTTAAAAGTGCCGTATTCGCTTGTCGCAGGGAATATTCAAGAACACAAAGCCAATGGCTACAAGTGTTAAGTTTGACTCTCTTAGTGTGTGCACATGGTTCCCTGCTACGCTGGATAGAACTTCCCCATGCAGAATGTCGCATCAAGCTGCTTGGATTCTGGATGGATTCTGGGAAGATATGCCCTCAAAGCAAGAGGTACAGTTTGCACTTGACGAAAATAGAGAAGGGGTCACGCTCTTAACGGGTTCAGTAGAGCCTGGGAAGCAGCACCACACGGATACGAGCACTGGCACTCATTGGGATGAAGGCATGTAAAACCCTGGACAGGCCACCAGGCCATCTCAGGGCAGAGACACAGACATGCACACCCACTCACTGTTTTATATCTAGGTGGGAAATTTAGCATCCCCAATCAGCCTGACATGGGAGGAAACTTGGAGCATCCAGAGGACACCCACCCCAGGAGAACATGTAAACTCCACACAGAAAGAACCACGAATACCCCGGCTGGGAAGTGGGAACTGAACATAAACTCCTCTTGCTGTGTGGCATTGTGCCACCTGAAAAGGTCAGCTGATTAAACTGTGCAGCAATGACATCCATTTCCATGGGTCATCCCTCTCAAAGCCCAACGTACTGGGAGATTATTATAATAAAGCATCTACTCCGATTTATCCAAGCTGCTAGCACATGCTTACTGCGTTACTAAGCTTGTCTTATTCTAGGTGCTGCTATGGCTGCCAATGTTGGTTGCTCAGAGAGAAAGTAGCAGCTTTTCAAATATTTTATTATTATTTTCAGGTGAATAAATATTTGTGAACACCTGTATGCCACACTGGATTTGACATGATGCTGAATTTGAGTCTTAATTTGATTAATTTGAGGGAAGAAAGAAAGGAAGTTGAAAGAAGAAAAAAAAAAACAAGTTGGGAAAACAAGCCCACAGGCACCCTTGTTAGTAATTCTGCCCCATGACTGGTATGGCATTACAAAAATTGAGGAAAAGAAAAGGCTTGCTGTCATTTTAGCAATATTACTGTAAATGGAATCATTCCAAAACCTGGACACTGTAAAGCACCATGAACGTAAACGGAACTGACCATGAAAGTGAATGAATTAAGGTGGGATATGAATACACATGACCAAACAGGCCAGTCATTAAGATGAGGAGGCGGAGATATGGAATATGAACCCAGTGACAGGATTAAATGATCCTGAAGACCAAGCAGTTGAGATATGAACACAGTAATTGTACTGGATGACGATGATGAGGTTGATGATGATGTTGATGATGAGGTTGATGATGATGATGAAGATGATGATGCTGGAAGCTGGAGTATAGTTTCTAACCAGGACAATGAGAACAATGAAGCTGGCATATCAGCATAGTAGCTGAGTTTAACAATGATGGCGAAGGTGGGATCTGAACAGGATGATGATGATGATGATGATGATGATCATGAAGTTGAGATCTGAACACAGTGATTAACCAGGACAGTTACGATGATGAAGGTGGGATATGAAAGTGGTGACTAAACTGGACAATGATGATGAGTGTTGTAAATCATTTCCACGCCAAAGAAAGGAGGCCAGAAGACCAGATGCAGTGATGACGTGCTTTATTCGATAGCACGTCACGACATCTGCTCTGGCCGGCTCCACCTGCCTTTCTCTGTCTTAGGAGAGCTTCCTAAAGACGTCGGAAACAAAACATAAAGACGACTTGCACAAACAGCTGCACCCAGAAGGAATCAACCGACAGAAACGGGCTTATCGCTGTAGCTCACTGACCCAATATCCAATCAGCATCACACGTCCAGAAGGCCTGGCGTCACTACACCTCCAACCCTACCGCACAATCTGCAAGAACTGTGTGAGAATATTCAAGCTGCATGGGATGGATTATCACAGGACACCATTAGGAACCTCTACAGCGCCATACCGAGACGCCTGGTGTGTTGGGTTAGCAAACACGGCGGCCCGGCGCCATACTGAGAGACAGACTTCTGTATGTGTAGCTCAACAAATATTGATCATATCAGTCTAAATGTATCAGTTATTGATCCTGGTCTCCCTTCCCAACAGGACTGCAAATCCACACCTACTTCTGCAACTACTTTTTGAAGATGACAGTAATACCGAAAACTCAGAAATGCACAATAGAAAAGAGGAGAAGTAAAAAACACTAGTTACACTACTAGTCAAATTTTATGTTATGTTATGTTCGCTTAAAGAATATAGATTCCATATGGACAGTAGGGACATGGTCTTACCAATACTTCGGGAGGACAGAAATGTCTCTATAATTTTTGTATGTAAATATTGTTGGATGTGTATGTTGGTGCCCCTACCAAAAAAAAAAAACTGTTTAAAGACGACAGTCTTACACTGAACACATACTACTGATGAGAGTCTGAGCCGGTACATATCCTGATACACCACATCTACTCCTGATGTACACAGTATGATCCTCCTCCATATCTCCACCTCTAATATATATTTAGTGGTGTAAAAACTTTGATCTCTTTTTCTGCACAGTGTAAAAGCTCTAGCTCTCCTTTCAGCTTAGTGAATATTCATGATGGGCCGACCAATAGAATCGCTCCAAACCTGCTTAGTAATAAACTTTGTTCTATCAGCTCCACTGCAGGTAAAGAAAGCTGGTTCCTCCTCCTGTAAAGCTCCATTCTGGAGGTTTTTAAGGTGGACTGTATAATTCCATGAGGGCTATTTTATAGTTTGATGTCTTCACCTTTATTCTAAAGTTGCCATGTCTAAACTTTTGACTGGTAGTAGATAATAGAGAAGGTGTGTTTTGAACATGGTGATTGAACGGGGTAATGCAGCAAACGAAAGCGAGATATGACCAAGGGTGACTGAACTGGACGACAGGGATAATTAAGGTGTTACATAAATACAGTGGTTAAAATGATGATGCTGATGACGGGATATGAAAATGCCGACTAAACTGGACACGATACTCATGATGACATGAACAAGATTATGGTGAAGCTGAAGTGCAGCTACAGAAGCAGTATTTCCATATTCAGTCTGCTCCCCTGGTCCTCTCAACAACACACAGTGGAGCCAGCTGTCATAAGAATGTGGAAATATACCACTCTGATTATGTCTAAAAATATGGCTCTAAATGTTCCTCAAGCCCGATGCACACTGATGCGGAGCCGGCATAATGGGACAAGCGCAACAGACGGTGAGAAACACATGTCCTGCTTAAACATTCAGGGCTACTTGTGCTGAAATGAGCTCCCTGCCCATTGCCTGAGAAGAACGTGACTGAAAAGTGACAGCCTGCTGAACATCAAGTCTCAACAGTCCTTGACATGAGTCCTGCAGTGAACCTCACCAGTAAATGTTCACGGTGGAATTCAGAACAGCCAGCCAGACAATGAAGAAAACCAGCGGCTTGTATCTGCAGGTTCTCAACCCTTGCTAAAAATGTGAGGGCCGTTGTTTTGACATGTGGCGGCAATATCTTCTGGAAATGAAAGCTACTCAGCCACACCGAGAGAGATTGCGAGTACGGTTGCTGCACTGTATATAAGACTTTGGAGCAGATGTGGGCAATGTGATTATGACGATGCAGTCTTTTCATGACTCGACCGTTTGCTATATCGTGACTGAGGAACCTCTCCGTCAACCACATCGTCTCTAAATGCTGCTTACTCTGTCAGGTCCGGGATAAGCTCTGTCAAAATTCCTCAAAACAGAACAAGAATCTGCAGTGAGAAGGAAGTTAGACTGAATGACTGGGCTAAGAGATGCTATTACTGTTAGGTTACGTACACAGGGGACTCATTTACAGATCTATACATATGCAAATACAGGGGTTGGACAATGAAATGTAGTGACCTGGCCACTATCCTGCAAGAAGAATGGCTTAAACTCCCTCTGACCACTGTGCAGGACTTGTATATGTCATACCACCAAGAAGGACGAACCTCCACCAGCATGACCACTGTGCAGGACTTGTATATGTCATTCCCAAGACGAACTGACGCTGTATTGGCCACAAAAGGAGGCCCTACACCATACTAATAAAAGACTGTGATCTAAAACCAGGTGTTTCAGTTTCATTGTCCAACCCCTATACTTCATTTTACAGTCCTTGTGTTTTGATGGTTGGTATTATTATTATACAGCTAGTAAACGGCAGCATGTCTATAAAATTAAATGACAACTGTACGTATCTGTCCCATGATAGAGAAATTATGTAGCATTAGACACCGTATAATAATCATGCTTAGTACAAACAACAAGTAATAAAGTTTTGTTTACCCTCGATCCAGTATAATTCTGCCTGTGAATAGTTTTGAGACTGAGCTGTGATACCTCCACGAGCACCAGTAACAGCTGTAACTGGATTTGGTACTGGACAAGTTTCTGGATGAGGCCTCATTAATGTTCAGACACTCTGGCTTCAAAGAATAACACAGTTGGGCCAGATTTGGTGGATGCCTTCCCTGGCACAATTATGGGGAGAATTCCCTGTAGACTGGGATTTTAACCACAGCTGGTAGACCCGTACGCTTCCATACACCTGCAGATTCAGCTACTTCCTTCACACTATGGTTTTTGGCCACGCCCACATGCAGTCACTCCTTTAAGCCAATCATTAACATCTACTCTGGAGCCATTTTACACACATGGAACGAGACATTCCCTGCACTGTAACACCTCTACTCAATCTATGGATGCCATCACACGCACCCGTGGGTATTTATATACACATCATCCTCGAGCAGCGCCATCTGCAGGAGCCTGAAGTTACTACCACCTTAAACACACAAGGTGACTCATTTTTTGTGTTGTTTCTTACTTTTTCACTTGGTGTGTCCAATAGAAGGTTGGGATAGGACTCCTGAAACCTACTTGGGACACCATACCTCTTCCGAAGTAGTGGTCATCCTATTTTGCTGCACAAAGTTTCTCCCTAATTGGAATTAGCTTTGCCCAGCTGTGGGGCCATTGTAAAATGATCCTCTCTGTCTGTGTCTCTCCCTCTTTTTATCATCTTCTCTCTTCTGCGCTGCTAACAATGCCAATAGAAAATGTGTAAAGAGAATTCTCTATTAAACTACACACTAAAATCAAACAAAGGACTGTGTTGTACAAAGGTTCCCAACAGAACCGAAACAATCCCAGGCTAAACAGCTTTTTATTTGACGTGCCATGCAAGGTTAAGGTTTTTATTCATTTCAGTTTTCCAATAGAACACGTCAGGAAACTTTTCAGGAACCAAGTTAGCACAGGCACCAACTGTTTGAACTGAATCAGTTCAAAGCCATTGGTCGTATCAATCAGACGGCTTCATTGACATGCAGACAAGCTAATGTAGCTATTGATCATGCCATGACTGACACGTTGACTAGTACACAAGTGGACTTCTGGAATGGCTCTCAGGAATCTATAATCAGGAAGCCTGAAGCTGCAAGACCGGCATCACACATTTCGTGGGCTGGTCTAATTATCAGTGCCTGAAATGCCTTAGGGTGCCTTACAATGCACAACTATACACAGACCTGAACTCTGCTGGCTTCTCGCTAACTTAGTTGCGTGAATACACAAACACATAAGCTTTATGGTGCCATTTTTTGCAGGACACCAGGAGCAACACCAGCAATGCTGGACATGGGACGCCTGACAACAAACTGTCATCTTGGCACTGACCATGGTGCCTCCACACACGGATTCGTTGGTCGTCTCCACCATAACAGTGTGGTACAACACCATTGCATTGCATTGTCTTTGGTGTAGTTGGTGTAGCTCAGTGGATAACACCACTACCTGCCAGGGAGCCACCACCACATGTGGGAGACTGGGGTTCGATTCCCGGTCTGGGTCACTATGCTGTAGAATCCTTGGGCAAGACTCCTAACACTACATTGGCCTGTAATACAGTTAACCTTGTTAGTCGCTCTGGACAAGAGCGTCAGCTAAATGCCATAAATGTAAATGATGCTGATGTGGTGTTCAATTAGGACAGTCGTCATAGTGGTCTGTGTGCGTGTAGTCCCGCGTGATGTAGCCTTTTGTCAATGGTGCTGGCACTAACAGAATGACTCATGAAGGGCATCTGTGCTTGCTGAATGTTTGCAATCATGGCTGTTGGTCAGTCAGGTACAGCGTTACAACTTCTCCTTGCTTATGTCACATGTACAGTAAAGCGTGAAACATGACTCATGTCTCATGGTCTCATGATGTCAAACCTACCCACCTATTCATTCCCGTCAGCTGATTTTTGGGTGTAACTATGTTCTTCAAATTGGTATATATATTCGATATATATATTTGAGCCTTCATCAGGGCAGAGGATAGGTAGAATAAGCTGACATCAGAGCTGAGAATTAAGCTTCACCTACTCATTTTTCCTTTTCCTATCTTTCAGCCTCCTATCTCTCTCACTCACTGTCAAAAAGGCGGCCTCCAACTGTTCACATAACTGTTGCCATTAGCAGAAGGCAGACGCGATTCGGAGAACCGATGGAGACATGTGATTTACTGAGGAGCCCCATGAGTTACACTTCCAGGAAGCCCAAGTACTTGAGGACAGTAGGGGGCGAGCCACGCAGAGGACGCCGTTCTCACACATGATGGGTTTACTAAAGCCTAAAACCTCATCATTTCAGGAGAATGAAAATAAGATGGTCCAGTTAGGTTCCACGCTGCGTCGCTACAAGCGTGATGTATACAGAGGCACGATCGGCGGCACCATCTGCGAAAACCCTGCGTGAGCTTAAATAACACAGCACCATAATGAATCAGTGGATAGGCCAGAAAGGAGCTGACCCAGTCTGGACAATGATAAAACATCCCACCAGTCTGACAGAAAGTGTAATCTGAATGGAATAAACTGTTTTACTTATAAAAATAATAAACTAATAAAAGTGTTTAAGGGAGGTAACTAGCTCAGCACGGCCCAGTGGTCGGCTGGAGATTACAGAACCAGCCTTGTGACCAGAGGGTGGTCAGTTTGATTCCCTGAACCGACAGCACACAATTTAACCAAGCCATCTAACTCTAACTGCTACATGGGCACCAGGTATAGGGCTGACCAGCTCTCTGGGCAAGTGTGCTTACTGCCCCCTAGTGTGTGTGTGTGTGTGTGTGTGTGTGTGTGTGTGTGTGTGTGTGTGTGTGTGTGTGTGTGTGTGTGTGTGTGTGTGTGTGTGTGTGTTTGTTTTACTGCATGGGTGGGTTTAATGCAGCAGACAAATTCATCTGTGCGCAAAAACAACTAGCAAATGGTTCTAAATCCTAAATGTAAAAGCTGAAGGTAGCAATGGCAGATCCACATGTAAATTGTGTGTAACGTGTGGCACTTTAATAACCTTGTGTACTGCACTTATAATGACCTTTTCCCCTCTATAGGAATAAGCACTGGGCTAGGGTTGCCAGTTAATGCTTTACTTGCTCTATGTCTGGGTATTAATCTCTAGGTACCAGCACTGGCCCCCTGTTCGGGCAGTGTCAGAGCTCGTGGTGAGTTTTAGGCTCTGGCCTTCCTATACTAGCTGGAATATTATCCAGAACACTGAGCACGGTTGTAAGTCGCTCTGGATAAGAGCGGCTGCTAAATGCCTTAAATGTAAACGTAAATGTAAAATTAATTTTAAAAAACCACCACACAAAACATTTAGATCAAGTGACTCCCTATAGAGATAATATATTTTGACTTAGATGTTGAAAAACTGAATACCTTGTACTTACTAGATGATTTGACTGGAAATTAATGAAAGTGTGGTCTCTGAAATTTCATTTTCATTTTCATTTGCATTTGCATTTACATTTAAGGCATTTACCAGACGTTCTTATCCAGAGCGACTTACAACCGTGCTTAGTGTTCCATTGGATTTTCATATCTTCACATTTTCAGATGCAGCTACTACACGTCCCATCTTTTAGCCAGTCAAACAAAACCTCTAAGACAAAGTCTGCTGTGCTTGTATAGCTGTACATGTTAGCTGTATCTCTCATGCTTTTAAAATCTGAATTTTTTCTTCATAAGTCCTATTAATAGTTCACTCTTATTCCTAGTTCTTATGTGTTGCTGTAGTTTCCATACTCTCACTGGTACTACAGATCATTTTCTCAGTGTAATAGCTCACATAAACAATAATAACCCTGTTCTGATGCAGTGTAGACAGGTTGGTCACGCCCACCTTTGTATTCAGAACCGGTTGTGCTTGTGTGCATAGTGTCTGTGTGTGTGTGTAATACCATGTGTATGAGCTGATCCCTCTCATATGTGGTTTTCTCTGCAAGTGTGACGACACTGGTGAGATACTGATGAGCTATCAGCTCCTTCTCTAGACAGTCTTCAACCTGCTGCTTCAGAAGATCTATACGCCTCTGAGCCTTTCTGCAGAGAGAGAGAGAGGGGGAGAGGTTGAATATCAATATATGAGAGGTTCCAGATCTGCACACTTTTGTATTTGAGTTTATCTAGCACGTCTCTTTCACCTCATTCAACTGGGAGTCCACTGGGATAGAGACTCGCTAACATTATGCAGAAGCCTGGAATCCTTTGTATAGTTTTGCTGCCTGATTCAGTAACAACATTAAAATGGCATACGCTACACAGAAGTCCAGAACCAGAAATCATACGCAAAGTCATAAAAACTGCAACTCGTTATTTAGAGAGATTTATTGTCAAGCTATTTGCCTTGAGAAATATGAGGAATTCTGGTTATTAATTTCACTAAAATATCATTTTTGATGTTGGTGAGTTGTGATGTGTGTATTACTACAGAATCATCTAAAGCTCTGTTCATCACCTACACTGAAAATTCTCGTTTTTTTTACAACTTCATATAAAATCATTAAAATCCTGTTGTACAGGAGAAGAATTTATTTATATACAGACATACGCAAAGTTTTATGGACCCCTAGTTAGAAAAAACACACGGCACAGTTTAATATACAGTTTATTTATGGATTTCAACACCCACGAAAAAAAATCATATGTACACTCATCATCGAAAGAATAGCTGCACCCAGAAGGAGGTGTGGGAGTGCAGTGCTATTGCTAAGGAAGATAAAGGATACCAGGAACAATAAATAATGATAAATTTAGACTGATATGATTGATATTTGACACTGTTGATCAGTGTACAATGTGGCCTGTGGTCAGATTATGGCACATTTCATAAGTTTTCCCAAGAAGTCAAACTCAGAAAGTGAGTAGAAACCGGGAATTTAAATGTACAGTACATTCATGTATACCTAACCCGAAACCTTTAACCTCAATGCGAAACCTACGTCTACTCCTAAACCTAGATCATCTATAGGGGAGCAACCAAATTAACAGGTAACTTGTTTTTTAGTGTATACCTGTATATCCTGTACGTATATATCATTGAAAAACATATATGCTCAAAATATATGTGTATATATAAATAGTATCTACTGTGTGTGTCTGTGTAGGTGAAACATGTACCTGTTGGCTTGGCGAGCTAGCTGCAGCTCATTCTCCAGGTGTTTGACGTCTGTGCTGAGGTTAGTCTTCTCCACCACCAGCGTCCTCTTCTCAGCCTGCAAGGCGTTCACACGAGCCTGCAGCTCCTCTATCTCACCACTCTTCATCCTCTCCTCTTCCTCCATCTGCCTACAAGATGCATGAAGACATGCTCATAAGCATCTATGCGCATAAGCAGATAACACATGCACTAAAGACATACATACACACATACATATACACACACACACACACCTTACCAATATGCAAAGGTTAAGCCCAGTTACATTTAGAAGTGCAGCCCACCGGGAGTCATCGTTAGTGCCAGCACCCTTGGCAGACTGCTGCACAACGCCTGACTGCACGCACGCTGACTGTTACAACGACTGTCCCTAACACCACGTCACCGTCACCAAAGACTACAATGGTGTCGTGCCAGACTGTCATGGAGTGACTCAGAATGGCAGCGGCTCATCTTCAGTGACGCGTCCCGCTTTTGTCTTGGTGGAGACGCCCAACGAATATGTGTGTGGGGGCACCGTGCTCTGCATGTTGAACATCCAGAAGCATTGGTGTCAGTCCACCTCCACCTCTACCGCAAACTCTGCAGGAACTGTGTGAGGATGTTCAAGCTGCATGGTATGGATTATCACAGGACACCATTAGGAACCTCTACAGCTCCATATCTGGCATGTTTCAGTAGCAAGCATGGGTGCCTGAAGCCATAGTGATCCTTTACAAAACGTTGAAGAGGGTAATGGGTACATGGGTAATGGTACAACGCCAGAAATCTGATCACTGTAAGAATTCATAAGTGTGTGATTTCACTGAAAATAACAAAACCATTACTGGTAAGTAAATAGGTTTAGAGATATAATAGCTTTGGCACCGGTGAAAAAGACCCGACCAGGTTCGGCTCAGTGGAGATACCTCTTTACTGCTAACACGATAAGTCTAGCAAGAGGGCCTACACTGAAACTGAGCTCTCTGTCTAAGAGGTCTCCACGTCTCCTATCTGTTTTTCTTTTCCAGTCTCTCTCTCTCTCTCTTCCCTGTCTATATTTATCTCTTCACCGCCCCTCTTCTCTCTTTGTCTGAGGCTCTCTCCTTTCTCTCTCTCTCTGTCCTCCCTCTATCTGTCATCCATCTCCCTCTCCTGCTGTATTTGTTGAAATTTTAATGAGTTTCCCCAAAAAATCCTCTAATGGCTTTTCATACGCAGTCTGATTAAAGATACCACAGTCGAGCTACAGAATTCCTCTCTTCAGATCAACTCAACTGGAACAATCTCTCTCTCACTCACACTCTCTCACTCTCACACTCACACTCACACTCACACTCACACTCTCACTTTCACTCACACACACTCACTTTCACTCACACTCTCTTACACTCATTCACTCTCTTACACTCACTCACTCACTCTCACACTCTCACTTACACTCACTCTCACTCTCTTACACTCACTCTCACTCTCTCACTTTCACTCTCTCTCTTACACTCACTCTCACTCTCTTACACTCACTCTCACTCTCACACTCTCACTTTCACTCTCTCTCTTACACTCACTCTCACTCTCTTACATTCACTCTCACTCTCTCACTTTCACTCTCTCTCTTACACTCACTCTCACTCTCTTACACTCCCTCTCACTCTCACACTCTCACTTTCACTCTCTCTTACACTCACTCTCACTCTCTTACACTCACTCTCACTCTCTCACTCTCACTCTCTCTTAAACTCACTCTCACTCTCTTACACTCACTCTCACTCTCTCACTCTCACTCTTACTCTCACTCTCTCACTCTCTTACACTCACACTCACTCTCACTCTCTCTCTCTTACACTCACTCTCACTTTCACTCACTCTCACTTTCACTCACTCTCACACGTACACTCACTTACACTCACTCACACTCATGCATACTCTCACTCACACTCTCACTCACACTCTCACTCACACTCTCACTCACACTCTCACTCTTTCTTACACACACTCACTCTCACTCACACTCTCACTCACACTCTCTCTTACACTCACTCTCACTCACACTCTTACACACACTCACTCTCACTCACGCACTGTCACTCACACTCACTCTCTCTCTTACACACTCACTTTCACTCACACTCACTCACATAAAACACAACATGCACTTGCACGCACACTTGCACACACACTCACACAACACACACAAACACACTCACACATACACATATACACAGACATATACACACACACGCAAACACAAACACACACTCACACACACACACACACTCAGAACTGGTTTACATTATATTACAGGTTGGAAAACACTCAACAGTTGCGCTTAATGCATGTGGTGCTGATTGAAATACTAATAACTGAAAAGCTCCACATCACAGGGCAGATTTATTAAGAGACACTAATTATAGACCATCTCTGTCTGTAGACTAATCTAAAGGGAAACTTTGTGCTGATGACGATGCCCAATGCAAATGAACACAGGTGCAGCTTCATAATTAACATGACCAATATAACATGGGCACCCCCAGTACAAACCCCCTTTTAGTATGGAACCCGTTTCAGCCTTGTGGGAGGAAAAGAAAAAGTCGTTCTGGCTTACACTGTGACTCACTGCATTAAATAAGAGAAAGTAATGACCACGCAAAAGGAAAAGAGCTACTACCCATCAAGAAACTATGTAAATGCTTTATCATTCGTAACTGCTCTAACGAAAAATAACACATCCATTTAACTTCTGCACCAGAAACCTGAGAATATAAGTAATCATATTAACTTGCTCATATTCAGCAGGAGGGACTGGACTGTAAGTAATGTACATCACTGAAGACATTAAATATGAAATGCAGGAAGGGCAACTCTGTTAGATTTTAGTTGGCTGTGATATTTCAGCTACAGAAGCCAGAAGCATGCAGGAAGAATTAAATAGAGCAGATGTAGTACTGTAGAGACGGCAGGTCCAATCCCAGTAATCACTTTACCAGAAACGTTGTACTGTAGTTGTACAGTATTTGGTTTAAGGTAATCATATATTTTCATGACCGGCACTTACATGAGTATTTATGAGTATGGGTCGTTTTCTTTCGCTTACCAAATTTATTAAGCTCCACACCAAATTTAGGGATTCTGTAACTTTATAAGCTCACCAGACCAAAAAAAAAGTGTCACATTGCGTGTGTTTAAGGTGGTAGTAACTTCAGGCCCCTGCAGATGGCGCTACACCAGGATGATGGGGCTATAAATACCTGTGGGGTGGGAGTGATGGAATCCATAGACTGAGAAGAGGCTACGGTGCAGGGAATGTCTCGTTCCATGTGTGGAAAATGGCTCCAGAGCAGATGTTAAAGGAGTGACTGCATGTGGGCGTGGCCAAAGACCATAGTGTGAAGGAAGTAGCTGAATCTGTAGGTGTATGGAAGCAGCGTACGCTCATACGGGTCTATCAGCAGTGGCTAAATCCCAGTCTACAGGGAATTTTCCCAGGAAGTGGACCAGGGAAGGCATCCACCTAATCTGGCCCAACTGCACAGTTCTTTGAAGCCAGAGTGTCTGAACATTGATGTGGCCTACATCCAGAAACTTGTCCAGTACATGCCAAATCCAGTCACAACTTTTTATGCCAAAATTTGAGTTTGCAACGGAGTCTGCCCCAAAAAACAGCCATTCCAAACTTTTTGAACACAGTTAAGTTTTGGTTTATCGATGGCAGAAAGACTTTTGGTAACCTTGTCTATGAATCAGGTATCTATAACGCATTATAACTGCATAGAGATCCATAAAGTCTTTATAATGCCTTAAAATACTAGACATAGGTCTTGTTAACTTCTTGTTAACCGGTATCATGAACATCTAATGCTGTGTTCATGTGCATAATGCTTTATAAGGATCCGCAGTGAGGCCACCCTCAAAAGTTCCTTGGTAAATGGAAATGATCTTGTAAGAGCACATAACATCTCATAAGCACTTATAAGCCTCCTTAACAGGGAGGCTTCAGGGAAAGTGATGTCATTGATCAGCTCTATTAATTAATGAATTATGTAAATGAACGTGATGTTATACCAGATTATGTGTGTGATTATGGACCTTTATGTACAGTTACATGTATCTCTCTCTCTCTCTCTCCTATTCTTTCTTTCCTTCTTTTCTTTTTCTTTCTTAGTATGTCTCTCTCTCCCTCTCTGTCCTATTCTCTTTCCTTCTTTTCTTTTTTTTCCCTTAGTATCTCTCTCTTTCTTTTCTTTTTTTTCCCTTAGTATCTCTCTTTTTCTTTTCTTTTTTTTCTCAGTATGTCTCTCACTCATATTCTTTCCTTCCTTCTCTCTTACTTCCTCAGTACTCTCATTACTTTCTTAATGTCTCTCTCTCTCTTCTATTCTTTCTTTCTCTCTTTCCTGTTTTTCTTTTTTCTTCCTTAGTATCTCACCATCTCCTATTCTCTTTCTTTTCTTCTCTCTTTCCTTCTTTTTTCTTCCTTAGTATCTCTCTCCTACCCTCTTTTCTTCTTTTGTCCTCATTAGTATCTCTCTCCTATCCTCTTTCCTTCTCTCTTTCCTTCTTTTATATTTTCTTCCTTAGTATCTTTCTCTCTCTCTCTCTCTCTCTCTCTCTCTCTCTCACTCTACAGTTATGTCAAGCATTATAAAACATTATTAGTACTTTACAGAACTTTATGAATGTACTTATGCACAACTTATCAAATCAAACTATTTAAAACGCAAAGTTGTTGTTTCCCCAGAATTCTTAATCAAACTTCTTGCCAGGTTATTAAATCTCTCCCGAGTTATGATTACATTTCTGTCCAAGTTATCATTCTTCCTCCTATCATCACCTCCACCTATCACCAAGGGAAACACTCAGCTAGCTCAGAGACCCCTCCTGATACTGCATCTCACTATGAAATCTGTCACAGCATGGAAGGAAATGCATTAGGCTTCATGATTCATGCTGCTCCTAACTCTTCCTACAAGGGACCTGAATGAGTGAGTAAGGGAATGCGCTGTGCTATGTCAAGTCCTCTGCCTGCTGTGTGATGTCTTGTCTTTAGCCAATCTAGTCACTCCTAACTCCTCTACTTTAATTGGATGTGAATCATCTGTAAATGCGTGAGCTTTCTTATCCCTCCTTAGGACTGAAGCCTCTGCAAATCAGGGACCCACTCCAGCTTAGTGCTACAGGAGAGTTTTAAACTTCAACGTTCTTCAAAACTACAACACAGCGAGGAACTCTGCCCTTCAGTTTACCCAGCTCTTCGTTTAGATAGGCTGTTGCTGGACTGATGTTATATGCTGGCTCTATGGAAACCAGTCAGAGGGCTAGAGAGTCCATTAGTGTGTCTGAAACCGGCAGAACCCACTATAATATGCCCATAGAAAGAACAGACGCCATATACTGTAAACACTGTCAAGTCACATTATTATGACCACCTTCTACTTTTGACGGTGGCGGCAACGAGTAGCTCACGAAGGAAGTCATGCTTTGAGGAAGGCGCTCACGTGTGGAAGGCACTCTCAACAGATCTGGGTATGAAACCATCCTTGCAGATCACGTACACCCATACATGCTGATTCTGAACTTGAGTGACGTTTCTTTCTTTCTTTCTTTCTTTCCTTCCTTCTTTCTTTCTGTCTTTCCTTCTCTCTTTCTTTCTTTCTTTCTTTCTTTCCTTCTTTCCTTCTCTTTTTCCTTTTCTCTTTCTTTCTTTCTATCCTTCCTTCTTTCTTTCTATCCTTCCTTCTTTCTTTCCTTCTTTCTTTCTTTCTATCCTTCCTTCTTTCCCCTATACTATTTCTTTTCTTCTCTTTCCTTCTTTTTCTTCCTTAGTATCTCTCTCTCACTTTCGCTCATTCTCTTTTTTTTCTTTCTTCCTTTGTATCTCTCTTTCTTTCTCTCCCCTATTCTCTTTCTTTCCTTCTTTTCTTTTTCTTCCTTAGTATTTCTCTCTCTCTTTCTCTCCTCAATTCTTTTTCTTTTTTCTTCCTTAGTATCTCTCTCTCTCTCATTCTTTCTTTGCTTTTTTCTTCTTTAGTATCTCTCTCTTACTCTCTCTTTCTCTCCCTAATTCTTTTTTCCATCTTTTCCTTTTTCTTTCTTAGTATCTCTCTCTCATTCTTTCTTTCTTCCTTCTTTTCTTTTTCTTCCTTAGTATCTCTCTCTCTTTCCTCAATTCTTTTTCTTTTTTCTTTCGTAGTATCTCTCTCTCTTTCCTCAATTCTTTTTCTTTTTTCTTTCGTAGTATCTCTCTCTCTCTCTCCTTCTTTCTTTCCTTTTTTTCTTCTTTAGTATCTCTCTCTTGCTCTCTTTCTCTCCCTATTTTTTTTTCTTTCCTTTATTTCTTTTTTCTTCCTTACTATCTATCTCTCTCCCATTCTTTCTTTCCTTTTTTTCTTCCTTATTATCTCTCTCTTTCTCTTCCCATTCTCTTTCTTTCCTTCTTTTCTTTTTTCTTCCTTAGTATCTCTCTCTATCTCTCTTTCTCTCCTTCTTTCTTTATCATCTGTCATCTTGTTATGAGTTACGAGTATGCTGGAGCATCTGTCTGACCTATAAAGCTCTTCAGGGTTATGGTTTTTAGAGGATGAATGATTTATGAACTCCTATAATAGATTTGCACGTCTCTGTTCCCGTTTTGTTTGTGCCCTGTAAATGATCTGACACTGTGAAGCACACTGCTGTACCGTTTGAGTTTGTCTGTGGTAGAGGTGTGTTCCACCCAGCTGACCGAGTTCTCCAGCGTGGTGCGAGTCTTCTGGAACTCCACCTTCAGTGTGTGGAGCTCTTTACGCACCGTCTCCAGCTCCTCCTCCAAAGCCTGCTTCTCCGCCTCCAACAGCATCACCTGCTTGGACACCTTACACACTGCAGAGAGACAGATGCCAGGCTTCAGGGAGTTTTACAGCAAGTGTAGAATTCACAGAAGGACGAGGAGGGTGGAACACAGTACGGCACAAAATGGCCATTAAGAACAATTTAATTTTTCAGTAAAAGAAGAAAAAAACATTACACAAAATCCTACAACACAAATATAAAATCACATAGCACTCTTTACTTTGTCACTTTAATCTGACACCCTTCTGTCTCAAAACCAGTATATGTATATGATCCCCTTCAAATTAACCAGGTGCATCTGAAGTGCATAAATTATTATATTATATTATATTATATTATATTATATTATATTATATTATATTATATTATATTATATAGCTATTTGTTTATTGATTTAATTTAATTAAATTGTTATTTTTTTATATATATATATATATATATATATATATATATATATATATATATATATATATATATATTGTATTTCAAAGTATAATGGTAAGCTAATCCAATTCTATAATAAAGAAGAAATTCAACAGATCAAATCAAAGTCAAAAATATACAATTTTATTAATGAACAGATATAAAGGCAACGGGACTCCTAACAGCAATACCCAGCATTCCTAGATTTCAGATTTCAGAGTACTTTCACAGAGAGGAGAAGATCAAACTCCGCTCTCACTTTAGATCTGAACAATTCACAGGTGTTTCTGAGCATCCTTCCACTGTTAGAAGACACCTCCACGCTACAGACCACTGAAGCTGTGCATCATTCTGTAGTCTGTGTGGTGCCTATATTTGGCACTCTGTGTCTAGGCTGGATTTCCAATAGCAAAACTGAAATGGGTCTTTGAAAGTCACCTCTATCGCTCCCTGCGGTAAATAAAAAGGCCCGATTTGTTCAGCGTTAGACTTTCACCTGAATGTCGCTGAATCCTCTGGATTATGAGGTTGTAAAAGAGTCGTGATACTACTGTTGCTAAAGGTAAGCTAATGCTACTGAGCATCAAACTCACGTCACTGAGCTATTTGAAAGTAGGGTGGGTAAGTGGTGTTCTGACAAGCCCTAGGTGATGGAAATGTCTTATCACAGCGAACATGTACATAAAACCTCCAGGCAGCTTATTCTGATCAGCCTATCAACTACTGCCAGGCACTATTGGCGTTACGAGGCTAAATCCAGCTTCTTCAGCTGCTTCTTCTTTAGATCTTCCAGTTGCACCTTAAACTGTACAGGAGCCACAAAAGCCATCACAAGCACAAGCCAACAGGACCAAACACTGACAGCAAAAAACTATTCACGTTAATTTTCCCCACAGCGCAACCTCCTCCTCCATTCATGCTTTTAGCTCTTCATAAAGCTGAAGTCACCTTTGTAGCCTTCTTGATTTTATTTTCCCGGTCCACCTTAAACAGCATAACTGTTATTACAATGCCACAGGAGCCAGAACTTAACTGAAAGGATGTGTAGAAAAGGTTTCAGAGACTGATCAGTCTAATCTGTAATTGACACTGTTTGGATCATGAGGAGCAGAAAATGCACCCGACTTCCAAGACTGAACACTGGAATGGAAAAATATCCCTGTAAAAACTTTATAAAGACTATACGCAAGTTTTCTGAAAAGAATGGAAGCTATAAAAAAGGCAAACAGAGGACATATTGTACCATTCGCTGAGGGCTGTGTGCAGTGTTCTGTTAATTGGATTTCCTGATGTTAACGTCCAGTTATTGGCTGTTTTGACAGGAAAATAAAAACAAGAAAGCAGGGATTTTGATTTTTGCGCAGTGACGCTCATCACACAGAATAAACAGCTACGGTGAAATATAGCTTTGAAATTCTCTGAAGGTGCTAAACTGAAATACATGACAACTACAAAGCAATAAATGACCCGCTCTGGGCCAAATCCAGGCAGTCGTGTTGGATTTCTGATTTGGGACTGTGTGATCAGACTAGAGTAACAAGGAACTGCTCTGTGAAGCTCATCACTGGAACAATATTCTGATATCAGTGTGTGTGAGTGTGTGAGTGTGTGTGTCTGTATTTTACCTTCCTCTGTGTGTGTGTGTGTGTGTGTGTGCGTGTGCCTATGTGTGTCTGTATTTTACCTTCCTCTGTGTATGTGTGTGTGTGTGTGTGTGTGTGCGTGTGCCTATGTGTGTCTGTATTTTACCTTCCTCTGTGTGTGTGTGTGTGTGTGTGTGTGTGTGTGTGTGTGTGTGTGTGTGTGCGTGTGCCTATGTGTGTCTGTATTTTACCTTCCTCTGTGTATGTGTGCGTGTGCCTATTTGTGTCTGTGTGTGTGTGTGTGTGCGTGTGCCTATTTGTGTCTGTGTGTGTGTGCGCGCGTGCACATGTCGGTGTGTGTGTGTGTGTGTGTGTGTGTATTTTACCTTCCTGTGTGTGTGTGTGTGTGTGTGAGAGAATTTTACCTCCCTGTGTCTGTGTGTGTGTCTGTGTGTGTGTGTGTGTGTGTGTGTGCGCATGTGTGCATGTCTGTGTGTGTGTGTGTGTGTGTGTGTGAGAGAGAGAGAATTTTACCTCCCTGTGTGTGTGTGTGTGTCTGTGTGTGTGTGTGTGTATGTGTGTGTGTGTGTGTGTGTGTGTGTGTGAGAGAGAGAGAATTTTACCTCCCTGTGTGTGTGTGTGTGTATGTGTGTGTGTGTGTGCGTGTGTGCATGTCTGTGTGTGTGTGAATTTTACCTCCCTGTGTGTGTGTGTGTGTGTGTGTGTGTGTGTGTGTGCGCATGTGTGCATGTCTGTGTGTGTGTCTGTGAGTGTGTGTGAGAATTTTACCTCCCTCTGTGTGTGTGTGTATTTTTACCTTCCTCTGTGTGTGTGTGTGTGTGTGTGTGTGTGTGTGTGTTTTACCTTCCTGTGTGTGTTTGCTGTGCGTCTCCTTGGCTTTAGAATGCTGCAGTTCCAGCTGTTCTATCAGCACCTGATTCTCCTCCAACACCAGCCGTGCCTGATCCTGCAGCTGCCTCCTGCGCGCACACACAAACACACATACAGAGTAACTACTCACTTGTACGAACTTTACGGCAATATATAAAGAGTTTTATTTCAAAATGCTGGATATATGTAAATGCTGTTCTTCAATGGGCAGGACCCACGGGACCCCCACAGGGCTGGTATTTTGTAGGTAGTGGATCATTCTCAGCACTGCAGTGCATCAGACATGAGTGAATCAGACACAGCAGTGCTACTGGACTAAGAATCGTCCACCAACCAAAACTATCCAGCCAACAGCATCCTATGGGCAGCGTCCTGTGACCACTGATGAAGGACTAGAGGATGACCAACACTGCACTGTGCAGCAGTAGATGAGCTATCGTCTCTGACTGTACATCTACAAGGTGGACCAGCAAGGTAGGAGTGTCTAATAGAGTGGACAGTGAGTGGACACAGTGTTTAAACACTCCAGCAGCACTGCACAGCACTGAGAATGAAATGCTTTTAAAGAAACTGGAATCCATAACACTTCATATCTGAATTTATATAACCAGCTCTCGCTAATCAAACAGCCATTCATAGTATGTCTGTGACAACAAATTCCTATAAACTGAAAATGAAAGCTTATTATTAATAACACTTCTAGATTTTTGTCCCATAAAGTATTGGTTTATGGTTGGTGTCTGATTTATAACAGTTCAAACTACACAATATCAATAACTACAGAGTATTATTATGATTGAGTGTCATGCTTATCACCCTAAACAAACAGTAGTGTACTAGAAAACTCTAGATTTGTACAAATCTAATAGGGCAAGGCGACATATTCCGCTACTCTCAGCAAAGCGTATAATACCCTCATCACACTCCCAAACACACAACACCAGTAAACATCTCTATACAGATTTCAAGCAACTCCAAACTCAAGCATGAGCAAGATTAATAACTACAATAAAAAGCAATCAGTAATGCTCCAAAGGCTGGAGGGCATCTGAGACTGCGATTTTAATAGCTTCTGAAACTCCCACATGAAAAGTGCAATAAAATGAATTACCTTCCTGCTAAAGCATGAAGCAATCCCACCATCACTTCGGAAATAAGGCCGGAATAAGTCTCAGCTCTAGAACTTCACAGATGGAGATATTAAACACAAGACTCGAAATCCCATATGCTAATTTCAAACAGGCTGCGGCAGAGTATTTCCATAAACTGGAAATCATAATGCAGTTTTCATCTGCACAGTGACATACAGTATTTCTGACTGACACATGATATCACACAGGGTCTCTGAGCCGACTGATCAGCACTTCACTTGATGATGGGTGGGTATATAAAACCATAGAAAGATGGTTTTGCTGGTTGATCTGTATTGTTTATTGTTTCTGTCTCTGCCGGCTGGTACACAATGCAGACCGGTGTTTCTCAGCCCTGGTCCTGGAGGCACCCTGCCCTGCACATTATAGTGGATCCCCAGCTTTAACACACCCACTGCATCCCTGAAAGGGTTTGTTAATGAGCTGATGAGTTGAATCATGTGTTGGGAGCAGGAACAGCTCAGAAACATGCAGGGCAGGGTGCCTCCAGGACCGGAGTTGAGCCACTGATGTAGGCGTTTCATGGACTGGGAAAAATCTCATTGCACTCATTTGCAAGAAATTGGGAAAACAATAAGTACAGTCTTTTAAATCATACGATAAGATTAATATGTCGAGGGACATGAACAGAAAAGGTCCATTTTGATTTTAGGTTGCTTTAATGTTCGATGGTTACGGACGAACAGCACAGCTGGTGGGCTGATTCAAAGTTTCACTGCCAAATGTGCAGCATAATTCTTATTTCTGCTGTGATGAGGTTATCAGTGACCGCTATTCTAGATCCGGATCAGTCAGATCAGATCAGTGGGTGGAATGACTTTGTGGGCGAAACATATTAGAAATGAAAGACGCTGTATAATGTTATAGTGTATAATTCGCTACCTATTAATGTAATATCATGGCTTTGGTTTGCAGAACTGATATTGTGAGTGTTGGACAGTAACTGACAGTAAACTAACTGGTTACTGACGAATGTCCATTCTGGAGGTCTAGTTACTTTAACTCCACCACATGTTACAGTCTAACATCTGACTACTACTCCACCACATTATGGATATATCTGTCCCCCCTTTAGGTTTATGTGAGCATAAAAACATAGCATGTCCAAACACAGGAAGGGTGAAGCGAGTCCACCAATCAGGGCACAGTGGTCACTTTGTTTTGAGCTTGTTCTGACCTGTTGGACAGAGCTGGGTTCAGTGGGTTCAGACATCAGTGTTGGACTAATGAATGAGCTTCTGACTGGTGAAGAGGTGAAGAGTGATTGGTGACTGAAGACGACTGAAGAGTCACTCCATGACAGTCTGGCACGACACCATTGCAGTCTTTGGCGACGTTGATGTGGTGTTAAGAGCAGTCGTCAAAACTGTCTGTGTGCACGTAGTCCTGCCTCATGCAGCCGTTTGCCAATGGTGCTGGCACTAACAGGATGACCCATGGAGGACATCCCCGCTCGCTGAATGTCCGCAACCACAGCTGGTGGGTCAGTTAGGTACTGTCCTTGCTTATGTCACTCTTTGTGCTATCTTTTAACTATCTATAACTATCTTTTTTAATACTGTAGTGCGAGCTGGATCACATTCACATATCTGTCCATACAGTGGAGTCGCAGTCCAGAGAGTTGAAGAACCTTATTTGAACTTGATATTCTTTTTTCCACGGGCAACATGATTCTAATGGGCCGGAGGCTGACTCAGTGCTTTCTTCATTCACCCTGACACAGCTTAAAAAGACTATACAGTTCACTGGCCTTCCCTGACCCTCACTGAGAGACACACACACACACAGCTAAACAGCTACAGCTGTGGATCTTAATGTTCAGGTTAAGGGCATTTGACAGGCGAGCCATGGACTGCTTCACCATACCTCAAGAAAAGAATTCCGATCCCTAATCAGGGTAAAGTGGAATTGGTGCACCACTGGGCAGCCTTGCCTTCTAATAGATTCTATTACATGAAAGGCAAAGGTAAGGGGATAACGGCTGCCCTGCTAGACTTTACTGTTGCTCAGATTCCAGAGTGTTTTTGTGTCATATAGCAAAGTGTATGCATAGCAACATGTATTCATAAAAGATTGTAAAAGATCGATTACAGTACACATGGAATATGATGCAAAGTTCTTCCAACTGGAATTTATAGAATCCTCATAACATTACCATAAATGGGATTTGTTTTTGGGCGAGTTACTCATATTTACTGTAGCTTAAATCATTGATTTATATGAAAGTCCTTATTATTGTTCTTATTTAAGTGTATTTAAAGATCATACAATGTGATCCTCATATATATTTACATTTATGGCATACGTGTTATCCAGAGCAACTTACAAGGTTAATTATATTACAGGGAGGCCAATTGAGTGTTTGGAGTCTTGCCCAAGGACTGTTATTCAAACCCTTGTCTCCCACATGAGGTGGTGGGTCTCTGGCGGGTAGCGGCTTTATCAGTTAAACTACACCATATATATATATACAGGGGTTGGACAATGAAACTGAAACACCTGTCATTTTAGTGTGGGAGGTCTCATGGCTAAATTGGACCAGCCTGGTGGCCAGTCTTCATTAATTGCACATTGCACCAGTAAGAGCAGAGTGTGAAGGCTCAGTTAGCAGGTAAGAGCACAGTTCTGCTCAAAATACTGCAATGCACACAACATTATGGGACATACCAGAGTTCAAAAGAGGACAAACTGTTGGTGCACGTTTTGCTGGCGCTTCTGTGACCAAGACAGCAAGTCTTTGTGATGTATCAAGAGCCACGGTATCCAGGGTAATGTCAGCATACCACCAAGAAGGACGAACCTCCACCAGCATCACGTAGTGACCTGGCCACTATCCTGCAAGAAGAATGGCTTAAACTCCCTCTGACCACTGTGCAGGACGCAGTATATGTCATTTCCAAGACCAACTGACGCTGTATTGGCCGCAAAAGGAGGCCCTACACCATACTAATAAATGACTGTGGTCTAAAACCAGGTGTTTCAGTTTCATTGTCCAACCCCTGTGTATGCCATTTATTTGAATGCTTTGATGCTACAAGTTGCTACATGTACTGATGGTATTTAAAAAGGGGAATATTGGCTTTTTAAGACATACGCTGTAATGGCCTGATCATATGATCATTAGCGCCTTTGCCCTTTAAAGCACACCAACGTTTTTCTCCACACACAGCCGCCCCGAGGAGGAACTCAAGCGACACTGCTGATGGGGTGTAGAGCTCTGTTGGCCTGAGATATCCTACATCTCCTACGTCTATAATTCCGAATCAGAAACCAAGGCTGAAGAAACGGCCTGTGTAAAACCAGGAGAGAACAGCAGTCCACTTACTGACATCTTAATGTGCCTTAAAAGCCCAGCGGAGTCGCACAGCGTCCTTGCTAAGCAATGCAATATGAATGACGAGTGTGGGTGTAATGAGGAAAGTAAGTCCCCGTGACCAATAACACTAATATATTAAGGGCCTACAAACCACAGACAGAGTTCGCTGCATAATTTGATGGCTTTGATGAATATTTAGGAGCCACTGGTGAGAACACAGTCGTACCTCATTGCTGACTATGCTGTCCTCATAAAGTCAGCAGGGTGTGTGTTTGTTCCATTAGTCACTCTGAGATTGTGTGTGTGTTACACTGATCTTATACTGGATTTATATCACTGTACGCGTCGTTTCTAAATGAATCGGTCGCTGCCAAATGTACGTAAAGCGAAGGTTACTGCATTAATGCTAATTATTTACACACTGAAATGAAACGCCATGATTTACAGAGCGTGTTTATGGTGGTAGTAACTTCAGGCTCCTGCAGATGGCGCTGCAGGAGGGTGACAGGGCTATAAATACCTGCAGGGTGTGAGTGACAGGTCCATAGATTGAGAAGAGGTGCTACAGTGCAGGAAATGTCTCGTTCCATGTGTGGAAAATGGCTCCAAAGCAGATGTTAATGATTGGCTGAAAGGAGTGACTGCATGTGGGTGTGGCCAAAGACCATAGTGTGAAGGAAGTAGCTGAATCTGAAGGTGTATGGAAGCATAAGGTCATACGGGTCTACCAGCAGCGGCTAAAATTAATTCTCCTCGGAACTGTCCCAGGGAAGGCATCCACCAAATCTGGCCCAACTGTGCAATTCTTTGATCTAAGAGTGTCTGAACACTGATGTGGCCTACATCCAGGAAATTGTCCTGTCCATGCCAAATCCAACCCCAGCTGCTATTGGTGCTTGTGGAGGGATTACACCAGGCCTACATTATTTCGTCACAGGTGAGCTTATACACAGTATTGTGGGTTGTGGGGGGGGCAGTGATACTGCATTTCTTTTACTGGGGGTTCACATTGAGCTAGAGAGGGCTTAACAACAAATGCTTCGCTTGTTTCAGCCCAACATTGGCCACACAAGAATGGTTACTGGGTCAGGCTTGGGTTTGTTTTATAACGAATAACAGTGTATTTGAAAGAACTTGCCAATGTACATTTTGCACACCTGTTCTACCCAACACGTGACATGAGAAGATGTTAAGGGCACCGTGGCCCGACAGCGTTTTGTCCAAGAAGCTCGAATGAGGGAAAAAAAAATAAATCACTGGTTAATGAAGTCTCAAACGGAGAGGTGAGTTAGACTGGTGAGTTAGACTGGACTAAGTTTAAAGTTAGCTGGCTAAACAAGAATTGAGACAGACCCCTGGATTGAGAACACTTGGGGTCATCTATAAATCAAACTGTAACTTGTAACTTAAATTTTAACACGTGATTTTGAGTTGATGTCTGTAATTGTGTTGGTTTAACCATTTTCAAAGCTCTCCTCGAGGACTTCCTGTGCCCTCCAATACCCGCTTCAGTCAACCATCCTGCATTAACTTTAACGAGGTGACCTGCTGATAGAATTCAACTCTAGTTCACTGATAAGTCAGCAACCGGACTTCTGATCTCCTATCTGTATTCTTCAAACCAAGACATCTAACATCATGGTTGATCTGATGCCTGACGAAAGCAGTCAACATATCCTCAGACCCCACACACCCCAGCCATCCCCTCTTCCAACCTCTGCCCTCCGGAAAGAGGTACCGGAACATCCGAGCTAGAACCACCAGGTTCAGGAACAGCTTTTTATACCCTAGATAATGTCAAAACTGGTCAACAAACCAGCAAGGCGCCAAATAAACACATGACTACATCACTAAAGACTGCTACTGATTTCTAATTCCACTATATTCACAGTGTTTTGCCACCCCACTTTAATATCGTGTAATACTATATATATATATATATATATATATATATATATATATATATATATATATATATATATATATATATATATACACATGAGTTGAATTGAATATATATATATATATATATACACAATATTAGTGGAAACTAGAAATTAATAGCGTATATATATATATATATATATATATATATATATATATGAGTTGAATTGAATTGAATTGAATTGAATTGAATTGAATTGAATTGAATTGAATTGGTGTAGCAGATAACACCACTACCTGTCTAGGAGCCACCACCACATCTGAGCACTGAGCGTCATCGAGTAGAGTCATTGAGTAGAATATATAGGCAGAATGGAGTATCATGGAAACGTTTGTCTATTTAACAGAGGGGTTGCTTTGTGGTTGGTATGGCTCAGTGGATAGGACCACTACCCACCAGGGAGCTACCACACCATCTGGGAGATTTGGGGTTTGCATCCCAGTCTGGGTGACTATGCTGTGCTACACCAATAAGAGTCCTTGGACCAGACTCCTAACACTACACTGGCCTACCTGTAATATGATTAACCTCGTAAGTTGCTTGGGATAAGACCGTCAGCTAAATGCCATAAATTTAAATGTAACCAACCTTGCTGAAAAACAACAAACCAATCTTTTTCTATTTGATTGTATTATGGCTCTTGTATATTGCGTACATTATTACCATGTATGTATGTATGTATGTATGTATGTATGTGCAGATGTTATTTATCCATTGTTGTCTGTGTAAGCCTTAAACCAACTTCCTTAATCTTTACTGACGTTTGATTGCTGCTTTCTCTTGCTGACCGTTCTTGCATGAGGAGTTTTCGTATTTCTTCTTGAAGCACCTCCTCTGAGCGTATTCTCAACCTCTTCACTTCTTCCTGTAAGAACAAGAAACAAGACAGCCTACTAGTAATGCCACACTGCCACTGAAATCTGCCAATTGACGCCTTCAATAAAACTGTTTTATTTTCTTATCTGGTTGAAAACATAGTGGAGAAGGCAATAGACTTTACATGCCAACGCCCTAAGTCCTTGACAACCAAAGCCCACTTTATCTTTAATTCATGTTTAACACACAGATGATATAATGCAGACTCCAATAAAACCCACATTGGCCTTCACAGTCCAATCGCTGCATCTCACCGTCAATAAAAAACACGTATCTCTGTTTTTGTCCATCTTCACTTGTATGCATCATTTGTACACAGTAGCTGCCATTTACACTGTATAAAAAATTCATGATGAACCGACTAACAGAAACAACCCAAAACTGCTTGGAAAGACGTCCGGTTCCATTGATTTACATTCACATTAAATGAGGTTCTAGCCCTCTCCTGTAAAGTTCCCATTTCAAAGCCACGGTTTATTCTTTGTACAGCGACAATATACATGTTTTTAATAAACTCCCACTACTAAGGCAGGTCATCCACATGCTCACCTCACAGGACTTGAGGAGCTTGTCTCTCTCCGCCAGCTGGTCCTCATAAGCCAGTAATAGTGGCGATAAATATTTCATATCCAGCTGCAGGCAATCGAGAGCACAACAAAAAGCACCTTAGGGAAAGATCAGAAAGCAGCAAAGCCCATAGCACAGCTCTACACTCTGCGACACGCACTTGCATGCATTAAGCTTTAGCTGGTAGTCTTCATTATCCTCTACCAGTGTTAGTTACGAGGCCTATGGGGTGCTGAACATTTCTGTAATAGCTAAGAGGAAGTTTAAAGGCGATTCGCTCTCTCAACTCAGAGAGAACGGATCTTTAATCAGACCTTTCTGGCGAGATAAGAGCGTGCGTGGCAATGAAAGTTTTAACACTAAATAAGAGATTCTGTCACCACGTGGGTGAGAATACAGGCCAAAAGGGAGGTGGAGATAAACTCCATGATCTATTTATGACAGACATGTTAGAGCGCCACCAATCTGACCAGTCTACGCTATCAATATTGACAAATTTGATGGATGGATGGATGGATGGATGGATGGATGGATGGATGGATGGATGGATGGATGGATGGATAAATGGATGGATAGATGGAAGGATACATGGATGGATAGATGGATGGATAAATGGATGGATGGATGGATAGATGGATGGATAGATGGATGGATGGATGGATAAATGGATGGATAGATGGATGGATAGATGGATGGATAAATGGATGGATGGATAAATGGATGGATAGATGGATGGATGGATTTGGATGGAATGAAAATAGGGATGGAATAAATGAATGGAATAAAATGGACCGGTAATGGAGATAGATGGTATGGAATGGATAAATCACACGATGGTTAAATGAATGGATAAATGGACGGATAGATGGACGGATAGATGGATGGATAGATGGATGGATGGATGGATAAATAGATCATACAGCCTGTTAACAGATAAGAAACAGATGAGGGATTTATCGAACGACCATAAAATCGCCTTATCTTACCACAGTCCCTCACTATTCTAAAGCAAGTTTGTACAAGTGAGTTTGTAGACCAGATTTGAAAACTGAGATAGAGGTAGACTGGTGAACACTGGCTGGTAGACTATTCCAAAGTCTTGGGGCATACACTGAAAATGCCTGATCACCTTTGAGTTTCAGACACGCCCTGAGGACGCCCAACAAATTCTGTGATGAAGATCAAAGAGCGCTGTGTGATTGTCGATGTGAGCAAATCTGCAGTATAAGTATGGGCCAAACCATTTAGGGCTTTAAAAACAACTACGAGCATGAGGCTGTGTCCTGTATTAAACTGGTAGCCAATGAAGTGAAGCGAGGACTGGTGTAAGATGTTCTCTCTTCTTGGTTCTTGTCACTAATCTGCATGCATTATTCTGGACTAACTGCAAACACTGTAATAGAAACTGGTTAATCCCAACGTATAAAGCATTACAGTAGTCTAATCGTAAAGAGATGAATGCAGGAATGGCTTTTTGACTTTTTTTAATGCAGATAATTCACCACTTTAATGGGACTTTTCCTTATAGCGTTGCATGAGTACAGATTCACAGTTTTCCATAATCAGGATGGCCGGGTTCTAAACCGGAGTGGCGCAATGGATAACACTACTACCTGCCAGTGAGCTGCCACCCCATGTAGGAGATTGGGGTTTGATTCCTGGTCTGGGTGACTGACTACTAAGGTTCGATTCCAGGTCTGGATGACTGACTACGGGGGTCCGATTCCCGGTCTGGGTGACTGACTACTGGGGTTTGATTCCAGGTCTGAGTGACTGACTACTGGGGTCCGATTTCAGGTCTGGGTGACTACACCAGTAGGAGTTCTTGGGCAAGACTCTTAACACTACATTGGCCTATTTGTAATTCGATTACTCTTGTAGCTCAGTCTGAAATGTCATTGGTTCCCCACATAGATCCGGTGAAAAACATTATTCCTTTTTAACATGAGAAAATTCATTAATTCCTAAAACATAATAATGAGATCTTATTACCACAACACACTTCCTAATTAAGATATTAGGAATTTCCTAGTTATATATAAGTAAATGAATATCAACAACAATAGCATTGCATATTCCACAGCATCACTACCAGAAACCAAAACTACAAACTGTGGTTTGCTCCAACCCCACTGTGAGTTTCTGCTGTCAATCATATTCGTCAGCAAAGCTATCATACTAAATTAAACACGAAAACATTACAGTAAGTATAAGATTCAAATATGATAAACTGTATATAGTTATTATACAGGCCTATATTTTTGGCTGTCAGGATTTTCAGCATGGCTTTATCCTGCAAAGCATAATTCATACAGTAAAACCTGTGTATTCCTACATCCCTGCTTTATAAACAAAAAAACACACTAACAATCGGTGACTTGGTATTAAGGTGCAGGCTTAGCCTCAAGGAATGCAACATGTGAAGGAACCTCACTCACCAGCCAAGGGGGAGCAGGTCCTTTCACTGGGAGGCCACCACTCCGAGAACCCTATGGAAAGAAGAAGAAGGAGGAGGACTTGGAGAGCATTTTTTTTTTCAATCAATGTCATAATTTAATGAAACCATGCACATCAGTTCACATCAGTCTCAAGCTAAATGCTAGTATGTGACCAGTAGCATTCAGCTGATTAAACCAGAGTACTTTATTAATGGTGCTAAAGGGAGTAATAGGCATTACTAAGCAGTCATGTGGAACTTTATGTGGAACCCCTTAACCTTTAACCTGAATCTTATTCTCTCTAGATGTGGCGTATTTGTTAGCTCTGCCAACCTCTTTCTTAATGACAGCACTTCTGACTTTTGGGAGTGCTGAACTTTTGACTGGTACTGTAGGTCACTGAGCGTCATTGAGCCATGTTAAAAAAAAAAAAAAAAGAGAGCAGAATATATAGGCAAAATGGAGGATCATGGGAGCTTTTGCCTATTTAACGAAAGGATTGGTGGGAGATGGGGGTTCAATTCCTGGTCTGGGATGCTGTGCTACACCAATAAGAGTCTTTGGCTAAAACACTACACTGGCCTACCTGTAATCTGAATAGCCTTGTAAGTCGCTCTGGATAAGAGGGTCAGCTAAATGCCCTAAATGTAAATGATTGAACCTATGGAACTAATTGAATTATTAACCGTGTTGTCGTATTGGGGAAGTGTGAAAAATTTGATGCAGTGTGCTAAGAAGACAAATATAATACTTCCTTCACATTTACTCATTAACGTGTCTGGAGCTATCCTTATTCCCTTTTAATCCTCAAATTGTGAAAGAAATATTCAAGATAATGAAAACATCTGATTGCTGCAGCTCCAATACACAACGACACACTGCAGCTGGAAAGTCATATCCATGCAGAAACCCACCACTCTCTCTTCAGCATGCCCTGCAGTGCAAAGAGGATTGGCCATAAACCATGCGAACCAAAGGTCATGGGTTCAATTCCAGCTGATAACATCATGCTACAGCCACTGTGCCCTTGGGCAAGGCATTTAATTCCAAGTTGCTCCAAGTAGAGCATCTCTGCAGCCTCGGGCAATAACCCCATGTAAATGGAGAGTCAGAATCACAAATACAGCTGGTCATTTGTGCACAGCGTTCCAGTTCGTTCATTCATACTCAAACCAGCAGTAGAAAACCCCAAGATTCGCAAATCATCTACAGCAGGCAAGCCCAAACTCCATAGGTTCCATAGGTTCAATCATTTACGGCATTTAGCTGACCCTCTCATTCAGACCACATCATACATACATGGTAATAATATACGCAATATACAAGAGACATAATACAATCAAATAGGAAAAGATTGGTTTGTTGTTTTTCAGCAAGGTTGGTTGTATTTAAATTTATGGCATTTAGCTGACGGTCTTATCCCAAGCAACTTACAAGGTTAATCATATTACAGGTGGGCCAGTGTAGTGTTAGGAGTCTTGCTCAAGTCTCTTACTGGTGTAGCATAGCATAGTCACCCAGACCAGAAATCGAACCCCCATTTCCCAGATGTTGTGGTAACTCCCAGGTGGGTAGTGGTGTTATCTACTGTGCCGCACCAACCACAAAGCAACTCTTCTGTTAAATAGACAAAAGCTCCCATGATCCTCCATTCTGCCTATATATTCCTGCCTATATATTCCACTCAAGATGTTTTTTTACATGGCTCGATTTTAGGCACTCACAAAAGTGTCAGAAGTGCCATCATTAGGTCAGAGGTTGGCAGAGCTAACAAATATGCTAGATCTAGAGAGAATAAGGAATATATTAAAGGATAAACTTGGCCAATCTAAAAAGATCTGGGATCCTGGGATCTCAAACTTCAACTTATGTCAAACCTACTATCAAACTTCAGAGTCTGTTCTGATGCTTAGTCAGTGATAAGGTGGCATTTACTGGGAAGGGTTAGGGTGAGTGGGCCTCCTTTCTTGCTCTTCCTGGGTTGGTTGAGTGCACTATGTCCAATGTGCTGTGTTTACAAATTGGAAGTACTGAAGTATTTTCTCATTACAAAGCAAATCAATGGTTTAGACACACCCAACTAAATGGATGGTGTTGGTGATCTTAAAGACTCTACTGATGTACACAGTATGGTACTCCTCCATATCTCCACCTCTAATATATATTTACTGGTGTAAAAACTTTGATCTCTTTTTCTGCACAGTGTAAAAGCTCTAGCTCTCCTTTCAGTTTAGTGAATATTCATGATGGACCGACCAATAGAATCGCTCCAAACCTGCTTAGTAATAAACCTTGTTCTATCAGCTCCACTGCAGGATAAGAAAGCTGGTTCATCCTCCTGTACATGTCCATTCTGGAGGGTTTTGAGGTGGACTGTATAATTCCATGAGGGCTAGTAAGGGGATGGAGTACTCGTGCTAAGTATGACTCCAGTGCATCATATAGCCATGATTTCAGGCCTGCCCAAATAATGTTATGGCTGGCCCTCCTCAGACAGTGCCTGCTACACTTGACTGCTGACACTCAGCTATGAGGTACTTTCAGTAGCTGACCCTACCAGACTCGCAACCATGCAAAATGCTTAGCACCCCCTAAAATGGTGGTACCATTAACACGATCTACTGAACATGCCTCCAGCTGAATTATAAAGAACAAGCATCAAAGAGCACCACGAAAAACAGAACTGAAAAGAAGAGAGAGACAGAGATGAGGAAAGAGCACGAGGAGCTGTTTCCCAGTATGAAGTGTCCCTGATTAGGCATAATTTGAGGTACTGGTGGGTGGCATATGGAACAGAATTGGGCCAGACTTGGATAATCAGCTTCCAGCTGATACCAGCACATCCGGAACAAGCCCGACTTCAAACACATGCTGCAAAAAATTACATCTTAACAAGTGCAAATATCTCGAATGCGGGCAGAAAGTAATATTTCTCCTAATGAGATACAGTTTCTTACTAAGCGCTTTGAGCATGATTATTTGAGCAAGATAACTTTCCTACTAATTTTCACTCTTATCAAGTCAAACATTCTTGTCCACTTTGGGGTTAATTATTATATATTTCATATATACAAAACATCAAATATAGAAAGCATCAAAGAGCACATAAACATACAGGGGTTGGACATTGAAACTGAAACACCTGTCATTTTAGTGTGGGAGGTCTCATGGCTAAATTGGACCAGCCTGGTGGCCAATCTTCATTAACTGCACATTGCACCAGTAAGAGCAGAGTGTGAAGGTTCAGTTAGCAGGTAAGAGCACAGTTCTGCTCAACATACTGCAATGCACACAACATTATGGGTGACATACCAGAGTTCAAGAGAGGACACATTGTTGGTGCACGTCTTGCTGGCGCATCTGCTCTTTGACCAAGACAGCAAAGTCTTTGTGATGTATCACAAGATGCCCACGGTATCCAGGGTAATGTCAGCATACCACCAAGAAGGACGAACCTCCACCAGCATCACGTAGTGACCTGGCCACTATCCTGCAAGAGGAATGTCTTAAACTCCCTCTGACCACTGTGCAGGACGCAGTATATGTCATTCCCAAGACCAACTGATGCTGTATTGGCCGCAAAAGGAGACCATAAATGATTGTGGTCTAAAACCAGGTGTTTCAGTTTCATTGTCCAACTCCTGTATCTATATATAAGTACTATCTAGAATATGAGGACTGCAAGGCTCTGTGGAGTTTAAGAGACTATGATGTTTCAGCCACAGTCATATATAATATATATTGTAAACTGATACATGTTTTCTGTAAGCGTTTTGATTGGTGGAGGCATTTTGGCAGTGTGAAGCTTACTTGGAGGCTTCGAAACAACTGATATGGAGCAAGGTTGAAAGCAGGGTGAGATTTATTTGTTTATTTATTTATTTCAGGTCATTTTGAGACAACCTGACCCTCCGAATTCTGGCAGGAGCTGAAACTGTTCCTGGCACTGTTCCTTGTACTCACAACAGTCCTCCACCTAACTTTACTGTAGGCAACATTCTCCTGGCATCTGCTAAACCAAGAACCGATAATCTGACCTCCAGATAGTGAAGCATGATTCATCACACCAGAGAACACATTTTCCACTGCTCAGAAGTCCATGAAGACGTGCTCCACCTGCTCTCCAGCCCAAGTTTACAGAAGAAGTAAACAGTGTTTAATACAGCAACCCGGACATAGCAAGACAACACTGTTGGAGTCACGCTAGCACATGCTTGGAGGAAATAAAGGATATTCTTCACGATATAAAATATATACCTTTGGCCTATACAGTTTCTCAATGCATTAAAATGCTGTGAAAGTTCCACATTTACATCACGTCTTATTCTCTGAGTTTATTGACCCGGTAGCGATGCAGATACCAGACTACTGCCTGACTCGCGTAGACCACAGTTTTCCCGTTATCTGATTACTCAAGTGCATGTAAAGCCAGTGAACGGCTTACACCATCTGATCTCCTGCAGTTATCGGGTTATTAAGTGCCTGTAAACGGCCTCAAGGTTTTTGTCAACGGCAATGACAAACTATAGCAGTCCTAACGAGTCCACAGCAGGAGACAGGTGCAGGTGATAAGTGGGAAGTGCCAGGGGGGTGAGCTGGAGCAGAAAAAGGTCAAGGGGAGACCGCAGCCATATCTCAAAGCTAAAGATCCAGTCGAGGTAGGAGAGAGCTTCCCAGCACTGGTACACGAAGAAGATGGGCTGAGCAGGCAGCACTGCCTACTGAAAGGGTCAGGAAATAAACAATGCCATATGTTTAAATCTGGTATTTCATATTAAGATGTACATTCATTACAATGTCTTCCAATTGGCTTGTGGGAGACTGAAGGTCCAGCAGCCGTGGCCTTGAATTCCTCAGAAAAGGATGCGTTTCTCGGCTGCATCAGAAGGATCCTACAAAACGAAACAGGCATCGGTGACGCAACAGCCAAGAAACACAGGCTTCCATGGCTGCATCCTTAGCTTTAAGACACGGCTTCCGACAGCTCCCTAGCTCACTGCTCCTTATGCTCCCCTTTATTCACTCCCTTGACATTTTTGGTCTTTTCTGTTCCCCCCTCGTCTCTCCTGCTCATCATTCCCCTCCTCCCTGTCCCCCTATTCACCAGTGATTTAGATTTAACTCTGTTCCCAAGCACAACAATGCTCCGAGCGCAGTGTCGGGCCATTTGAGACAGTGCAACAGCAATCAACAGTTTTGTAATAGGCTCCAGAAAGAGAGAGAGAACCATTGATTCAATAGCACAGTAAGTTACTGTCTGCTGGAGCTTAAAGGCCCATGAGTCACCATGTGTGAAGACCGAGCAATTTCCCTTAACTTTAAATCAGCTCCCTGCTGCGAGGGACACAGAGAAAGACAGCAAAGTGTGAAAGAGAGAGAGAGACTGAATCCTAAGGGAGGGAGAGAAAACAGGACTAGGCAAAAGTGAAGTGTGAAATGAAAGTGTAGGAAATCAGGCCTCTGCTGATGTGCTACTTCTCTTGTTGGCCATCCCATGTTTATGCTCCTCTGCTGCCCTCAGAGCAGCCAATCGACTGCGTACCACTAAAGGAGACCCAGCCGGGGACATGGATCGCTTTTGTACCCTCAGATTAAACACAGCCTTTAGCCAAATTACATTCTTCATAGTGAATTCCCACTGGTAAGGCTTTTACTCTGGGACAAGACTGAGCCTGTGTTCAGGACACGCATCAGTGTTATCATAACTCGGTTATTAATTCTGCTATGGGTTCCGCCTGGTTTGTCTCAGGGTTTCTTCTTCATGCTTTCAGGGAACTCTTCTTTAGGTCTGAGACTGCGGTAAAGTTGGACAAGTACATCAAATCATCAAAAGAATAGTGGCACAAATATCCGCACCCAGAAGGAATCAACCCACGGGAAGGAAATTTGGTGGGAAGGTTTGACATTGTGAGACATGCAAATGATTCAAGTTTCAAGCTCAGCCGTGCATGTGACGTACACAAGGACAGGCTTTATCACTGTTCCTAAAGAGCCAACAGCCACGACTGTAGACATTCAGCAAGCAGTGATGTCCACCATGAGGCAAACTGTTAGTGCCAGCACCACTGGCAGACGGCTACACGACTCAGGACTACATGTACCCAGAACATTGCGGTGACTGCCCTTAGCACAATGTCGCCAAAGACTGCAATGATGTCGTGCCAGACTGTCATGGAGTGACTCAGAATGGCAGCGGGTCATCTTCAGTGATGAGTCCCGCTTTTGTCTTGGTGGAAACGACCAACAAATCCGTGTGTGGAGGCCCCGTGGTCAGCACCAAGATGAACGGTTTGTTGTCACGCGTTGCCTGTCCAGAATGTCTGGTGTCACTCCACCTCCACCCCTACCGCACCATCAGCAGAAACTTTATGAGAATATTTAAGCTGCATGGGATCCATTATCACAGGACACCATTAGGAACTTCATTCCAAAACGTCTGCCATGTTGGGTTGTCAAACATAGTGGCCCGACCCCATACTGAGAGACATTACTTCTGTATGTGTAGCTCAATAAATATTGATCATATGAGTCTAAATGTATCATCATTTATTGTTGCTGGTAACCTTTATCTTCCTTCCCAATAGCACTGCAATCCCACACCTCCTTCTGGGTGAACCATTCTTATCAGAAGTGAGTGTAATTTGAGTGAAAATATGAAAGGAAATGAACACGTTGTGTGTATATTAGCACTGATCAGTACCGATAGATATAGATTCGAAAAAACTGTATACTAGCATCAGCCCAGAATTCTTATCAGTGCATCCTGCTTGTATTACCCACTAATTCCAACAAACATCACTCATACGCCTCCTCTCCAGCACATCTGGGGCACCTTTCTCTGGACACAGTTGTCTGTCCTCTGCCAATTCACTTTCTGTGTTTCTTGCTATACAGAGAGCAGATCTGCCTGCCTCCAGGAGAGAGATTTCAAAGTCAGTATTTGTGACTAGGATTTTATGAGCTCCATATCCAAAATGTCCCCGGCACTACAGTCATCAGTGCAACTGCGTCACATGTATTGCCAACATTAAGCCACTGAGCAGAACCTAGTGCCCTGTGCTGGCCTACGCAGACAAAACAACATCTAGTTTGGGTGACCTGGTCAAATGACCTGATTTGTTAAACGTAAGATGTGGGCAGCATGGTGGAGTCACAGCAAAAAGGACCTGGGTTTCATTCCCGGCTGGGGCATCTGGGGTCCCTTCTGTGTGGAGCTTGCATGTTCTCCCCATGTCTAAAGACATGCATATCGGTGTGTCTGCCCTGCGATGGACTGGATTCAGATTTATATAGGAAGATTATAAGAAGAATAAATGAGTGAACAAATGAACTTCAAATGTGGCCTGTGCAAAAGTTATGGCACATTTTATATTGTATTTTTTCCAGTATAGTGAACTCCACATAAACAGAAATTGCACAACAGAGATTCAGAGAAACATGCAGCTTGACAGTGTGAGACATGCAAATGATTTAAGTTTCACGTGCTTTAAGAAAGGACAGGCCTTATCACTGTACCTGACTGACCCAATAGCCATGATTGTGGACATTCAGTAAGCAGTGATGTCCTCCATGAGTCATCCTGTTAGTGCCCAGCACCACTGGCAGACGGCTGTATGCAGTCATGCATGCAGACAGTTATGATGACTGTCCATACGGCTGCACGACGCAGGAATACATGATTTTTCCCAGAACAGCAAACTCACGGATACACAAACAGGATGTGCTACCACCAAAATGCTACCAGCCTATCAGGAATTCAGAGGACTCTAAATTCCCCTCTCTGGCATTGATTGCAATAGAAATGTGTTAAATGTGCTAAAAAAAAAACTGTTCATGTCGAGTTTCTTCCAGCACATGTATTAATGAGTACTCTGCTCTCACAGAATAAGCACCTTACAAATAGATGCTGCCTAGCCAGCGAACTTTAGGGTAACGCAGTAAGCTTAGCAAAATGAAACAACAAAAAACCTAAGATTTGAAGTTAACAAGGCATTTGCAGAAGCAGAAAGAAGCCAGTAACTGTTTGACGCGTTTCCTCTGCTCTGATCATTAAGGGTGACCTTTGAATTGCAAGTGAAGGCAACGTAGAGGCGCAGAATGGACTGTTATTGCTTGAAGGGTACAATGAGTTCCTGTTTTAGGAGTTCATTAGAGGTCCCCTGACTGAACCAGTCCCTCGGCTGTTTAGAGCAGACACGTCAAGACTGTGTAACAGGGTCCTGCTCCTCGTCCGATCTTCAGATCCCTAATGCTCTGCATAAATCAGATGTGAATGAAAATACAGATTAATATATTATGCCACCGCATGTCAAGGATGACGTCTCAGGACGCATGTGTCCGTCAATCAGAGCGCTCCCAGCGCCCTCGTCAATGATGAATGGGCTCATTGCGTTTATTCTTATGCAGCTGTTCTCTAACCAGAATGATCAAAACAGTGCTGGAGTTCAGAGCGGCTGAGCTGCACACTGACAAACTCTAATCAAACTGGGTCTAAATGAAGCATGGCGTTCACCGCTAGCCCAGAGCAGTTTTGATCTTGTGTCCTGAACGAATCTTCAAGAGCTGCGAGCATGATCTAAAGACGAAATATTTCATCAAATTAGTACTAACTATTTTCAAGGGCATATACATGTTCTGTCCTATTGCTGCTTAGTAATTGTACCAGTATTAAATTAATAAATTATATAAATTTTAAAATTAATTTATTCAGTTAGCTGCTAAGCTGCTTATCTTTCAGGGTCAGGTAGGGGGCTGGAGCCCATCCCAGTGCTCTGGTCACAGACAGCTCTACCTACAGGCAGCTCCATCTAAAAAGAATGACAGTTGTGAGTGTAAATGAGCTCAGTGTACCTTAATAATTAAATCATTAGGAATCCAGCTGATTTGAAACCTGGTGCATTATCTAGCTTAGTCTACAAGCAGCTCTGTCCACAGGCAGCTCAGTCTATAGGCAGCTCAGTCCACAGGCAGCTCAGTACAGAGACAGGCATGTTTATAGTCAGCTCAGTCTACAGGAAGCTCAGTCTATAGCCAGCTCAGTCTACAGGCAGCTCAGTACAGAGACAGGCATGTTTATAGTCAGCTCAGTCTACAGGAAGCTCAGTCTATAGGCAGCTCAGTCTACAGGTAGCTCAGTACAGAGACAGGTATGTTTATAGTCAGCTCAGTCTACAGGAGGCTCAGTCTATAGGCAGCTCAGTCTACAGGTAGCTCAGTACAGAGACAGGTATGTTTATAGTCAGCTCAGTCTACAGGAAGCTCAGTCTATAGGCAGCTCTGTCCACAGGCAGCTCAGTACAGACACAGGTATGATTATAGTCAGCTCAGTCTACAGGCAGCTCGGTCCACAGGCAGTTCTGTCCACAGGCAGGTATGATTATAGTCAGCTCAGTCTACAGGCAGCTCGGTCCACAGGCAGGTATGATTATAGTCAGGTCAGTCTACAGGCAGCTCGGTTCACAGGCAGGTATGATTATAGTCAGGTCAGTCCACAGGCAGCTCTGTCAACAGACATATCAGCCTACAGACAGCTCAGTCCACAGACAGATATGTCATAGTCATAGTTCTTTTTGTTAAAACCTGCTACACACAGTGTACTGAACAATCACTATGAGCTACAACAACTCTGCTAACACTGAGCCCAGAAAAGTGCACAGTAGGACAGTATGCCAGGACGGGCATCAGTGCATCCCTATTAGTAACGGCTGCATTGAGCTTCATTGTTTTTTTCTCACTTGAGATACGCACCACTGTGCAATACAGCTGACTGATGGTAGTGCACCACAGGTAGGGCTAAAGCTACGCGACTCAGAGAGAAAGGGTAAATCAAGTCGATAGGCTTTTATTACCTCAAGAGATCAACAGTTCTTTCCATATGTCTCCATCTATAACAACTGGAGTAACATTAACTTCAACTGGAAGTGACTATTCAGTGGGAGATGAGGGATAACAGAAAGAAGCCATTTCCAGCATTTCCCAAGCAATGCTGGCACTGCAGATTTAGCCATGAGGATTTTGATGCTGATGTGTGCGCGTCGGTTAGAAGTTGCTTCGTGGTATCGGTCATATTGGTATCGCCATTGCTCACAGTGCGTTTAAGTCTCAGCATCGGCCAGCGGTACAACACTACCTACTTTAAAGTACTCCTGATTGAAGCAACGTTCACCTTCTCCAACCCTGATCACCACAGACATCTTCAAAGGAGCTTCTAATAATGTTACAGCTGAAAGACGAAGTAATGGCATCACACTTGAACAGGAATTCTTATATAAGACCAGACGAGAATCCCCCACCGCGTCTAAAGCAGTCTCCAATTTCGCCGCTGAAAAATCTGATCAGCCCAACCTCTCAAGTTAATGCTGCTTTGAAATTATAATACCAGGCAAACTATCATCTATAATGCATTAATCAGGCCGACGGAGATGAAAGGCAGAGCGGCATATCATTACTGTAATGTCACCTCTCAGTCCAATCCCTCTCGTCTCGATGGGGGAAAAAGGGGCTTGTATCAGACAAATAGCTCAAAGCCAGACACACATTTCTCGCTTTCTCTGATTATAAGGACTGGCTGACCTCTAGATTACACTGCCCACCACACCTCCCCACACCGCCATCATCCAGTCTGCTAGTAATTACTGGGTAACAGAAATAAAAGCAGATACTGTTTGCAGCTAAAAGGTCATACAGACAGAGCTAGCCTCAGGTCAGAATGGGCTGGGATGTTTAGACACGACAAAGCCGGCATAATAAAATTTGAGCTTTATTTCATTACAAATTTCTAATAAATACTTTATTCCTTCATATAATAGTGTCCATCTGATACATTAGATGGCCAACATAGGAGCCGGTTTTAAGGACTTCTGGTTTTACTGGAATCTGTGAAAGTGGTGGAAGTAGTCAGCCGATATTCCAATCAACCAATCAATCAATCAATCAATCAATCAAATGACCCAAAACTGGGGGAAAATATTTTAAAAGTCTGTAATAGGCTCTGTTGACTTACATTAGAATAAAATTAGGTTTTGGGGCTCTCCTGTTAAGTCATTTTGGAGATACTGGTGTTCTTTGGGGTTTACTGGAGAGTGACGATATACATGTACATATACTGACGACAGAAGAAAATCTTTCATCTCCAAAATGACAGCAGAAGGAAAAACATTCTCCATTATTAAGTCTTTTTTATTTTTATTTTTAAAACTCAACAACAACAGATGAGGTGATAGGAGGTTTTGTTCCAACAGCAGCGATATACTGAAAGGGATCTGGGAAAACCATGATGCCCATGACACAGTCCTCAGTTTATACAAAGAAACCTTTTCCTCACTGTTGACTTGTTAGGTCGTTGGGAATAGCTACCAGAGCAGACGTCAGTGAACCAACCAACCAACCAACCAAATCTTGCAATAGGCAATTGACTTTGGGAAAGCCTTGATATCTAACTGTGCAGTTTTTGAAAGGTGAAAAAAAAATCCAAATGTATTGAAATTATTTGCAATACTTTGCATTTTATTTGACCTTGGAACTGTGAATTTAGATTTATGAGATTTAAATGAAATCATTTTCAGACCTCTTGCAGGCAGACGTACTCACACGTCACGCTGGCAGTGCCAGTATTAAAACTTACAGGCTGTCAGGTTGAAACTAGAACTTCACTAGAACTAAAGATGTCTCACTGTGCTGGAAAAGCATGGCTATTGAACAGAGACGCTCTGCCTTTTAGAGCCGAGTGAAAGTAAACGGTTGTTGTGGTTGTTACTGTCCTACCTCCTCCTTGGTGAGTGGTCTGAAGCGGGCCTGGTATCTGCTGAGCTCAACATTGAGCCGATGCACTGTCATCTTTAACCCGTCGTTTTCATCTACCAGCTCCTGCGCCTGCTGCCTCAGACTCAGCAGCTCTGAGCTCTCACCTACACCAACACACACACACACACACACACACACACACACACACACACACACAAGGAACAAAAACACAACTACTTACAGTCTCCCTCTTTCACACCAGAGCACACCCTCATGCATCAAACCATGCAGAGGCACACAAACTGCCTGTGAAAACTCACCACACTACACCGTCACAGACAGGAAACACTTATGTGCATCAGAAAATAAGAAAAGATTCAAATATACATTAGCAATTACATTTTATAATAGTCTGTTGGGTTTAATCCTGCACCTGTGTGTTAAATGATCAGATCATAAATTGCATTGGATATGATATGGATGGATATAGATGCCATATGTTGTATGCAAATGCTTGGGTACCCCTGACAAGGTGGGATTAAACGGGAAATGGTACAAAGACATCATACAAAACATACATGCCCATTTGGAATGTGATGCCAGCTAAATGTTTCAAAGAAGATGGTTAGGGTGGGCACCTGGATCCTCCCTCTACAGAGTCATGCGTGGAGAATGTAGTTTGGCATTCTCTTGCTGACATAAAGAAGACCTTCCCTGAAAAAGACGTCATCTGGATGGCAGCTAATGCTGCTCCAAACCCATATACTAATGGTGCCTTCACAAATGTACACTGATGCCACCCCCTATACCATCACAGACGCTGGCTGCACTGACAACTAGACGTATGGTCCCTCTCTTCGTTGACTCAGAGGACGCAGTGTCCATGATTTCCAAGAAGAATTCATGATGTTCATTCATGTGTCAGATCTCAGGACACTTCACCTCAGTCTATCTCAAATGATTCTGGGCCAGAGAAGGCGGTGGAGTTTCTGCTTTCTTTATTTCACAGACAACAGTTTTGGGATCTGTTTGAGCCCATGCAGCGGCTTCCACTACAGTACCTGTATCATACCTGAAATAAGTTCTGTATGTGGGCCAAAGGTCACGGCCTTCCAGCAATGTTTTTTGGCCTGATCCTTTGCATGCAGTGGATTCTCCAGATTCTCTGGAGTCGTTTAATGATATTATGCAGCATGGGTGATGAAATCTCCAGGTTTTTAGACATATTGAGAAGTTTGGATTTAGGTGAGGTCAGGGGTGCCCACACTTTTGCATAAAACTCCGTAAACCTTCACTGATGAACTGGAAGACCCTGAGGGTTCTCCTCTGCTCCTCTGATTTACGTACATCTGAGAATTCAGATTTAGGTAGGTCTTCATGTATGTATATGTATGTGTTTTGGGGTTTAGTGCCATGTGCGTGCGGGGCCCGTTTAGGCCCACCTGTGGAATGGCTCCTCTCTCTAGGGGAGTGCATGAGCTGCTGTTGGAGCTGCAGGATTTGCTGGCTTTGCTGTGAGCACCTTCTCTCCAGTGCTTCCTTCTCTGCAGACAGATTCTGTGTGTGCTCCCTCAGCTCCTGCACCAGCTTCTGCTGAAGCTCCACAGCACTGCGGTATGCCTCGTTCGCCTCTGCACAACACAGCACAGCACAGCACACCGCAACACCACACAGCACGACAAAACACAGCATGAAGACACACCACAACACAACACACAGCATGATAAAGAAGATTAGAGATGAAGTTAAAACAATGCAGCATAAGACATAACAACAATAACACCAACAACACCATAACACAATGACACAGCATAACAGAACCAGTGCACACAATGCAGCATAACAACAGAGAAGCTTACACGGTACAATGGCACAGCAAAGCAACACTGCATAGCAAGATGACTGCACAATAACCAGGGTGTAAAACACAAAGGGTCCTGGGGGGTCTGATATCGCCTAATTAACCCCTTGGACACCCCGAAGGTTTCCAACTCAAATAACTCTGTCCTCAAATACAAAAAGGTCACCCACAACCTGGCAAACTTCTGTCTGAGATACTAGCTAGCTAAAGATAGAGCACCGGTTTGCTTCTGGGGGTCACGGCACCAAGATGGTTCGTCAGTGGTTTAAATACAGCTCTGGAAATAAATAAGAGAGCACTTCAGTTGTTTCTTAAATCAGCATCTCCACATGTACAGCAGGTTCTCAGTGAGGAACAGAAGGCTGGGTTCTAGCTTTACTGGCAGATACAGTGAGCGTCTGGTTCATAAGAACAAGGTCCAGCAGCAAACACACAGGACAACACAGCTACAGACTGGCTGAGGGCCAAACCCACAACACAGCGAGCATGGTTCTAAAAACAGGCTTCTGGAGGTCATTAGTGAATTTCTAAATAAACAGATCTAATACAATATCCGATCTGGAGTTTGGGAGCACTTGTAGCATATTTGTAGATCTGAAAATTCGACCAATACATGTCTGATGAAAGGAGTGAATCGTTAGTGATTTCTCAAACTGAAGAGCGAAAGAAGAAATGCCCAAGATCTCAATGAATGTGTGAAACAACATATTACCAAACTAGAAAAGAGCATTTCCCCAAAACAAGTATTATTAGCAAGCAACCAAACATTTCTGGTGCAGTTGCAAATGACGAGCTAACAGGCAGCCAACACTGGAGTAGCCAGCCAAACATGGGAGCCTCCAACTACCAGGGGGTATTCAGACACTGACAACAACCCAGCATACACAGTACAACACACCCAGCATGGCACAGGACAACACAACAGAGCGATAGAACAGCACCACATTTACACAAGCACAACATGAAGACGTCCAGACATTGAGCTCAGAGAAATTCAGCAGCACACTGCAGCACACCACACCATTAAAACACACATACACATGATGTCATGCATGACAACACAAAACACAACATATAATCCAAACGCAGTATATCAGAACTCTGTAATTACAGCACAACAATTAGCAGTTCAGCCAGGCAGAGAGAAGGACAGAGAGCTGAGCAGATGGGAGAGGAGAGGGAGTGGACGAACACCACAAGACTGTGCATTCATTCGTCTTAATGTAGTTCTGCATGGCAGCATAACTGATCATCTAATATTTGCAGGCTACAGAGACCATGGATCAACAATGTCCAAGTTCTTTTACAGCCAAATAACAATTAGGAGACGAATGGCCAATCAGCATCACACAAACTGCATGCATGAGGCATCACTGTATGAATTTACCTCAGAAGACTTTATCCTACTGCTCAAACTGCCAGAACTGCTAGGCAACCGACAACTAGAACATTCGGTACTAGAACGATGGCCATTGGTCATCAATCTTGAGCTGGTACCAAACAATAGAACGTTCAGGACTAGAACCATAAGCACTGGCCATCAATCTTGAGCATAGAACCAAAACCTGGAACATTCGGCACTAGAAGGACAACCACTGGCCATCAGTCTTAAGCAGGTACTAAAAACTAGAACATTCCACACTAGAATGATGGTTCATGGGCCATCGATCTTGAGCATGCAACCAAACCCTAGAACATTCGGCACTACAATGATAACCACTGGCCATCAATCTTGAGCAGGTACCAAAAACTAACCATTCCACACTAGAACGATGGTTCACTGCCAATCGATCTTGAGCAGGAACCAAAAACTAGAACATTCGGCACTAGAACAATATCTACTGGACATCAATCTTGAGCAGGTACCAAAAACTAGACCATTCCACGCTAGAACGATGGTTCATTGCCAATCGATCTTGAGCAGGTACCAAACAATAGAACGTTCGGAACTAGAAGCACTGGCCATCAATCTTGAGCATGGAACCAAAACCTAGAACGTTCGGCACTAGAATGATAACCACTGGCCATCAGTCTTGTGCAGGTATCAAAAACTAGAACATTCCGCACTAGGACGATGGTTCACTGCCAATCGATCTTGAGCAGGAACCAAAAACTAGAACATTCAACACGAGAACAATGGTTCACGGGCCATCAATCTTCAGTAGGTACCAAACAATAGAACGTTCGGGACTAGAAGCACTGGCCATCAATCTTGAGCAGGTACTGAATCACTCTTCCAGGTGGCGATTAAGACACCAGACACTGTTTCATCACTAACAAGTACACTAACTCAATATACAGTTTGCTAAGGTGGCATAGCTAGTTAGGAAGCTACCACTATTAGCATTTACATCAGCCTCCATAACTTTTGCACATAATTAGCCAAATTAGCTTTACAGCAGCATGAAATGCCAATCGATCTTGAGCAGGTACCAAAAACTAGAACATTCAGAACAAATTAGCTTTACAGCAGCATTAAATGTAAGTATATAATTGTTGGTTCACAGTTAGTTTGGGTAAGTTCTTGTTTACAAAGGAGCAATTTGTAAGAAGATACAGTCAATATGTAAGATTTGTAGTTTAAAATCATCTTGCAGAGAGCATGCTAACCAGCTAGCCTCGGTCTGTCCTGTCTCGTAATACCACTTTGTACCTCAAGAGGTGATAGTGAGTCACTGTAGCATCAAGTCAAACAAATCAACACGAGAGTACGAAGTAGAAGCTTCCTCGCTCTTGGCAAGAAAACACAATCGAAAGGGAAGAAAACAACTTTAAATATTGGCACCGTATTCCTCCACCGGAGATGCTCTTGGCAGGTAAAACATATTTGACAGATAGCCTCATCTTACATATTGGCTCTTTAAAGAAATCACAGTAAGATGTTTGGTTGAGGGAAACATCCTAATGCCATTGCTCTAAGCCTACCCAAGTGTGTCCTCCCCAGTGTCGTCCTTTGTGCTCAACTGAATGTCACCACGATAAGCGACAATGGCTCGCGTTGTTGAGGCCAGCGGCATGTCAGGAAACCAACTGTAAGCCATCCTTTAATGTCAAAGTCAGCTGCAAAGTTCACCGTCAGTGTGATAGCAGCTTGCCAGAGGAGCAGCCCCATTAACACACCCTGCAGCGCTCCTGCCACCGGCATGACTTCAGCTGGGCTCAGCTGCTAACACGCACACCCCAACTCAAATGTCGAAACTCCATAATATTAGCATCGATCAAAACACACCCACCCACACACATGTATGAGCACACATGCAGGTTCATGAACGCACGCAGACTACAGCCGGCTTCAACATCCTAATCAGCATAGAGGCTGGAGGGCTGGCACTGGCAGACTCTAACGAGAATGAAAAGGGAATTAGCCGAGCTGGAGGCCACGAGATCATATTTGGGGTCGTAGTTTGGCAATTTATCTTAGCCATGGGAATAATTAGCCCAGGAGGGTCAACAAATGGCTACATGTAAATGGGTAATGCATTCAATACAAAATGTATGAGGTTGAAAATATCGTCGCTCTCCGAAGAAAAGCATGCGTCTCCATTTTTGCTGATTCTTACTTTTATGCATCATTTGGACACATGAGCCGATGTTCACATTGGATGAGAATTTTATGATGAATGGACCAACAGAAATGGCCCAATACTGCTCATGAAAAAGTCTGGTTCCATTGACTTACATTAAAATTAAAGTAGGTTTGTGCTCTCTCCTGTAAAATTGCTATTTGGAGATACTTGTTTTTCTTAGTAACATCTGTGACCTTCCTAAACCAGCTCTCTCCTCCTAACCTTAACCTAATGGTTTGACCAAAAATCTAAGTTAACACAGTTTGTGCACCTAGGCCCAGCTTTAGGGGGTTATAATAGAGTCTGTTGAGGCCTAGTGGTAAAATAAAGAAATTATTTATATGAAATAAAAGTTTAACCACAATCTGCACTCGATATCCCATAATGAGGAATTGAAAACAGAACTTTAGAACTTTATACACATATATAACAAAGGAAAAACTAAAATATTGCATTGACTTTCAGACCCTTTACTCAGTACTTAGTCACCGTGGCAGGAATCGGCAGGGATTACAGCCTCCAGTCTTCTTGGGTATAATGCCACAAGATTTGCACACCTGGATTTGGGGATTTCCTGCCATTCCCCTCCACAGAAGCTCTGTCAGGTTGTATGGGGACTGTCTCTATGCAGCTGTTTTCAGGTCTCTGAAGAGATGCTCGACTGGGTTCATGTCAGGGTTCTGGCTGAGTTATTCACAGAGTTGTCCATAAAGGGCAGGTGATGAGCAGTGCCAGGTTTCCTCCAGACATGGCGCTCATATATACCAATATAAATGGGACCATTTGTATCATTTAGATCAAAATTAACTGCATCTGATTATGCTGACTAATGCAGGTGAATTTCTGAGCACCAGAAGTCAACTTATCTTAACCCACACCTACACTATTCCCAACTTCACCTGCACCAGCACATTCAGTGCCATGCAGTACATTCCCAACTTCACCTGCACCAGCACATTCAGTGCCACAGATATATATATATATATATATATATATATATATATATATATATATATATATAATTTTTTTTTTTTTTTTTTTTTTTTTTTGCAGCTTATAGTGACAAAACGCAACTAAGCTTCACTGGTACTGCTGCCTGCACTCGAGACTATATAAATAAATATACAGACTATAATAAAAATCTTTTTACTGTCAAACTTGCCATGGAAACCTTTAATAAAACGGTTAGGGTAGCTCAGTGGGTTACACCACTACTCAGGGTGCCACCTCTACGTGTGGGAGACTGGGGTTCGACTCCCAGCCTGGGTGACTATGCTGAGCTACACCAATAAGAGTCCTTGGGCAAGACTCCTAACACTACACTGGCCTACCTGTAATCATTAACCTTGTAAGTCACTCTGGATAAGAGCGTCAGCTAAATGCCATAAATGTAAATGTAAAACAAGTAAAATATTAGCTTATTCGATATTCAGAAATTTGTATTGCTAAACCAGTTTCAAATGAAAAGCCAGATATGTTAATAATTTGGTTTATGCAGCTTCTGATATCGTATGAGATCCTGATATGGAATTGGACAAAACTATGGACACATGGATGTTGGGAATGTTTTTAGCTATGGACAAACTTTCTGTACGTTTTATGCCATAGACTTTCACATATATGCCACCACATACACAAGACTGTTTGGATGAAGTAAACTACTGTCTATAAGCTTCCAACACTTGTTAGCTAAATTAGCCTCATAGCGCCAGTGCACCTTCAGACAGCATTAGGGTTGCCACCTGTCCCATAAAATACAGAATCGTCCTTTACTTGCCAACTAAATGTCACGTCCCATATTAAACCAATACGAGAAGCGATTTATTCTGTATTTCCGGAAATGTCCGATACACATGTCTGTCACACACACATGAACGATCACAAACTCTCTCCCCTACTACACCCCGGACTCAGCTCAAATTTGGGACGCGATTTGTTCCGTATTTCGAACACGTCACTCACACATGACCACGCCCCAACCCCGCCCCCGTCCTTTATTTTCATATCTGATAGGTGACAACTCTAGACAGGATACGTGTCTAGCCTGATTGATAGGGGAAATTTATGTGAATCTGATTTGTGGTCAAACCAATAGCTTCTTATAATCCATGACTAAAAGCACATCACAACATTTCTTCCTCCTGTCCTACTTTCATGTATCTTCCAGTGAAAGCAATGGCAAAGCAGCCAAGCACTTCAGCTTGGAGTAACTGAACTGATGGCACAGTTTCAGGGCCATGACCTTTGGGCAAGTCTCTCACCTGATCGGCTGTCTTGCTCCCTGCCTCTCGCAGGACTCTTCGTCTTCATCGAGGCCTTCTGCTTGGGAGTGCTGGTTGTCATAGACTTTGGAGATTGAGGGCTCAGGTCTTCATTCAGATCTGACAGAAAAAAAGTGAATGATTGAGCAGATGAAAGGATACACAAAAATGCAAGTGCACATACATACAATTCTAGATCGAATGCTTCCTTGATATATGACCTTTATATTATGTGGATTATTAAACTGTACTCCTTCTGATGACTTGTGCTTAATGGTTAGTTGTTTCTTATTTCTTATGTAACTCATTATTAGATCCCATGAAAGAGAGAGAGAGTGTTTCATATCCTGCCATATAAGAGCTTCTGATTTAAAATATGACTAATTAAATTACACCACTGGCCAATTTGGCTGTAAAGAAATGAGAACTGCCTATAAAAACTATTTTTTATTGGTGCAATAAATAAATTATTCATACGTGCCTACTTTAGTTTAGGAGTTTGTGCATTCCTCTATTTCACCTACACCAGCATGTTTAATGCCAGGCAGTTTATTAGCAACGTAGTCCACACCAGCATTGTTAATGCCCGCACTAGCACTTTATGTCATAACACATTCCCAACTTAACCTTCTATCATCATGTTCAGTGTTATACTTCAGACTTCCAAATGAGCCCACACCAGTTTGTTCAGCGAATACAGCAAACTCCCACATTAACCCACAACAGTGTGTTCAGCGAAAACAGCAAACTTCCATATTAACCCATACCAGTTTGTTCAGTGAATACAGCAAACTCCCATATTAACCCACACCAGTTTGTTCAGTGAATACAGTAAACTCCCATATTAACCCACACCAGTTTGTTCAGCGAATACAGCAAACTCCCATATTAACCCATACCAGTTTGTTCAGCGAATACAGCAAACTTCTATATTAACCCCTACCAGTTTGTTCAGCGAATACAGCAAACTCCCATATTAACCCACACCAGTTTGTTCAGCGAATACAGCAAACTCCCACATTAACCCATACCAGTTTGTTCAGCGAATACACCAAACTCCCATATTAACCCACAACAGTTTCTTCAGCGAATACAGCAAACTCCCACATTAACCCATACCAGTTTGTTCAGCGAATACACCAAACTCCCATATTAACCCATACCAGTTTGTTCAGCGAATACAGCAAACTCCCATATTAACCCATACCAGTTTGTTCAGTGAATACACCAAACTCCCATATTAACCCACAACAGTTTGTTCAGTGAATACAGCAAACTCCCATATTAACCCTCACCAGTTTGTTCAGTGAATACAGCAAACTCTTATATTAACCCACACCAGTTTGTTCAGTGAATACAGCAAACTCCCATATTAACCCCTACCAGTTTGTTCAGTGAATACAGCAAACTCCCATATTAACCCATACCAGTTTGTTCAGCGAATACAGCAAACTCTTATATTAACCCATACCAGTTTGTTCAGTGAATACAGCAAACTCCCATATTAACCCATACCAGTTTGTTCAGCGAATACAGCAAACTCCCATATTAACCCACACCAGTTTGTTCAGCGAATACAGCAAACTCCCATATTAACCCATACCAGTTTGTTCAGCGAATACAGCAAACTCCCATATTAACCCATACCAGTTTGTTCAGCGAATACAGCAAACTCCCATATTAACCCACACCAGTTTGTTCAGCGAATACAGCAAACTCCCATATTAACCCACACCAGTTTGTTCAGCGAATACACCAAACTCCCAAATGAAGCCACACCAGTGTGTTCAGCGAATACAGCAAACTCCCATATTAACCCATACCAGTTTGTTCAGCGAATACACCAAACTCCCATATTAACCCATACCAGTTTGTTCAGGGAATACAGCAAACTCCCATATTAACCCATACCAGTTTGTTCAGCGAATACACCAAACTCCCATATTAACCCACACCAGTTTGTTTACTATAATACATCAAACTCCCAATTGAACACACACAATAAAGTTCAGTGTTGAAAGAATACAGCCATCACTTTATTCTGTTTCATCCCTAAAATCCCTGCCCAAAATGCTTCCTGGGTTCTCAGCACGAAGAGGCACTAATAGGGGATTTTGCTCGAACCAAGGCAGTGAACTACACTACCGCTGTTTCAAATGCACATCTTGCTAGCCATGCCCACCCAGAACAGATCATTTCATCTGCTGCGAAAAACAGGCATTTCTGCGGCGTCTCCGTGTGCACTCCAGGGGAGTCTGTGAGCGAACTGAACTTCATACCCAAAAACAGCCTCTGGCAGTTATGATTTCATACATAAACTTGACAGATGACACTTGGTTTTATGGCCTCTGGGCCTTTGGGTGCTCTGCACTCATGGAAACAATCTGGGAAGTACGGAATATCGCCTCTGCTGGAAACTCATTTTTCTGGCCAACAATAAGCACTCCTGTGTACATACGATGACTCAGCACTGGCATGATCATGCAACTTACATACAGTACCTGTCTCACTGGGCCTGTCTCGCTCGGCCTGTCTCGCACGGCCTGTCTCGCACGGCCTGTCTCGCACGGCCTGTCTCGCACGGCCTGTCTCGCACGGCCTGTCTCGCACGGCCTGTCTCGCTCCGCCTGTCTCGCTCCGCCTGTCTCGCTCCGCCTGTCTCGCTGGGCCTGTCTCGCTCGGCCTGTCTCACTGGGCCTGTCTCACTGGACCTGTCTCGCTCGGCCTGTCTCGCTCGGCCTGTCTCGCTCGGCCTGTCTCACTGGGCCTGTCTCACTGGGCCTGTCTCGCTCGGCCTGTCTCGCTCGGCCTGTCTCGCTCGGCCTGTCTCACTTGCTCGCTCGCTCTGTCTGTCTGTCTCACGCTCTGTCTGTCTCACTCTCTCTCTCGTGCTCTCTTTCTTTCTTTGTCCCTCTGTCTATCTCTCTGTCTCTCTCTCGCTCCTCTCTGTCCCTCTCTCCCCGTCTGTCTCGTGCTCTGTCTGCCGTCTGTCTCTCTCTCTCTTTCTCTGTCCCTCTGTCTATCTCTCTGTCCCTCTCTGTCTCTCTCCTCTCTGTGTCCCTCTCTCCCTGTCTGTCTCGTGCTCTCGCGCGCGCTCTGTCTGTCTGTCTGTCTGTCTGTCTGTCTGTCTGTCTGTCTGTCTGTCTGTCTGTCTGTCTGTCTGTCTGTCTCTTTGTCTGTCTGTCTGTCTGTCTGTCTGTCTGTCTGTCTCTTTGTCTGTCTCTTTGTCTGTCTGTCTCTCTCTCTCTCTCTCTCTCTCTCTCTCGTCTCTCTCTCTCTCTCGTCTCTCTCTCTCTTCTCGTCTCTCTCTCTCTCCTCTCTCTGCTCTCTCTCTCTCTCTCTCTCTCTCTCTTCTGAATTTCTCTCGTCTGTCTCTCTCTCTCTCTCTCTCTCTCTCTCTCTCTCTCTCTCTCTCTCTCTCTCTCTCTCTCTCTCTCTCTCTCTCTCTCTCTCTCTCTCTCTCTCGCCCTCTCTCACTGGCCCTCTCCCTCTCAGCCAGGGGGCTTAACAAGCCCAAGTAAGTCCACTCCCTCTTGCCCCCTCTTTGTCTATATCTTACCCCTTTACAGTGGCCCAAAATGGACTGTGATGTGAAGAAAAACTGAAAATACTAAAATGAAATGGAAAAAGAAGACAGAAACATCTCTCTTCCTCTCTAGTCTGTCTCTTCCACCCCCTTAGAAAAGCCCGGCCCTGGCGATAATTAGCGCCTGAAACGGTCACACCAGAGTGGCTGGCCTATGATAAATGGGCCATGTCACGTACCACTGTCTGACGCTTTTGTAGAAAAACGTGCAGAGGCCATTATCACGATTTCATGGACTTGGCACCTCATTTCTCTAACTAAGGCTGAACGGTGGGTTTGACCCCATTGAGGAGTTTCATTTGTTTAACAAGCTTTCTGGAACAAAGACTGCATGTTTAAACCTCTCAGCTCCTCAAAAAGATCCTGTAATGAGTCAAAGTCATTTTCAACTTGCCGGTCTCTCGTATTAACAGGCTGTTAATCAAGCCAATAGCCAATCAGCAGTAGGAAGTAACTAGCATCAACAGAAACCCAGGCCTCCCATTGTACACAACAGTCACCAAACTGTTTGCATGAGGCTTTATATGCTTTCCCTGCGACATGCAGCTTCAAACTGACCAGTTATTAATTTTTTAGGAGGTATTTCTGATGTAATATAAACTATTTGCAAAATGAAACGGTTACAGTCAACGAAGAATAATTCCAAAATTTATATTAATGGAAAAAGAAAACTGAAGACCTAGCAACCAAACAAGAGCTCTGGTTGACCACTAAAACGGTCACCATCAGATGAACAGTGATTAAAGCCTTCATCTTTGATAGAGGGGAGAAGATAAGGCACTGCTGCTGCTTCAGAGCTGAAAAATATCTACTCATAATTGAGAAGACTCTTCAATTTTATGTGTCTGAAAAGATGTGTGGCCAATTTAGCATGGACTGGACAAGTTTCCAGATGTAGGCCACATCAATGTTCAGACACTCTTGCGTCAAAGAGTTGTGGAGTTGGTCCAGATTTGGTGGATGCCTTTCCTGGCACAATTCCAAAGAGAATTTCGTATGATGGTACGCTTCATACACCTGCAGATTCAGCTACTTTCTTCACACTATGGTCTTTGGCCACACCCAAATGCAGTCACTCCGTTTAGCCAATCATTAACATCTGCTCTGAAGCCATCTTCCACACATGGAACGAGACATTCAAACTATGGATCCCATCACTCAGACCCCACAGGTATTTATAGCTCCATCATCCTCGTACAGCTCCATCGGCTAGATCCTAAAGTTACTACCACCTTAAACACACATGGTAACATTTTTTGTCCTGAGATATTAAAGAAAATGTGGTTTCTGACTTTTGCATGGTACTGTATCGAAACAGTCACTCCATCTCTTTAAACAGACAAATAGACAATGGCGATAAACAGAAAGGGTTTGGAACATAGCAAAAGTATAACACCAAGAAATTCAATACACAACGCTCAAAAATACATATGACAAGTTGCAAAAGACACAAAACATCAAGTGGGATACTCTCGATGTGGTGCCATTTAGAATGATTCTTATACAAGGTTTCCCAGAGAAGACCCACTAAGCTTGCCAAGAACCAATTATGCATTCAAATCGCTCTTTGAGTTTTAGCAGTTCTATATAAGACCGTTGGCTTCACTGAAGAATTCTTAATGAACCATTTTTAAGAGTGTTTCACACTTAAAACTTAACAAAACTACAGAAACTATGAAACAGAAAACTATGGGTTTCTTTCATTTCCATATTTCATGTACTACGCATCACTAGTTCCAATTACAATAGGGCCTGTTATTCTCTGTTGTACTCCTGGCATGGTCAGGATTAAAATTTGTAATCCCCCTACAATAGAGTGAAACCTTACCAGCTACAATATTTAGGAGCATCTTCAAAAACCCCTCTTTTTGATGAAGCATGCGGCTGATCAGTGCCAGAAGCACTGACTATAATA
>JAMWET010003077.1:72500-92684 GCA_024036415.1 Prochilodus magdalenae
ATCAATCTATCCATCCATCCATAGTATCTATCTATCCATCCAGCCATCCATCCATCCATCCATCCATAGTATCTATCTATCCATTCAGCCATCCATCCATCAATCCATCCATCCATCCATCAATAGTATCCATCCATCCACAGTATTTATCCAACTATCTATCTATCCATCTATCTATCATCCATCCATCCAGCCAGTCTCTATCCATCCACAGTATCTATCCATCCATCGTATCTATCCATCTATCCATCCATCCATCCATCCATAGTATCTATCTATCCATCCAGCCATCCATCCATCAATTCATCCATCAATAGTATCCATCCATCCACAGTATCTATCCATCCAGCCATCCATCCATAGCATCTATCCAACTATCTATCTATCCATCTATCTATCATCCATCCACAGTATCTATCCATCCATCCATCCATCCATCGTATCTATCCATCCATCCACAGTATTTATCCATCTATCTATCCATCCATCCATCCATAGTATCCATCCATAATATCTATCCATCCAGTGTTTATCCAACTATCTATCTATCCATCTATCTATCCATCCATCCACAGTATCTATCCATCCATCCATAGTATCCAGCCATAATATCTATCCATCCATCCATAGTATCTATCTATCCATCCAGCCATCCATTCATAAATCCATCCATCCATAGTATCTATCCATCCACAGTATTTATCCAACTATCTATCTATCCATCTATCTATTCATCCATCCACAGTATCTATCCATCCATCCATAGTATCTATCTATCCATCCATCCACAGTATCTATCCATCCAGCTATCCATCCATAGCATCTATCCAACTATCTATCATCCATCCAGTCTCTATCCATCCACAGTATCTATCATCTATCTATCCATCCATCGTATCTATCCATCTATTATATCCATCTATCCATCCATCCACAGTGTTTATCCATCTATCTATCTATCCATCCATTGTATCCATCCATAATATCTATCCATCCATCCATAGTATATATCTATCCATCCAGCCATCCATCCATCAATCCATCCATCCATAGTATCTATCCATCCACAGTATTTATCCAACTATCTATCTATCCATCTATCTATCCATCCATCCATCCACAGTATCTATCCATCCATCCATAGTATATCTATCCATCCATCCATAGTATCTATCCATCCAGCCATCCATCCATAGCATCTATCCAACTATCTATCATCCATCCATCCATCCAGCCACAGTCTCTATCCATCCACAGTATCTATCCATCCATCCATCCATAGTATCTATCCATCGTATCTATCTGCCTGTGTCCATTCAGCCACCCATCCATCAATCCATCCACCGTAACTATCTATTTATCTATCTATCTATCTATCTATCTATCTATCTATCTATCTATCTATCTATCTATCTATCTTCCCATCCATCCATCCATCCATATCTGGTGGTGGTGTGGTGATGGCCTGGGGCTGCTTTGCTCCTGCAGCTGACAGTTGGAACCATGAGTTCGGGTCTCTGTGAGTGTCTGCCTGCCAGTTCATGATCTGAAGCACGAGTGGAGCTTAAGTTTCTCCTCTCTCTCAGGGATGAAAGCTTTCAGTGCTGTTTATCTGATGGGAACAGTTTTGGTGGTCTACCAGGTCTCACACAGTCGCTGTACAGAGTCCCATATTCACTATATCTTCAATTTTAGAAGCACTTATCTTCCTTTGCCTCGCCTCTTCCTTATGCCTGTTATCTAATTTCCCTAAAATTAAACTCTCAATAATGAATACCTCGCACTTAATGCCTGTTGCCCAGTAATGTACAGAGCTATGGAACACTATTCATACCTGAGCTAATTTCCTCCATTTTGACTCATTTGTCACATTAACGTTTCAGATCACCCAGCTAATTTTAACATGAGATACAGACACAACGAAACAAAATGCAGCTCTTAAATGAGCGTTTCATTTATTTCAGACAAAGGTTTTTCCAAAACCCAAAGCACCGGTGTGAAAAAGTAAGTGCCCCCAAACCTAATAACTGGATGTGCCACTCTAAGCAGTAGACCTCCAGCCAAACATTGCAATGAGCCTCTAATCTTCTTTGGATAATTGTTTTCATTTGGCTACATTGGTGATTTAAGATTAATTTGAATCACTGTCCTGCTGCATTAGATCATTACATTTACATTTATGGCATTTAGCTGACGCTCTTATCCAGAGGGTAATCATATTACAGGTAGGTCAATGTGGTGTTAGGAGTCTTGCCCAAGGACTCTTAATGTTGTAGCACAGCATAGTCACCTAGACCAGGAATCGAACCCTAGTCTCCCACATGTGGTGGCGGTGGTTCCCTGGAGGGTAGTGGTGTTATCCGCTGAGCTACACCAACCACAGCTCATAAACTGAACTGAGGGGCAGACATTCTCCTTCATGATTTTGTGAACTCACAGTTCCAACAATTATCACAAGTTGTCCAGTTCCTGCAAAAGCAAAGCAGCCCCAGGCCATCACACTACCACCACCATTTATTGTTGTTGGTATGATGTTGTTATGATGGCCTTTATGCCAGATGTAATGGGATCCTTGTCTTAAAAGTGCTTTAATAATCTAAAACATACAGGTGAGACAGACGAAATTAGGGGGCAAATAGTTTTGCACAGTACTGTGTGTCCTTATACAGGGTCTGTACAATCCTCTATGTGTGTGTGTAGCTAATGGCCTGATTGGTGAGCTGGAGTGACCGTCAAAGCCTCTTGTTTCAGTCTGCTAGTCAGTTAGCCTCTTAGCAAACATGACAGGGATATTAATAACCTCCAGTCAACCACTGCAGGGAGAACAGACAGGACCAAAGCTGTCTCCAGTATCTCTCCCTCTCTCTCTCACTCTCTCTCTCTCTCATTTCTCTCCTCTCACATACTCCCCTGACCCCCTCACCCTTTCTCACACACATCCTTCTCTCCTTTCTTCTTTCCCCTCCTGAGTTTCCCTCTCCTTTTCCCCTCTCTCCGGTGGCTGTTTCTGTCTCTCTCGCTCTCTCATCCCTCCCCTGCCTCCTGCATTATCTTTCATGTGTGTGTCCTTGTAGAGTCAGTTCTGCCGCTCAAGGTCAGTCTGCCCCCGGCCATGCCATACCCGAAATCTCTGCAGTGTCGGGAAATGAGCCCCGGACACCAAAAATGAACTTAATTAATCACATTAACGGCTTATAACGGAAGGGATGAAGTCGCAGAGGCCCCTCTTACCTTTTTCGCTGTTCCTTCCTCCACCTCCGTTTCCTCTGCAACACAACACTTTTATTAATTACAGTCATTAAATGGTGCAAATTACAGAAGTAGGATGTTTTCAAGTCTACAATGCGCTAAAGAGCAGGTTTCTAATGCATAATTCCAAAAAAAATCTTAATTATTAAAATTCCGAACCAACCATTTCGTAAAGTACACCTCCTTTTTCCTACACTCGTTCTTCTCTTACCACATAGGTGCACTTTGTAGTACAATGACAGACTGTAGTCCAGCTATTTCTCTATATATATTGTTAGCTACCTTTTAGCCTGCTCCCTTAGTGTTCAGGACCCTCACAGGACCACCTCAAACTGGTATCATTCTCAGCACTGCAGTTACACTGAAGTGGAGGCGGTGGTGTGTTAGTGTGTGTTGTGCTGGTAGTACTTGACCAGAGCACCTCACTGTCACTGCTGAACTCAGAATCCCACACGATCCAAAAGCATCCAGGCAACAGCGTCAGTGGGCAGCGTCCCATGACCACTGATGAGAGACTAGAGGATATCCAACACTGCACTGTGCAGCAGCAGGTGAGCTATCATCTCTGACAGTACATCTACAAGGTGGACCAGCGAGGTAGGAGCATCTAATAGAGTGGACAGTGAGTGGACAGAACTCACCTTCAGTGTTTAAAGGAGAGACGGTATCAAATGCAGAGTTGTCAGTATCATCATCCTCCTGTGAGCGGGATGAGCCCTTGAGGAGACGTATACAACAGCTGATATGTAAATATAGCTCTGTGCATATATACTGTAGGGATATACAGAAATGCTTAAACCAGAATTTATGGAGCATTTCACTGCATAAACGCAACAGGGCAGACCACCGCACCGTCATCCTAGTGAGTGCAGTGCGGCGAGCAAAAACCTTGTGGATGACTGGTGCCACCCACAGGATGCTCGTGGCGAATGCCTCAAAACTCTACAGCCTATTGGTACAATCAGGGAGCGATCTAGTCAACACTACCTTCTTTACAGCTGTGGCATAAACAGGCTGGTTATCAGGATCTCTGCTCGGTCTCTCTAGGGACTGGTACACATGGCTTTCATCTCTCTCTATGTTTTCTTCTATTTCGTCTTCAACTTCGTCATCGTCATCCTCATCATCCTCGTCATCATCAGGCTGTGGAGAAGGCAGACGAGGCCTGCCTGCCATAGAGTCTGGCCATTGATCCCTGGAAAGATTAAAATGAAAGATTTATTTATGACCAAACAACAAACATATAGAACAGGTGGGAACTCTGCAGGAGAGATTCAAACAAATGGATGCTTGATGCATGTGCTTAATTGCAAAGAAACAAGGGGTCACAATATCTACAATGCACGTAATGAATTTTAATAATGTAAGAATGCTTTTGTTGGCTAGCAGTGCATAAATTGATTATGAAGTGGCATTACCTCAGTGGACGACTTGACACCTGTATAAATTGTGAGGTGTAATCAATATTTATTCGTATAGCGCTTTTTACAGCCAACGTTGTCTCAAAGCAGCTTCACAGAAAACACAGACATAGGCAATGTACAGACATAGGGTTTGGGTCCAAGCCCCCCTCGAGCAAGCCAGAGGCAACAGTGGCGAGGAATAACTCCCTTGAGTAAGGATGAAACCTCGAGAGGAACCAGGCTCAAGTACAGAACCCAACCTCCTCAGGTCGAACCCGGATGAAGAGAATGGCAGAAGGAGCACTGGTGATGAACACTGGTCAGCCTGCTCATGGCAAGGCAACATGAAATATCAGAGTTCAAAAGAGGCATGATAGTCCAGTTCCTCAATTTGGCTTAAGCTGAACAAGTGTGCTGGCCACACTATTGGTGGGAACTCTCCAGAAGGGTCCTTGAACCATTTCTGGGTAAGCTGAGCCTCATGGCACAGTGCATAACCCTGTTGGTGTATGGCGTGAACAAAGGGCTGTAAATGGTCACCAAACAGAGAAACATGGACTCAACCCATGCTTTGTCTAGTGTCATAGTCTTAACAGAGGCACTCAGAAGGTGCCTTTTTTTTGGACAGCTTTAGAATTTTAAGATGGTCATTTTTGATTATCCAGTGTACTTTTATCCATTTCTATAGATGACAGTATATCATTCAGTGCCAGAAACTATAAAGGCAGGTCTATTTGTGATGACTTAATTATTTGACTCACATGTGTGATGATACTTATGTGGTTTCTGGTGTACTACTTTACTGCCACCCATTTTACTGAGTGCTAATTAGTGGATTATAAGCTTCCACCACCTGCAAGCTATATTACCACTGTAGCTCCAGAAACATTCCGCAAACATGTCCTGGCTGACCACCTGCATTTTGCTGTACAGATGAACATTGTGTACATTTGATTTGCTGTCAGATTATCCCTTTAAACCAGCTTTAAGCCACCTGCAATCGAGGCATAGGTTAAGGATGGGCAAATCTAGGAATAGAAATGCAGACAAGGGCACAGTCTAGTGGTTTCCCTGGTCTAATGCACCTGAAGGACTCAACAAATTGGCAAAGTGGTCTTCCAGGGCTGATCCTGATCCATCAGGACTGGATTAGGGACTGGGCCCCAGAGTAAAAGGTTGTTTTTTTGGGACTGGGCCACATTTTCTCATCACTAACTTCTAGAATGGAGCGCCATTTGCGTCACACTGACATTACACTGACTAATATGAACGTAAAGTGAAAGTAAAAGACTTTTTAAACGTAGCTATGTAATGACCTTCACAGGAACCTTTGTATATGCAAGTGTCAGATGAATATCTTGAATATTAATAAAAGCCAGCTAACCTAGCCCACTAGAACCATAACAACACAGGTGCTATATTAGCCTCTGTCAGGACAGGAAGGCCCATTTCACAGCGGTTGGCTGGGTTGAGTTAATAAAACTATATACCACCCCAATACACCACCACAATATGAGTTTGAGGCTTATGTTGAAGCAAAGAAATGATTTCCTAAAAGCTTCGTGGCTTGGAAACCTTGGGGTGTAGAGTGAAGGCTGAAGTGAATGATCTGGGACTAATCCACACGTTTCTGCTGTTTACCTGGTGTAGAGGGCGGTGCTGGCAAAAGGCTCAAATCCCGCCTGGCTGTCTGTGTGTGAGCAGTCGCTCTCAGAGTAGGATCTGTGGCGAGGTTGAGGGATGGCCACCGTGCGACCCGTCAATGAGGACGATAATATGGCTGCTGCCAGAGCAGACCTGGGACAAGAGACAGTGCTTAGTTGAAAAGGACATACCCAGTGGTGCATAACCGTACGCCAATGATGATCTGTACGCCAATCTAGATTGTTGGCACTTCTATCATAGGGAGCGTTCTACTAAACAATAAAACAACTTGTTATTCAGGATTAAGATATTAAAAAGGATTCTGTTATGATATATTTAAACCCAAGCTATTAATATACAGTACATCATAGTTTAATATATACAAAATCATCATTAAAGGGTACTCTCTATTGGGAGGGAGCTTAATGCTAATTGCTAAATTTGAACTTTAAAAATAATTACATGTTTTTTTTCCAATTGCTTTGAAAAGTTGAACCTGCTAAGATCTAAAAATGCTGCCCCATATAAGACCTGTCCCTGTCCTTCATGGCCGCATTGTGAGCAGGTGGATCCCACTGTTTTGAAGTAGGTATGTCTGAATCAGTGTCTGACACGAAGCACTGTCACTACTGTGACATGTTTTCTGCAATCGAGTAAACTTGGTGTTAGAAAAGGATTTTATGTGTGTAACTGTTTAAAACTCTGTTCGCTAATCAAATAATGGCTTGTGCTGGCCACACCACCGGAAGATTTGGAGAAGTGATTTTGAAAAGATTTTGTTGTTTTGGATAGACACAAAATGGAATTTTTGGAACCAGGCTATACAGGTATTGAAGTTTGATATTCATTTGAGGTGTAATGGATTATCTGATGTTCTAATAATACTAGAACCTGAGCTTCTTGTCCACTAGTGTTTGTCTAGTGCTCCCTATGCAGTATATCTCCTACCCAGCACCACAGACTCTCTGCCATCATAACACTTGCCTTTGTCGTGCTGCTTTCTTCCATGGGCTTATCAGAAAGGAAGCTCCAGTGTGACTTTCTCAGACTTCAGACATTATATGGGTCATCACTATTAAAAAAGTTACTTCCTGTATAAAAACGGCTTTTAGACACCGTCATGGTTATTCCAGTATTCAGAGATTCTGACCCATTCCCGTTATAGGACCTGTTTTCACTGCTTTAAAAAATCCAGTTCACTTTAAGAAGGGCTTGTTTATTAGGCCTGCATTCGGAGAGTGGGAAAGATGCTTCCTTCCTATCTGATTAACTTGGTTTTGCTCAATCTGTGACCCACTGGCTCACTAACACTGTAGGCAAAGCTGACCAGCATGAGGATCCACACAGCTACAAAAGGCCAAACCAATGTAAGCAGACAGGAGAGGGTGAATTGGATGTAGCTCAGTTCAGAGCCTCAAGTGTGTTAGGAGCAGAGGGACAGCTAAAATGTGTCTTGTCTTGTTGTGTTGGAGGAGCGTATAGAAGCCAATGTACAGAAAGAATGTCAGCTTGCAATTGAATCAAAGCAATCAAACAAGAAAAGAAAACGTTTAGCATACATTTCCACGAAAACTGGAAAGAAAATCATGGTGCTTTTGACTTGCATGGGTTTCAACATAAGAGGCTATGGAGAGAGGGGCTGTTCTTAATGGAACAGATAAAGGAAAAAGGTAAGAGAAAATGGATGAAAGGGAAGAGGAGAGGAGAGGAGAGTAGAGGACAGTAGAGGACAGGAGAGAAGAGAAGAGAAGAGAAGAGCAGAGAAGAGAAGAGAAGAGGTGAAGGAGAGAAGAAGTGAAGGAGAGAAGAGAAGAGAAGAGAAGAGAAGAGAAGAGAAGAGAAGAAGTGAAGGAGAGAAGAGAAGAGAAGAAGTGAAGGAGAGAAGAGAAGAGAAGAGAAGAAGTGAAGGAGAGAAGAGAAGAGAAGAGAAGGCCTGGGCCACCAGAAGGTGTGTGATGAGTGTATGTACCTGGGTCTCTCTGGCGAGGGGTTGGGACTGCGTGGGGGAGGGGTGCGGGGGACAGCAGGTCGGGGGGCAATGGTGGCGGCGGGAATCAAGCCATGAGCTATGTGCTTCTACAAAAACGATGGAAAAGCACAACATACATGAGAACAATTAATGGAGGACAGGTGAGGACAGGTGAGCTCTTTCCAGCAGTCTAACCCTAGTCCAGTCCTGGTTCTGGACATGCTCCATGGCTGTCATTCCTCTTCCCCTAATGTAGCATGACTGGTTCAAGTCATCAGCCAAAGCCACACCCTCCATTAAGCTTGGACTGGGTTCTCTTTGAAGCCGTTCATCAGAATCATCCAATGTCCAATGCACAACGGATGTCACAAAATGTTCTTCTGCACATTACATGCAATTATACATGTCCACCATATCTTACATACTGCAGCTTTATGGAATATAACACTGTACATATACTGGCTCATATACATGTGGTAGTCTGGATCTGAAATCAATATGTATACGTAGCATACATGTAGCAAAATTCCGATGTCAGCCATTTCAGGACCCCCACAGGACCACCACAGAGCTGGTTTTATGTGGGTGGTAGATAATTTTCAGCACTGCAGTGACACTGACAGGATGATGTGAGGGGATCAGACACATCAGCGTCACTGCTGGACTAACAACCATCCACCGTTCTGTGGACAGCGTCCTGTGGGCAGCGTCCTGTGAGCACTAATGAAGGACTAGAGGATGACCAACACTGCACTGTGCAGCAGCAGATGAGCTATTGTCTATGACTGTCCATCTACAAGGTGGACCAGCAAGGTAGGAGTGTCTAATAGAGTGGACAGTGAGTGGACACAGTGTCTAAACACTCCAGCAGCACTGCTAAGTCTGATCCACTCACACCAGCACCACACACACTAAGACACTATCACCACAACACTGGCACTGCAGTGCTGAGAATGATCTACCACCAACCTCATACCTGCTCTGTGGGGGTCCTGACCATTAAAGAACAGGGTTATACAGTATACAGAGAAACAGATGGACTACAGTCTGGACCTGTAGAACTACAACTAGAGTGTCCTATATGGTCAGTGGAGCTGATACAGTGGACAGTGAGTGCAGATAAAAAGCCAGAAATGCCATTTTAATCTTTGGCAACAGAAGGGAAGGTTCAATTTAGCTAGCTATGAGTTTAGCTAATCTCCAGGGAGCCGCGTAGCTAGCTTAGCATCTCAGTGGAAAACAAAGCGAAAAACGTCAACGCAGAGCAAACCGTGAACGCGGGTTCCAGATGTGACAAGAGTGAGACACATGCAGAGAGGTTTAGTGGAAACTCACAAACGCCTTGCGCTCGCTTCTTCTCCTGAAACTCAGGCTGAATTTTGACATGGCGAAAAAAAGTTTCTTCTCGTTTCTGAGAGACCAACGCGCGAGCGAGACCAGTTCCGTGACCCGGAAGTAACTTGGAATAAGTCTACGCAAAATAAAAAGGAGATATCCAGATCATTTTAGGCGAACAGCCCGACTTGTGTTGTGTACGCGGCTCATACAGGCGGCTGGTCTCTCTAAACTTCACGTATCCAGACGCTCTACATCCTCGTGCACATATAAACAACCGCGCGTCCTATTGGCTGAGAGATTTCCGAATAGCCAATCATGGCCGGGCTTTAATCCTCTTAGCAACGCCGGTATGGCGCCTCCGGCACCGTGCTTAGTGCCCGCCAGAGGGCGCTCTAAGCTAATCTCCTGCTAACCACATGGTCAATTCAGCCTCGCTAGAGGAGCTCTGGCTCTTTTTTGCAGTCACCGAGAAAGTCAGTCGGAGAGGTTTGACGTGGAATGGTTAATTGTAGAGAACCTACAATTAACTCTACAGGAAAATAACTCTACAGAGTGCAGTGATTGAGTTTTTTATGGTTCCTTTCTGGATGATCCTGTCCACAGAAGTGGTGACAGGGTCCAGTGATGCTGACGCAGGAGTGTCTGAGCATTGATGTTGTGGCCTACATCCAGAAACGTGTCCAGCCCATGCCAAATCCAGTCCCAGCTGTAATTGGTGCTAGTGGAGGTATTGCATGGTATTAGGTATGTCTAAGTCACAGGGGACTCGGTTTGTGTCCTCAGAGATTGCAATATAATAGGACATGTTGATGAACAGTATAACTGTAAAAATGACAAACTACAAATCACAGCTACAAACCACGTGGCTCGGTTCGTGCTTCGTGGGCTATGTGATCACAAGCAGCGTGACTTTGTTGTCCTGTTTTAGGGGAAACTCTGTTTTTGCCATTTACCGTCAGCCATAAGATATTTACACAGCCTGAACCATAAACAAATATGAGCGTGCATGTTTTATTGTACGTAATGTGCACGTGCATCACATCCAGTTCATTGTTGACCCACATTTGGAATGTAAACTGACTGCTTCCTTATGTCTCTTTCTTCTGTCCCTCCGTCCAAATGAAGGTAGCTGTTGTGACATTTGTTGTTTTTTTAAAAATGCCGTCACGGATATTTAAATCCAGCAGTGGGTGAGGGAAATGTATCAGTCACGGGTAACACTTTACAACTACATTAACAACTATTGCATGTTTACTTAACATCATTTAGGCTTTGTAACCATTGTTAATGCATCCCTTCATGTTAGTTAGTCAGCTCTTACTATACTTAATTTATGGCATACTTACAAGACTTACAAGGTTAATCATATTACAGGTAGGCCAATGTAGTGTTGGGAGTCTTGCTCAAGGACTCTTATTGGTGTAGCACAGAACAGTCACCCAGACCAGGATTCGAACCCCAGTCTCCCATACTTAGTGGTGGCTCCCTGGTGGGTAGTGGTGTTATCCGCTAAGCTACACCAACCAACGGTCATGTTTATGTACTTGTGCTTCCCAGTCATGTATAGCACTGGTCAACTTGTGCATGTTGGTTCCCAAACCATTTGGGATACAGAGCTCCTTGAAAGTGTATGGGCCCTTTATCATTTTGTGATTTGTACATAAACATGACTGAAAATGTGATTAGATTTCATGTACTTCATAACAATACATAAAGACACAAAACCCAAAAAAGTAAACAGCCTTTTAATAGTGTGAATAGTGTCTGCTAGCACCATGTGATTGGAATAGCTGGGGGTGGATTGGGCATGGACTGGACAAGTTTCTGGATGTAGCCACATCAGTGTTCAGACACTCTTCATCTAAGAATTGGTCAGTTGGGCCAGATGTGGTGGATGCCTTCCCTGGCACCATTCCGAGGAGAATTCCCTGTAGAGTGGGATTTTCCCACTGCTGATAGACCCGTATGACCGTACGCTTCCATACACCTGCAGATTCAGCTACTTCCTTCACACTATGGTCTTTGGCCACACCCACATGCAGTCCCTCCTTTTACCCGATCATTAACATCTGCTCTGGAGCGTTTTCCACACATGGAACGAGACATTCCCTGCACTGTAGCACCTCTTCCCAATCTATGGATCCCGTCACTCACAGCCCGCAGGTATTTACCTCACTCCTGCACACTGACCTGGACCACTCTTGGCCCGTTTCTGCGTACAGAGCTGCTTCAGCTCAGTTATTTGTTGCTCAAATGCCACACCTTAGGTAGAGCCTTAACGACAGCATGGAAGTGCGGTCTGGAATTTGACTCTTTGACATTCCAAGGTGCAACATTACTTCTGCCTTCGCCATACTTTGTAAACAAACTGGTGTTTATTGGTCTTTGTCTTTCTGCAGGACGCACCTTCTGGAGGTTCAGTTCATGAATGGATGATCTAAATTATTTTTTTCTTAAACAGTATAGATTTTTATTTATATCTCCATTAAATCATGGCAAGCAGTCCGTGTCCAGCAGCTGTAAAAGTGTCAAGTGGCTTTTATTGTCGTTACAGCTCTGTACGAGTACACAGTGTAATGAAATTACGATTTTTCCAGAACAAGGAGCCACATGGAACAAAACGAGAACATAAAACAATACAGAACAGGACAGACTGCAGAACGTGCAACATGCAAGACAATAAATACAATACATAAGACTCAGTTCTGGGCAGAGGTATAAGTGTAAGGTGTATAGAAGGTGCCTAGAAATTTAACATGCTGTGACGTATATGCAGACAGCATACATCGCACATGAAACATGAACCACAGCACTGAGGTAGTAAAGTGGAATGTGTAAATAAGATAAATAGGATAAAATGCCCGAACTATAATACTGCCACCACCATGTTTCACTATTGGGACGGGGTTCATTTACTGGAATGCGGTGTTCAGTTTTGCCAAACAATACATCTCCCATTTAAGCCATGAAGATCTACATTCTGCCTTTTCTTTACTCATCCCATTATTTCAGTAGACCCATCCAGGTGGTCCTTAGGAAACTCCTTAGCAAATGTTATGACCCAGTAGAAAGGTGGCTTTCTTCGTGCTATCATTCCATCTGCACTACTCTTCTTCAGTGTTTGTCTTATTGTGGGCTCATGGACACATACATTAGCTAGTGTAGGAGAGGCCTGTAGATCCTGGGATTCTGTATGATCTCCCAATTAATTAATCATAAGTTTTAATTATGTGGCCATGTTTTCTTGGGTTGAGGTGACAGTAAATTTGAACCAAACTTCCTAAACTGACCTGGAAAGCCAGGTTTTACCTTTTGCTCATGATGTTCTAAGGGACAGAACATTGCTATCCCTGTATTCCAAGGTGACGGTTCTCACGGGACTGCACGTGTGACTAATTGGCATGATGAACATTCAGGAGTTCAGACATCTGGACTGCCCAACCAAATTCCCAGATTGATTCCTCTTGAAAGTCTTTGTGACTACATGGAACTAGTCAAAGTCAAAGTGAGCTTTAGTGTCATTCAGACTTCACAACAGAAGTGCAAAGCTGAACGAGACTGCGTTTCTCCAAACTCCGATGTGCAAATATAAACACAGTGCAAACACACCACACATACTAGTAACACAACAGTGCAGACGAGACATAAGTATAAATATAGAAGGGGGCGGAGTAACAAATAGGAAATTATACATTCCACTTACAGAAACATTGCACTTGTATAGTAACACTGTAGCTGTAAACGTAACACGGTAGCTGTAACCGTAACACTGTAGCTGTAAACATAACACTGTAGCTGTAAACATAACACTGTAGCTGCAAACGTAACACTGTAGCTGTAAACATAACACTGTAGCTGTAAATGTAACACTGTAGCTGCAAACGTAACTCTGTAGCTGTAAACGTAACACTGTAGCTGTAACCGTAACACTGTAGCTGTAAACATAACACTGTAGCTGTAAATGTAACACTGTAGCTGCAAACGTAACTCTGTAGCTGTAAACGTAACACTGTAGCTGTAAACATAACACTGTAGCTGTAAACATAACACTGTAGCTGCAAACTTAACACTGTAGCTGTAAACGTAACACTGTAGCTGTAACCGTAACACTGTAGCTGTAAACATAACACTGTAGCTGTAAATGTAACTCTGTAGCTGTAAACGTAACACTGTAGCTGTAAACATAACACTGTAGCTGTAAACGTAACACTGTAGCTGCAAACGTAACACTGTAGCTGTAAACTTAATACCGTAGCTGTAAACTTAACACTGTAGCTGTAAACATAACACCATAGCTGTAAATGTAACACTGTAGCTGCAAACGTAACACTGTAGCTGTAAACATAACACCGTAGCTGTAAACTTAACACTGTAGCTGTAAACATAACACTGTGGCTGTAAACTTAACAATGTAGCTGTAAACATAACATCGTAGCTGTAGACTTAACACTGTAGCTGTAAACATAACACTGTGGCGGTAAACTTAACACTGTAGCTGTAATGTAACACTGGAAAGTGATAAAGTGCTTGATAATATTAAACAGTGAGATTATTGCACATAATTTAGCAGCATTAAAAAAGAGATGTGAGTTGAAATAAATATTATATATTAATAATACTATGTACAGTTCTAATATGCATGACTGAGTATTTGACATTGCGTGTGTTCATTATCTGTGTGCGTTCAAGAGTTCAAAAAACACCAGAGAAGGCCATATCTTTGATACCAGTCCATGCCCAATCCAATCCCAGTTGTTACTGGTGCTGGTAGGGGTATGCTATTCGGTATGTTGCAGTCTCAGATGACTTATAACTGTCGGGGGTCCTCAGAAAACTTTTTACTGATATACCGTGTGCTAGTAAATGAGTATGTGGTAAAGAGGTGAAGACCCAAAGAGGCTAAGGTCACCCACACTCACATCTGATTGTCATCCAGTTGAATAAACCTCCTCACCCTCATGGCCACCTACACCAAACACAGACCATTAATGTGGACTCTATAAGACAATATACTAAATCAATAAATGATCATATTTTAGGGCACATGTATCTGGAACATCACAAAACGATGGCTCCCCAGCTTTTCATTCGGCGCACTGTACATTGCTGACTCATTGTTTAACAGCTTTACTGGAAGTCTATCCCGATAAAAGTACGAGTAGGTTTACCAGTGGGGCTTCATCCGATTAGGATCTGTTCCTCACCTCTAGAAAGAGGCCTTATGGGTCAGTAGAGAGGTCAGCAGCGGGCCTAGTCTAGGTTTAACACACTTCTTAATCCTATTGTCCAGCAACAGTAGACTCAGCCAGATATCCCTTTACGATACATTCTCTTTCAGGTTACACCCTTCCGGGAACATGGCCTGTATATAACCTGGCTCATTGCTTATGATAAATATAGAGAGTGACGTGGATTTGTATCCGTCCCTGGCTGCTATATCTACAGCAGGAGGGTGGGGTGCAATATTTACGTGGTTATTAATTGTCAGAGGATATCAGTTTATAACTCATTAACAGGGTCAATAAAGATGGCGTAGTTTAGAACGTACATGGTAGGTTTTATTTTCGGATGTGTTTAATACAAATTTTGAAATAGCTGCTTAATGCTCCGCCCACAAACTCAGCCATTGGCTCCCTACCAAAACAGCTGCATGAGTTCGGGCATGCTTTATGTAAATGAGATACCGGCAGGCTGAAGCTGACTCATGATATGTGCTCTAAGTGTCTCTTGTGTCCACATAAAATGACCAGCAGTGTGCAGCAGGGCTGGGACCACTTCAATTATGAATTACAGCCAACGTTACAGTGGTGTTGGGAGTCGGGTAGTGCCACCAGTGGACTGGTGAGTCAGAGAGGCAGAAGCTGTTGAAAGGCCATGATGGATGGTACAGCACTGCAAGACTCCACAGGAAGTATGACGTGACGATACGTGAAGGCCTAACAATAAGGCCAGCACTTGCACCTGGAGTGCCACATCATCGACTGGAAGACAACCATCATCCAGCTTAGGTCAGTATTCATGCCAGTGTGATGGTGCTGTTGGTGGAGAAGAAAGCCTTGCACAGCTGGGGTGACAGCTGCTGTAGGAGCGAGAGGCCCGTGGCGTTGGGCAGTCGTGGGTTGGAGGTTAGGGAACCAGCCTTGTAACCAGAGGTTTGGTAGATCGAGTCCCTGAACTGACAGTAATGACTGAAGTGCCCTTGAGCAAGGCACCTAACCCCACCTGCTCCCCGGGTGCTGTGGTTAGGGTTGCCCACTGCTCTGGGGCTGTGTGTGTATGTGTGTGTGTTCATGTTAAATGTGGTAGACAAGAAATTGCGTAATGCCACATGCCCTCCAGCTTGGGGACCACTCGTTGATGCTATAGGGGTGTCAGGAGTTCCCAATTCCAAGCTGTTTGTGCTGGGCTGGGCCTGTACCTGCTCTACAGGGCAGGTGAACTTAAAAGGGGGTTTATGTGGTGACCCCCTACTGGCTGGCACTGGCCTATAGGAGCTTGAGAGATGTGGCGATGATCACTACTGGATGCTTGAGGGCTATTCAAAGCATCAAACTGCATTCTCACTCCCAATACCATTGGGATGGTGCCTAGACCACCATCCGCAATGCCAAGGGTCAGCTACAAGGGTACAAAGGCCTCAGCATTGGACTGTGGAAGAGTGCTTCAATTGCACTGTCAATTCCCGACCTCTCTCATGGCCTTGTCGCTAAATGCAGTCCAGTGCTCACAGCACCCTAAACCAATTTGACGGTCTGTGTCTGTCTCTCTCTCTCTCTCTCTCTCTTTCTCTCTCTTTCTTCCACATAAGTAAAACCACTATGACATCACTATTGGCTTGAAGAAGATCCTTCTTTAATAGCCAGCCCACAGTCCAGAACTTCCCTGCCTGGGAATCATTTTAAGTCCATTAGTACACCACATGATGTTCAGTGGTCCTCACTCTCACATTGAGGAGAGAATGAGTGATGCTCGGCCGAAGGACAGGAGAACGTTTCTAATTGGGTTGCTAAGGTCGTCCGGAAAAACATATCACTCTTATTAGACTCCTGCTACAGCGCGTTTCAGCGCAGACCGAGTCTTTGTTGGCAGAAATCTGTTTGAAGACAGTCACATGTGCCCTGTTATGAACATGTCGACCAGACCATGGTTCCCATAGGACTCTCTTTGAAAAGAAACCAGTGTAAAGAAAGAGGACCTGTAATCCAGTGTCTCAAGCAGCATTGGGGAAATGATGGTCTATATTTACAGTTTGGTAATATACAGTACCCTCCCCCCATATACTGCCTGCAGCAATGGGCATCAACCCAGATCCTGGAAATCTACCTTGCTGTAGAGTCTAGTTCCAACCACAATCACTCCTCTCCAGTTCATTGACTTCCTCATGCGTACTTGATTGGCTGGATTCGATGTTTTGGTGCAGTAGGTAAAAGAGGGGGCAGCCCCCACTGTAAAAAGTTCTTCGTTGGTCCAACCTAATTTGTTACAAGCAATGAATCGAGTTTATTCAAGCTTAAAACAAGGCTTTCAAAGAACAAGTCTTTCAATCAGAGGAGTTCTGCCAGAACACCAAAGCAAAAGTGATATTATATAAAAGTAAAAAAAAAGATATTTAAGTATTTATTTAAACTTAGGAAATTTGGCATAAGCTCCACCCTGGGCCCCCCGTCTTGAAGCATTCAGACCCTTACAGATCCTACTGGATTTGGACGGCAGGGGTGGAGCCTACTCCCTGGACAACAGGACCAGCGCCAACTGGTGGCGGCGGGGAGGAAGGGGAGAATGTAGAACCATCTGCACCTGAAAGGGTCAAAACATGAGCCTAATTTGAATCCTTTTAAAGGCAGGTGGCAGGCTGTGATTGGCCAGAGTAGTGAGTGAATGAGTGACGTAGCATTGCAGTCTTCGTGGCACAGCTTGCACTAAAGCTTTCATTTTTGTGTGTCGAGTAAAACTTATTCAACTGCTTGTAACAAATGAATTGTAGTTTTTACAGTTTGGTATATGCAGTTTGGTTGGAACCTCCATCTACCGTGGTACATCTGAAGCAAAGATCCTGGACGTGGGCTGGTGCAGACTGCAGAGCAATACTTTGGCTTTCGACTATGTATAATTAAAGTTAAAATAAAAAGTTGTATTTGGTGACATATTGTGAATGGTGACTTCACAGGAGACACCAAAAACCTAATTTAATTTAAATGGAAGTCAGTGGAACCAAAGTTTTTCCCGAGGAGTTGTGAACCGTTTCTGTTGGTCCATTCATCATGAACTTCTTACACGGTGTAAAGCACAGCTACTGTGTTCAAAGGATGCCTATATTCGAACATGGCCAACATCCGTCACATTCTGTAAACATCTCATGATGAAGGGAGCGATAGATTTGCTCTGAAATCACAGAGAAATAAAGCATATCTACATGAAGGAGGACCTAATATGCTCGATTTCATTGTTCTAGCATAGATTTACATCCCTCCGTTTTCCCAAAACACAATATTCCTACCGTACTGTACGTCTGTATTCACCCCTCTCTCTAAAACGCTGCGTTAGAGCTCCTGTGTCTTTAAGCCCCGCCTCCTTATAAGCCCAGTGTGTTCTGATTGGTCAGCTCACCCACTTTCTTCACAGTGCTGTGGCATCAGTTCTGCTGTATCAGTTTGAGTCTGGTCCTGAAAGTCCGGTAGATCTACCTTCTGAAGCTAGAAGTGAGCTCTCTGTGTGTTATGTGAGGGCGTTCCAAGCTTCCCAGTAGGCGGGCAATAAGGATCTTGTGTTACGTGATGACATCACCATGTCACAGAGCAAAGGGCTGGAATTCCAATAGAGGTGGTCTCAGGTGGCTGGGAAAAATGTTCACAAGTTCACCCCCACTCATTAGGTGTGTCCCTCGGGCTTTAGAACCCTGCAGAACGTTTCCACAACATACTAGAGGAAAGAGAGGAACCTTTTACCTTGGACGTGGAAAGTTAAGGCCGTATTTACCTTTACCTGTCACGTTATCACCTTGACGACAGGGAAGCTGTTCGGTGCTGTGTGAGTTGCAGAGTCAAATGAATCAGTTTAATGGAGTTTACTAACTGGAGCAGGTAGGATCTGAGCAGGGTTTGATTGTTCTACATCTGCTTGATGGGAATCTGATCCGAACACCTGAATGGAAACAGAAGATCTCATGGGGATGGGTCTCACACATGCTACAGGTGCGCTCTTACACTCGGGCTTCATTCTCAAAAACAAGGCGCAGTCCTCGAGGGACATGAGCAGCCTTCTGAGAACTGTTTGCTTTACGGAAGGCGTGAGAAGGCGTGACACTTTTATAGGCTCTCTGGAAGAAAGAAGCACAGAACAGTCGTCACCGTAAACACCCGAGTTTGAGGCCGCGTCTAAAGATACTATCAGTACAGATCAAATCAGTACATTCCGGTTTGGGCGGTTCAGGTTGCCGTGACGTGGCATATTTGAAATTTCCACCGTCCACCTGGTTAGCATTTCGCTTTATGCTTTCAGAGAATGTGCAAGCTGGTTTGTGTAGCATGTAGTTTGGCTCCTATAACATTTCCATTAAAGCTTTGACCTTGGTTATTGTGTATCTCCAGCTCCCGGAGGGTCCCTTGAACCTTTCTAGGGCTAACAATGTCTGTGCAATAATGTAATTCCTTTCCTTTTATAGAGTCACTGTTTATTGGATATAAATCTATTCTACTGGCAAGCTTTGGTTGTAAACAAAAGGTTTACGTTCTTGGTTTAAACAATAAAAAAAATAAAAAAAATATACCCTCATCCTCTAAACAGCAGCATCCAGAAGGAACCAACCAACAGGAATGAAAGTTGGAGGGGAGGTCTGACATCGTGAGACATGCAAATTATACAAGTTGCACGCTTGACCACTTGTGACCCAACAGCCACGACTGTGGACCTTCAGCGAGCAGGGATGCACTTAATGAGTCATCCTGTTGCACAACGCAGGACTACATAAACACATACTGTTAGGTCGACCGCCCTGAACCATGTCAAAGTCACCAAGGACTGGAATGGTGTCGTACCAGACTGTCATGGAGTGACTCAGAATGGCAGCGGGTCATCTTCAGTGACGGTAGGTCCCCGCTTTAGTCTTTGGTGGGAGCAGCCCAAACGAATCTGTGTGTGTGGAGGCACTGTTGGTCAGCACCAGGAGGCAAGCAAACATGGGTGGCCTGATGCCATACTGAAAACAGACACCTACCTGTATGTGTAGCGTCAAATAATATTGATCATATCAGTCTAAACTTGTTATCATCATTTACTGTTCCTGGTCACCTTTATTCTTCCTTCCCAACAAGCACCGCACTACCATACCTTCCTTCTGGGCAGCAGCTGTTCCTTTCGAGGAAATAGTTTTTACGAAGCTTCAAAGGCCTGTATATGCCAATATAGTAAAGGCCAATACCAAGTCACTGTGACACACTGAGAGAGAGAGAGAGATAGACGAGAGATAGAGAGAGATGAGAGAGAAGACGAGAGAGAGGGAGAAGAGAGAGAGAGAGAGAGAGCTAGAGATGAGAGAAGAGGACGAGCCGAGACGACCGAACACTACCCATACACTGAGACGAG
>JAMWET010003078.1:0-12500 GCA_024036415.1 Prochilodus magdalenae
ATCAGTTACATATTGCTCCTTTAATGGTGAAGGAGCATATAAAAGTTAGTTTTTAGAATTCATCATTATTAGTGTTACATGTAAACACAGGTGTAGGTTCACTGGTGGTTTGGTATAGTGAATAAAAGATCCATAGACGATCCATAGACTCTGGTTGAGGCTAGCTTCCATCAGCCCCACTCAAAAGAACATCTGAAACCCACTAATTCATCAAACCACTCAGACTTTGTTTACATGTCAGCCATTGAATTATAACGAAGAATCGGTGGAATTCCCCGTTAACGGGACGACGCTGCAATTTCCGTTTCTGCATTTGACAGTCAGTGATAGACAGGGCTACGCTAATTCTTCAGAATAAACAGCCACATGCTCAGAACGTCTACATGCCAATGTGTGTACGTGTCTAGAGCACCGTTAAGGGTTTCTCCTGAGTTAGGATGAAACAATGAACATATCGAATCATTATGTAATAGCTTCTGTCCTAAATTCATTCTTAGCAGTTAGTTGTGATGGTGACCCCGATTAGATTACCCTAATTAGGTTCCTTCACCATTAAAGGAGCAATATGTAACATGATGCAATCTGTGAAATTCAAACTCCATTCAGTTCCTCCCACTCCCTCCTTCCATTTCTCCATATACACATATTTAAAAATATCCAACAGCCTCCCGGGGGTAGCGAGCGTCCAGGACCACTGATGTAGGACTAGAGGATGACCAACACTGCACTGTGCAGCAGCAGATGAGCTATCGTCTCTGACTGTATATATACAAGGTGGAGCAGCAAGGTATGAGTCTCTAATAGTGTGGACAGTGAGTGACCATGTCAGTGTCGCTTCAGTGCTGAGAATGACCTACCACCCAAACAATACCGTGGTGGTCCTGTGGGGGTCCTGACCATTAAGGAACAGAGCAACAGAAGGACTACAGATTGTGCACAGTGGTCTGTGTGTGTTTAATGAAGAGGCCGCTGAGCGTACATGGTGTATATCGTCGCTGTCCAAAGGAAAACAAGTATCTTCAAAATGGCAGCTACAAGAGAGGCCAAAAGCCTGATTGAATTTAAATGGAAGTCAATGGAACCGGATGTTTCTCCAACCACGTTCTGCATATTTCTGGTGATCCATTCATCATGAAATGTCCACCCAATGTAAACAGCAGCTTATGTGGTCAAAGGATGCCAAAAAACAAAAATCGACCAAAATGGAGATACATGGTTTTCATTGGACAGCGCCGATATACGTCAATTCTGCCTACAGCACTTTAATCCGTCCATTCACGGTGATGTTGTAAGAAGCACTTCTACCTAGACTGCTTTGTCACTGAGGTGCAACGCAGGACAGCTCATCAGAAAAAAGCTGTCACTTACATACATGAGTCATTTAAAGGCACAGTAGCAAAAACAGCCCATTCCAGTCTGTTGGATGAAGGGTCCTTAAAGAGTTATGTTGGTATATATACCAGCTCACAGAAGCACCTCAGGGGAAAAGACAGTGAATGAAAAATGAAGGATATGGACTTTTACTAGCCATCTCAATGCACTGGATGGACAATTCGGCTGTAGGCCATGTGTCCAAAGGCCGTGAGTGGAATCGTTTGAGGCTAAACACTGTACTGCTAGGAGAACAGCAAAGCTGTGGCCTGCAACACCATAACGTCCGACTCATTAGAGCGCTCTCACAGTGCTACACCCAAGCGCACCCTATACATGCCGCTTCTCCGGCTAATCAGTGGGCATCTCCTCAGTATTAGAGCCTTGTGGTACTCAGTGTGGCCGCTCCTGAGAGACACAGCCCGTTCGACGGCTCTACTGAAGGTGAAATCTCACTCTTATCGCGGTTTTTGAATTATGAGCCCCTCCACAAAGGAAAGGGTGAGACCTGTTACTGACAGTTGGGCGTCCCCTTACGCTAAGCCTAGCCAACCATTCTTCACAAAACTTCCTCATCCTCTAGGTTCCCAGCAACAAAAAAAAACGGGCAAAAAAAAATAAAGGCCTACTCGCTACTACTAAGCGCATATGGGAAGTAGGCAATAGACTGTGCTGTGAGTGAGTTTGTGTTTGTCTGCTTTAAGCCAAAATGGTCACTTCCTGTTTGAGCTCAAACCACAAACCCTATATGGTGGAGCCAGAGGTTTCGGTACAGAGACTTTAGGTAGCTAGAAATAGTGTCAGCAGGACCCCATTTACTTAGGTAGTGGTTACCTGAAGTGCTAAGGGGGTCGTGGGCACAGTGTGATTTACTGTTCCAGTACCCAGCGGCTAGCGTACGGAGCTAAAGCCGGTCGGAAACAGAAGAGACAGGTGGTTGCCTTGCACACATGTCTGGATTTTAAAAATCGTGGCTAATGTTGAAAAGGTCAGAGACCCCCACACATTTTCCACTCATATTTCTCTCCTTATTTGTTGTTAGCCAGACGCCCCCCCACTACACACTTTCAGATGCGCACGCTCGGCCGAGAGCTCGGATCCTCAAAACCTTGCGGCAGTTTCTCAAGAACTGCCACACTGCGAGAGTAGGCAGGAGTTTCTCGCGTACCAGACGCGAAAAATAAAAACAGAGGACGACTGCGAAGCTGCGCTAGTGCTGAGAGCTCTCTGCTGAGAGTAAGCCCAGGAAAACAAAAGGATGGGGACGAAGCACACAGTACATGTTTTAAAGACACCCATGCTACTGCACATGACCACAGCTATATCGAATACTGGACACTGAGGCGCCCACCCCATACTACAGGATACTGAGGCATCCACCCTATACTACATGATACTGAGGCATCCACCTCACACTACAGGACACTGAGGCATCCACCCCACATCACAGGACACTGAGGCGTTCACCTCACACTACAGGACACTGAGGCGTTCACCTCACACTACAGGACACTGAGGCATCCACCCCACATCACAGGACACTGAGGCATCCACCCCACATCACAGGACACTGAGGCATCCACCCCACATCACAGGACACTGAGGCGTTCACCTCACACTACAGGACACTGAGGCATCCACCCCACATCACAGGACACTGAGGCGTTCACCTCACACTACAGGACACTGAGGCATCCACCTCACCTCACAGGACACTGAGGCGTCTACCTTACGCTACAGGACACTGAGGCATCCACCTCACCTCACAGGACACTGAGGCGTCTACCTTACGCTACAGGATACTGAGGCATCCGTCCCACGCTATAGGATACTGAGGCATCCACCCTATACTACATGATACTGAGGCATCCACCCCACATCACAGGACACTGAGGCGTTCACCTCACACTACAGGACACTGAGGCATCCACCCCACATCACAGGACACTGAGGCATCCACCCTATACTACATGATACTGAGGCATCCACCTCGCACCACAGGACACTGAGGCATCCACCTCGCACCACAGGACACTGAGGCATCCACCCCACATCACAGGACACTGAGGCGTTCACCTCACACTACAGGACACTGAGGCGTCCACCCCATGCTACAGGATACTGAGGCATCTGCCCCACGCTATAGGATACTGAGGCATCCACCCTATACTACATGATACTGAGGCATCCACCCCACATCACATGACACTGAAGCATCCACCTCGCACCACAGGACACTGAGGCATCCACCCCACATCACAGGACACTGAGGCATCCACCCTATACTACATGATACTGAGGCATCCACCTCGCACCACAGGACACTGAGGCATCCACCCCACATCACAGGACACTGAGGCATCCACCTCGCACCACAGGACACTGAGGCATCCACCCCACATCACAGGACACTGAGGCGTTCACCTCACACTACAGGACACTGAGGCGTCCACCCCATGCTACAGGATACTGAGGCATCCGCCCCACGCTATAGGATACTGAGGCATCCACCCTATACTACATGATACTGAGGCATCCACCCCACATCACATGACACTGAAGCATCCACCTCGCACCACAGGACACTGAGGCATCCACCCCACATCACAGGACACTGAGGCATCCACCCTATACTACATGATACTGAGGCATCCACCTCGCACCACAGGACACTGAGGCATCCACCCCACATCACAGGACACTGAGGCATCCACCCTATACTACATGATACTGAGGCATCCACCCCACATCACAGGACACTGAGGCATCCACCTCGCACCACAGGACACTGAGGCATCCACCTCACACTACAGGACACTGAGTTGTCCATCCCTTATACTGAGGCGTTTACCCCATACTACAGGATACTGAGGCATCCTCCCCACACTACAGGATACTGAGGCATCCTTCCCACACTACAGTACACTGAGTCTTCCACCCCATACTACAGGACATGGAGTTGTCCGTCCCTTATACTGAGGTGTTCACCCAGAAGGTCAACCAGATTTAGGGCTCAGATTTAACGTGGACGAGGAATGAGGTCCTAAAGCAGCTCATGCTTTTATGATGAAATCTGGTTTTGCACCTGTACCGATACATCATCAGCACCTAAATGCAGTATCAGTATCCATGATGAGGATAACCGATCCCTATGACTCACATCACAAAGGAAATTCTAACACCAGCAGACAGAAACTACCACCACGTCAGCGGTGTGGGGCGAAGAGCAGCAGTAAAAATACTCATGACCAAACCTGTAATGGCCGCATTTGGGGGGGACAACATGCTAACATTAGCAATTACTCATCCGCTGCTGTGTAGCTCTAACTGTCTAAGTTAGCGTTAGTCCAGATTACTAAGGAGCTCTCACCGCAATGATATCACTCAGCCCGGGTCTCATAACGTCACGCTTCAACCAAACCAGAAAAACACTGACACTCATAGCTCTTCTAAACCAACATGGTGCCGGTGCCAAAATCTCAAACTGCCTGGTCTGAAATCGTGGAACCCATGACACAAGTGGCAAAAGGGCATAGCAATGCCGTCACCACCATTTTCCAAAAAACAAGAGAATGAGTGAAAACCCATGTTCCACCATGTCCGCCGACTTCCATACGACCATACACCTCCAGCTTCAGCTACTTCCTTCACACCAAATACAGTCCCTCCTTTTAGCCAATCATTAACATCTGCTCTGGAGCCATTTTCCACACATGGAACGAGACATTCCCTGCACTGTAGCACCTCCTCTCAATCTATGGATCCCGTCACTCACACCCCACAGGTATTTACAGCCCCATCGTCCTTGTGCAGCGCCATCTGCAGGAGCCTGAAATTACTACCACCTTAAACACACAGTGACTCATTTTGTTTTGCCCAGTGAGATTATAATCCACAGGTAAATGCCATACAGTTGAGCTGAGGCTGTTTAATTTGTGATGCAGAATATAAAAATAAACTAAAATAAAAGATTTTAATAATGTAATAGTGTATTTATATCAGGACGTTATTGCTAATGGTGCTAAAATGACTGGAATCTCAAATTGTTGAGCCGCTTCAGTGAAGTGTAGCCGAGTTAGTTCCACTCAGGCAGCCTTCATGTAGCACAGCACTTCTGAAGCATTCGGGTTCTTAAGCATGTTTGGGCGTGTGGTGTGCCTGGTGCGAACTGAAATACCAGCGTCCAAGACAGATTGCAATCAGGATATGGAGAAAACTGGGACAGGGGAAGCTTATTACACAACACTCTGGATTAGAATCATGAAACCCATAACAGTGGAAATAAGGGCCTGGAGTTCAGGTTCATTATCTGACCTTAAACAAAGTGGACGCAAATAGCCAAAACAGATGTTACACCGGCCAAGTTCTCGAGAGATTTTGGTAACTTTCGTTTATTGGACGGAGAAGCCAGAAGCTCAACACGCTGTGTGCATTGCATAATAATAATAATAATACAAAGCCACCACTACAGCGCCAGGGCATCTAGGGGAGCTGGATGGAGCAACAGGGATGGAGCATCTGCTGCCTGTTCCCTCTCTGTCAGTCAACCGCTAGAAAACTTTATACATCACTGTAACCAGCTTCACAGTTAATGATTTACCCCAGCTCTCTGAACAAAATCTCCAAAATTATAATTTTACAGAATAAGGAGAAAAACCTACTTTACAAGTAATGTAAGTCAATGGAACCAGACGTCTTCTCTCCAAAATGATAACTTTACAGGAGAGACAGAAACACAGACTTTACAAGTAATGTAAGTCAATGGAACCAGATTTCTTCTCTCCAAAACGATAACTTTACAGAAGAAGCAGAAACACCGACTTTACAAGTAATGCAAGTCAATGGAACCAGACTTCTTTTCTCCAAAATGATAACTTTACAGGAGAGACAGAAACACAGACTTTACAAGTAATGTAAGTCAATGGAACCAGACGTCTTTTCTCCAAAACGATAACTTTACAGGAGAAGCAGAAACACAGACTTTACAAGTAATGTAAGTCAATGGAACCAGACGTCTTTTCTCCAAAATGATAATTTTACAAGAGAAGCAGAAACACCGACTTTACAAGTAATGTTAGTCAATGGAACCAGACGTCTTTTCTCCAAAATGATAACTTTACAAGAAAAGCAGAAACACAGACTTTACAAGTAATGCAAGTCAATGGAACCAGACGTCTTTTCTCCAAAACGATAACTTTACAGGAGAAGCAGAAACACAGACTTTACAAGTAATGTAAGTCAATGGAACCAGACGTCTTTCTAAGTCACTCTGGCCCATTACTTCCAGTCCATTCATCATAAAGCTTATATGCAATATAAAAGCAAACAGCTATTTTCAGCGAACTAGAAGATGACTTTTTCGGTCCACTAAGCTTATAAGCCACGAGTAAATGCCATTCAGTCCAGCTGAGTATGTTTTATATTTTCATATCCTGACCCAGGGCATAAAAATAAGCGAAAATGAAATATTATTAAAATGTAATTGTGTTAATATCACTAGGTCTAGATTCGTTAGGTCAGATAAAGTTAGTATCGGTAATAGAATTCGGTGTTTAACCAGGTAAGGGGCATCGATATATCGTGCTCCGACGGTGAACAAAGAGGAATGGTAGAGCTGCCAAACGTACACCAAGGCCTGAACCTGACTTGGTCTAACTGATGCATCATGCATCCTTTCCCGATCCAGCTGTCACTTCCACCATTCCCGGCAAACAAAGCTATAGCATGGAAACACTGGGCAAACTAAACAAGGCTGACTGAGTTACTGTCACTGTTAGTCAGAGCACATCACTGCACATCAGACAGGAGGATGTTAGCATACTGCATCCTGTTCTTGACGCAAAACGAGCCGCGAGTTACACGGAAACCACATGCACATCGCTTCAGCCGAGGCCATTTACGCCCAGAGGACAAGACAGCGCTCCATACCTTGTTCTTCCAGAATGCCATTTGGAATCTTCTTGTCGACTGTGGTGATGTCGGCTTTTCTCTGGTTTTTGAACCTAGAGGGGCGACAGTCATCGTGAGTAGATCCCGGCAGAGAGAAAGTCAAACAGACAGGTCTTAGGAAAGTCAGCCTTCATCCCTACAAATGACAGAGCTAGTGGTCTCAGCAAAGTGTACCTTCACCTCTACAAGCGAGAGAGCTAATTCAGAGTCACGCCTTCTTACCATCGAAAGCTAAGACTGTTCTTTCTCATCAGAGTCTACTTCTGGCCGCTCACACTCAAGACGACACGCTCTCAGGCCAGAGGACCATGCAGCTCTATGTCTCTTCAGGCTCTCCTTTCAGTTTTAGCTCAGTTTCAGTTCCTGGCCCTGCCTTCGTGAGGTGGGAGGAGTATCTGGAGATGATGTAACGCTTAATGTGTGAGCGTGTGTGTGTGCGCGAGAGGGTGGGTGGAGGTATGTGTGCATGCGAGTATGCGGGCGTGTGCCTGTTTATGTGTGTGTGTGTGTGTGTGTGTGTGTGTGTGTGTCATACCTGAGGCAGTAGCAGGCCAGCAGTATGGCGATGAAGCCCAGGACTGAGAGAACCAGAACTGTAGGCAGGATGTGATTGCTGGAGAACCCGCTGTCGTCTAAAGGAAGAAGGAGAGGCAGTTCAACCGTAAAACAAAAGAAACAGGAAACTGGCCCCAACACGGAGCCACAGGAGGCAGAGTGGAGCTGCAGGGTGAGCTGCCACGGCACTAACAGAGGTCATACTAAACCATCGTGCCTGAGTTAAAGGGCCCATATTAATGAAAACCTCATTTTCCTCTCCTATGTGACATCCGTTCAGTCTTTTTGGTCCAAACTAGAGAAAGTAGCCTGTAGTTTAAACAGGAATCCCCTCTGCATAATTAAGATAAATGTCATTCAGGGGACGCTAATGTGAAGTACTCCATTCTAGAAAATGTGGGGGTGATGGGAACCAGACGGTTGAAAGATTTAAAGAGGACTTCTATAAAGTTCTAAAGCCCATAGTACACGGCAGAAGGAGAAACTCTCCCCCCCAGAACCCACTTTTCTCAGCTGGCTGTTTGAATTCCAGCCTGTTTTCCTGTTACAGAGTGACATCATCTCGTAACAGTCTTTACTGCCCGCCTACCAGCGAGCTTGGCACGCCCTCACACACAACACAGAGAGCTATGTCCTGGTCCAGTCTAGCTTGTGAAGGTGGATCTACCAGCTTTGTTCTACAGGATCAGACTCTGGATCAGACCGATACAGCTGAACTGATACCACTGAAAGGTCCGCCATAGCGGTGTGGGGCTGGAACTTTACAGCAGGATGTCACCACACCGCTGAGGCTGTTCTTACAATGGTGACAGTTCTGCTGTATCCGTTTGAGTCAGAACAGAGTGAGGGAGCTGACCAATCAGAGCATGTTGGGCTCATCCGGAGGCGGGGCTTAAAGATACATGAGCTCTAACATAGCGTTTCAGACAGAGGGTGACTACAGGTGAGGAAAATATTGAGCTGAAGCATGTACATCTGCTCTAGTAGTAAATTAGTTAACAGATTTTTATTCATTCATGACAGAAGTACATGTAGAGTAATTGAAAATAAAATTATTCTATATAAACCATACAGTGGTGGTGATAGGATCCATCAGTGAACCTACACCTGTCTTTACATGGGTTACATGTTAATTTAATAATAGCAAAACAGCGGTAAATCTGGAAGAATAAAAAATACATACATACACACATAAATATATATATATATATACAGGGGTTGGACAATGAAACTGAAACACCTGGTTTTAGACCACAGTCATTTATTAGTATGGTGTAGGGCCTCCTTTTGCGGCCAATACAGCGTCAGTTGGTCTTGGGAATGACATATACTGCGTCCTGCACAGTGGTCAGAGGGAGTTTAAGCCATTCTTCTTGCAGGACAGTGGCCAGGTCACTACGTGATGCTGGTGGAGGTTCGTCCTTCTTGGTGGTATGCTGACATTACCCTGGATACCGTGGCTCTTGATGCATCACAAAGACTTGCTGTCTTGGTCACAGATGCGCCAGCAAGACGTGCACCAACAGTCTGTCCTCTTTTGAACTCTGGTATGTCACCCATAATGTTGTGTGCATTGCAGTATTTTGAGCAGAACTGTGCTCTTACCTGCTAACTAAACCTTCACACTCTGCTCTTACTGGTGCAATGTGCAGTTAATGAAGATTGCCCACCAGGCTGGTCCAATTTAGCCATGAGACCTCCCACACTAACATGACAGGTGTTGCAGTTTCATTGTCCAACCCCTGTATATATATATATATATATATACATACTCCTGATAAAAAAAGACCAGTTAAAAAATTGCAAGAATTTGAATTTTGCACTATTGGATCTTTAGAAGATTCTAAGTAGAGCGTCACAATGCTAAAAGAAGAAATGGGACCAAAAGACAAAAGATTTTGAGCCGTCAATTTATTAAAAACAACAATTTAACTTAAACAGACTGTTCATCAGCTGATCAAAAGCCAAAATCTGCGCAAAATTTGGATCCCATGTCATTTTCTGTCAAGTATTCACACTGTCAAGACAAAAGTCAAGGCAAAAGTCAAAAAGCTCAATTACTTTGAACGTGGTAGGATTGTTGATCCAGGCCTTTTTAAGTTTTTTAAGTGGTCTTAAGATTTTGATCAGGAGTGTGTATATATATATATATATATATATATATATATATATATATATATATATATATATATATATACATATACATATATATATAGAGAGAGAGAGAGAGAGAGAGAGAGATTTACGACAGAGAGACCCATGCAATGTGCAGTAGGGCAAACAGATTTACCACCGTTTGGTGGAATTCCCCTTCAGAGATAAACCCAGGCTGACAAACAATCATATGAAAATGTATTACAGCTATTTTTATCACATAAACCCACATAGACGTCATAAATGGACCACAGCGGGGGAAACGCAGCACATGGCCCCTTTAATAAAGCGCTTCAGCACTGTTTTCATGATGCTGCTAAACCCTGGTCCCCCTTAACAGCAGGTTGTGACATAAAACCCAGCAAACACTATGATAATCAACAGCCCCCAGTGAAATTACAGCTCATCCTAATCCAGGTTTGACTCAGCACGGCTGCAAACAGACAGAAACAGATGCTTATATGAGGTCTGAGTGATGACAACAGCAATTCCGAAGCAGCCATATAATAATAATTACAGGCGTACAAAGCCGGCGCACGCATGTATTTCATATCTGAATGTGTTTCTGAGGTCATATCATAAACACAACCACAGCGTGAATAGCATGCTGTGTCTCAGGAAGGAGTTGTGTATGGCCCAAGCTTTATTTTAGCATGCAGCGGTTCACTTATCATTAAAGCTAATGGTCTGAACCCAGCTCAGTATGGGTGCTCAGCGCCACCTGCAGTACACTGAGTGTAATACAGGGTAGTAGTGGTACAGCCGATCTAAATGAGCTGATGAGCTAAAGCGGGTATGCTAGCAGAAGGAAATCCACTAGCATGTACAAATAACAGCCGTGACTGGATTAGACCCGGACTGGACAGGTTTCTGTATGTAGCCCACATCAATGTGAAGTGCACGGTTGGGCCAGATTTGGTGGATATCTTCTCCCACCATTCTGAATCGAACCCAGACCCTACTTGTTGGTAGGGTACAGCTCTACCCCATACTGGAGGCAGCGGAGGCAATGTCCGAAATGATACTCCAGATGTGCTTCTGTATCACAGCAGGGGGTCTAAGTAAGCAATGTGGCATCTATGCATGTATGTCTATGGCTGTACACACTACATATTGGAGTTATGTAATTGAGTGGTAAATATTAAACTGCTTTAATAATATTAGTAATATATTAATATTAAAATTAAATTATTAATATATTAATATACAGACTCAGAACTAACAAACGTAAACACAGCTCAGAACTAACACAGGGAAAAAACAGACCAGAACTAACAAGGGGACAACAGAGACTTCACAAACAGACAGGGCAAACAGAGGAGTCTTAGTACAAGTCCTAATGGGTACAGACAGGTATCAGGTGTGGGAGTGGGTGGAGCCAGGGGGGAGCCAGAAAAGCAATGCCATGAAACAAACAGGGGAGGTGCAGTTTGACATATGAACAGGGACAGGCAGACAGACAGACAGATAGAGATGTGACAGCCATATGGCAACAAGTACATTTAATTTATGCATTTTATTAATTTATGAATATGAATTTATATAATTATTTCATTTTATACATTTAATACATATTAATGCTTTGGTAACACTGTCAAATGATATGGCCATGCCAATAAAGCTGAACTGAGCTGAACTGAACTACATTTAATTTAAAAAAATCTAATTTAAATACATACTACCAATTACATCTTTGTGTAAAATATAAAATTAAAGTTTCATTCCTGACACACAGTTTTTATTTTACCTCCCACTGACTGTATATAGTATGTTGGTATTAATCATTACTGAATTATAGGCGCACTTTGAACGAGCACAGACCTTGTTACTCTACAGAACCGTCAGTTTACTGATTAATAAGACGAACTATGTGTTAATGATGTAGTCAGGGATAAAGAAGAAGAGGATCAGCACCTCCGATATCAACATGGGGTCTGTAGTATTTATGCAAGTAGCAGATTCTTTAGGACTTACCACTTGTGTCGTTGGCGTTTGTGCTGTTGGTTGATATTGTGGCTGCTACCAAAAACAGAAAAGGGCCCATTGTGACTGCAGAGAGAGAGAGAGAGAGAGAGAGAGAGAGAGAGAGAGAGAGAGAGGAAGGGAGGGAGATAGAGAAAGAGAGAGGAGAGAGAGAGAGGAAGAGAGAGAGACAGAGAGAGAGAGAGAGAGGAAGGGAGAGAGAGAGAGAGAGGACAGGACAGAGAGAGAGAGAGAGAGAGAGGAAGGGAGAGAGAGAGAGAGAGAGAGAGAGAGAGAGAGAGAGAGAGGAAGGGAGAGAGAGAGAGAGAGAGAGAGAGAGAGAGGAAGGGAGGATTTTTTTTGTTTTAAAGAGAGAGAGAGACCGAGGAGAGAGAGAAGGGGGAGAGGACAGAGAGAAGAGAGAGTAGGAGGGAGGAGAGAGAGAGAGAGAGAGAGAGAGAGAGAGAGAGAGAGGACAGGACAGAGAGAGAGAGGGAGAGAGGAGAGGG
>JAMWET010003078.1:17500-20000 GCA_024036415.1 Prochilodus magdalenae
TCCCCCACCATGCCTCAGCAAGGCTGGACCAGCATTAGGTCATGAGCACGCGGCTAGCTCGCTGCTTTCCGCTGGGAAAAGCCAGAGCCGATACTGCATCCCATGGAGATTAATAAACCTCCTGCCCCGCTCCTGTGTCCGTCAGACGGGCAGGGGGATTTCTAATGAGTGCAAAATCTGGAAACAAGACCATGCACTTCACACACACACTCACATATGCGGCCAGTCAGGTACGGAGAGTGAACCCCAGGCCGGTTTCGTGGCAGATGGTTAAGGCTTTCATCCCTAGCCGTACAGGAACCTTGCCGTCGGCTGTTTCCATTTACTTTTCATTCATGTTGTCGGAGATTAGCACAGAGCTTTCCCTGGTGAAGATGGTCAAACCCAACATACACCTCTGCTGTTCTGCTTTCAATAATTCAGACAGGACCTGGAGCTGGACCAGCAGCAGCAGCTGAAGCCCACACGGAGCTGTATGCTGAAGGTCAAGGGTGCGTAGCGCTTGCCTTTTTCTCCAGAAGGCAGCAGGGAGTTGTGAATGTAAGTAGGCCATGTTAGTAACACAGTTAGCAAATTCTGTAGACTGGACAGCGGGTCTGTCCGCTCAAATAGCCCGGTTCACATTCAAACATTTCACAGATGTTCAGCTGATGTGGTTGGTGTAGCTCAGCGGATAACACCACTACCCGCCATGGAACCACCACCACATGTGGGATACTGGGGTCTGGTCCTGGTCTGGGTGACCAGTCCATGGGCAGGACTCTTTGCCATCTTTTTGTGGCTGTGCTGTTCGCAGCTCAGAGACAGAGCAATGGCACAACTAATGAGGGCTGAGATCTCTGGGCTCCCCTGACAACGTCCACCTTGCATCCGGAAACACGAGCGCAACGGACAATACTGAGAGCACGTTACACAGCAGAGCTTTGGATTCGGCATTTCAGAATAACTAAAGCAGCCTCTGTGTCATCATTTATTCCAAACACACTTTTCCACACTTCAGATTAATATCTATAACTTCATATCTGTGTCCCCAAGACAAGCCCACAACCCAAACCCCTCCCAGTACATCCCAAACTCCCCAATTCCAGTACAACCAAACTCCTCCCCACCTTCATCCAGTACAACCAAACCCCTCCCAGTACAACACAAACCCCTCCCCACATTCATCCATCCTACACATCCAAACTCTCCCCTACACTACATGCAGTACAAATCCCTTCCCATTCCCTCCATCCAGTACCAACCCCCCAAACTTCCTCCCCACCTCCATCCAGTACAACCTAAACCCCTCCCAGTACAACAAACCCCTCCCCACCTCCATCCAGTACAACCAAACCCCTCCCAGTACAACACAAACCCCTCCCCACATTCATCCAGTACAACCAAACTCCTCCCAGCACAACCCAAATCCCTCCCCACCTTCATCCATTACAACCCAAACCCCTCCCCACCTCCATCCAGTACAACCTAAACCCCTCCCAGTACAACAAACCCCTCCCCACCCCATCATCCAGTCCTACAACCAAAGCCTCCCATAACAGTACGGACCCATCCACTCCTCCCCACCGGGTCCATCCAGGGTAGAACCAAACCTCTCCCAGCACAACCCAAACTCCTCCCCATTTCCATCCAATACAACCCAAACCCCTCCACACCTCCATCCAGTACAACCCAAACTCCTCCCAGTACAACCCAAACTCCTCCCCACCTCCATCCAGTACAACCCAAAACCGACTCCCAGTTACAAAGGCCCATACCCTCCACACCGAGGCACCTCCATCCAGTACAACCCAAACTCCTCCCAGTACAACCCCAAACCCTCCACACCTCCATCCAGTACAACCCAAACCCCTGCCCACCTCCATCCAGTACAACCAAACCCCTCCCAGTACAACCCAAACCCCTCCCCATCTCCACCCAGTACAACCTAAACCCCTCCCAGTACAACCCAAACCCCTCCCCACCTCCATCCAGTACAACCAAACCCCTCCCAGTACAACCCAAACCCCTCCCCACCTCCATCCAGTACAACCCAAACCCCTCCCCACCGCCATCCAGTACAACCCAAACCCCTCCTCACCTCCATCCAGTACAATCAAACCCCTCCCAGCACAACCCAAAACCCACTATCCACCATCATCCAAGTCTCAGTACAAACCACTCCCAAGTACCCCAGTCCCCATTCTGCTCCACCCAGGTACAACGTAGAAACCCTATCCAAGTACAACCCCAAACCCTCCCCACCTCCATCCAGTACAACCCAAACCCCTGCCCACCTCCATCCAGTACAACCAAACCCCTCCCAGTACAACCCAAACTCCTCCCCACCTCCATCCAGTACAACCCAAACTCCTCCCAGTACAACCCAAACTCCTCCCCACCTCCATCCAGTACAACCAAACCCCTCCCAGCACAACCCAAACTCCTCCCCATTTCCATCCAGTACAACCCAAACCCCTCCACACCTCCATCCAGTACAACTCAACAAATCGTCCATCCT
>JAMWET010003078.1:25000-27884 GCA_024036415.1 Prochilodus magdalenae
CTTTCAGTCCACCCAGCTAGCGCCGTGCTAGCAGAGGCGGCGCACACTGTCACCAGTAACTCTAAGGGTGTCCTTCATGACATACCTGAGCGGAACCAGAGGGCCTTGCCCAGTTTTAGAATAGAGAGCCTTGTGGAACGGGAAAATTCCTCCTCCAAACACTGAGCAACAAACGAATAGAGGAACCCGTACAGTAAAAAAACGAGGGGGTTCCGTTTGTCAGCTGTTGTTCTTTAAAGGAGCAATATGTAAAAATTCATCCTTCAAAGTTCAGCATCCAAATTCATCCCTTCACTGCGTCTGCAGCAGAGGAAAGCAGCACCAGTTTTCACTCTCGTTCTGCTTCTATTTATATCTCTTCTTTTGCTTGCTACTGAATATGGTTTTGGCGAGAACAGGCAGCGGGCACTTATTGTGTTCATAGCTCCTTTCGCTGGTTACATGCCCTTTAATGATCTAACTGGTAGCAGAACCTTCTACATGACTGATAAGAGGTTGTAATACGCCGTTGGGACAGCGCTACAGTGACTCACTATCGCCTCTTTAGGTATAAAGAGGTAAATTGAGACACAACAGGACCGGAATTAGCTAGCTAGCAAGCTAACATTAGTAGATACCTCTGCAGCATGATACAGAAAGACTGTCAAAAGTGTTATTTCTTCAGATGCTGTTGGAAATATTAGTCACATTTGGAATGTTACAGTCTAAAATTTTTACATACTGCTCCTTTAATGTTAAAGAATATGGTGTACAATCTAGAATGTATGAACCGTATCCGCCTATTAAGACGTAACACATAGTCCAGGTCTCTACCGCGGTGGCTGAGACTCATCGGTTCAACACGGCGCAGCGCTGTGCTTCCCATCAGTCTAAAATCTACTCCGTTGTTATTCCGTGGCTTTCCTTGCGATGAGAAAGAAGTGTCGTTAAGGTGAGTCACAATTCTTAAGCAAAGTTTGGCGCCACTGGCCTCCAGATCCAGCTAGGCTAGCAGCCACCGACAAAGCCAAACTGGTCTGTAGTGGACCTTAGCTATAAGCTCACCAAAAAAAAAATTGATGGCATGGACTGAACAAATTTCTGGATGCAGATGTTCATCCACTCATGAACTGACCAGCTGGGCCAGATGTGGTGGATCCAGCCTTCCCTGGCGCTTCATTAGCTGATCCAGGTAGTCCCATGGAGGATCTGAGGGTCTTGCGGGCCAGTCCAGATGTGTGACTGCTCATGAATGTTCATCATGCCAGTCAGGCACATCTGCAGCCCTGTGAACATCAGCCTTATCGCTGTATCCACCCAACAGCCAAAAACGTCACCGATGACCGTGCTACTGGAGTCTGAGGACATGTTGCATACTGCCCCATGTCAGTTTGCCCCCCACTAGCTGCTATTCTGAATTCCCGTCTGTGTGCGTGCAGCAGAGGCTGTGTGTACTACAGAGAGTACTGAGGAGCAGATTTAGTGTGGGGGGCTTTCCACACAGCCTCAGCCCGTGGTTGTCCTGGATACGTCAGCGTAAGGGGACCCTGGGAAATGGGGAGAGGCAGATTTGGTCTGGCAGGGCCGATCCTCAGGCCTGCAGAGATGTCTCACAGTAAGATCTACACTCCTATCATGACAAGAGCCCGGGAAATGTATGGGCCCGGGGGGGGATCGGGGGATAAGGAGGGGGGGTGTTTATTAAAGAGGCCCCCTCGATCTCACCAGTGACATTTTTTTGTTGCTGCTACTTTCACTCTTTCACTGCTTCAATCTCTGTCGTCTGTTTTTTATTTTCCTCTTCCCTTCCCTGTATAGCGCTCCGTTTTCAGCCCTGTGTCCCCTGAGTCTCTGCCGTCTCTCTTTTTCTCTCTGACATTCCTCGCTCTTTAATATAGCCATTTCAAAAATTTCGAAAAAAGCCACGTTCCAGTGAAGCCTGTATTCTGATGCATCATAAACACAGGTATTATATAGCATACAGGATTCCTTATAATACTGAGCATAAGCTTATGGAACTGCTCGACAGCTATTACAGCATGCAGTGCAACTGAAGTGAGATAATTACAGCCGGTAGTGCAGGAGAAACATTGTATTCAGTGTAAATGCATGTATTCAGTGTGTGTACATGTATATATATTTACTATATACATACTATATATGTACTATCAATTAATCAATCAATATTTATTTGTGTAGTGCTTGTTACAACTAACGTTGTCGTAAAGCATCTTTACAGAAAAGCACTTTATTTAAAGGAAAAAAAGTAAAACAAAAATTATAAATAAAATAAATAAATAAATCTAAAAAAAAAAAAAAATATATATATATATATATATATATATATATACACATTTCTATGTAAAAAAATAGTATATATATATATATATATATATATATACATTTTTACACAAAAAAAAATATTTAAATAAATAAATAAAATAAATAAATAAAACAATATGGATGGTATATAGGTAGGATATATAATATATTTGTTATGTGTTATTTTATATATTTTTGGTTAGTAGTTATTTTTTTTATAGCAGAGGGGTGGGGGGACGAGAAATGTGTAATGATTTTAATTTTTGTTATGATATTATAGTGATACATACACACAACCACAGCACAGCGACTAGTTATCGATATGGGTATGGGGGGGAGGATTAGATACTAGGGGGTATTTTTAAATTAATTAATCTAATTTGGTTTGATTTGTTTTGTTTTTTTACCAGAGCTTGTTGCAGGTGCTAATATGTTTTTTATATTTATTTATTATTTATAAAATATCGTTTATGGTCGATATTTAGTAGCCTATTAATGTAACCTGACATCTAAAAATAGCTTTATATAAAATCATAATCTTTGCTTGTTTAATACAGTTAGGCATGTCAGTGTGGTTATGAAA
>JAMWET010003079.1:0-27500 GCA_024036415.1 Prochilodus magdalenae
ACTATAAGTGACCACCCCCCCCCCCCCCCCCCACCTATCCAGCATGAGTGGAGTCTATAGTAACGTCTATAGTGACCAACTCCAGCATGAGTGGAGTCTATAGTAAAGTCTATAGTAACCAGCTCCAGAATGACTGACATCTATAGTAAAGTCTATAGTGACCAGCTCCAGAATGACTGACATCTATAGTAAAGTCTATAGTGACCAACTCCAGCATGAGTGGAGTCTATAGTAAAGTCTATAGTAACCAGCTCCAGAATGACTGACATCTATAGTAAAGTCTAATGTGTCGAGCTCCAGAATGGCTGAAATCTATAGGAAAATCTATAGTGACCAGCTCTAGAATGATTGGAGTCTATAGTAAAGTCTATAGAGACCAGCTCTAGAATGATTAACATATAAAGTAAGGTTTATAGTAACTGGCTTCAGAATGAGTGGAGTCTATAGTAAAGTCTATAAAAATCATCTCCAGAATGACTGACATCTGCAGTAAAATCAATAGTAACCAGTTTCAGAATGATTTACATCTATAGTAAAGTCTATGGTGACTAGCTCGAGAATGAGTGGAGTCTATAGTGAGGACCAGCTCTAGAAGGAGTGGATTCTTTAGTAAAGTCTGTCGTACCCAGATCCACAATGAGCTCAGTCTACAGTAAAGCCTATATAGACCAGCTCCAGAATAATGGATGTTTATGGTAAAGTCTATAGCGACCAGCTCCAGAATGAGTGGAGTCTATAGTAAAGTGTACAGTAACCAGCTCCAGAATGAGTGGAGTCTATAGTAAAGTCTATAGTGACCAGCTCCAGAATGAGTGGAGTCTATAGTAAGTATGTAGCGACCAGCTCCAGTATGAGTGGAGTCTATAGTAAAGTCTATAGTGACCAGCTCAAAAATGAGTGGAGTCTATAGTAAAGTCCATAGCGATCGGCTCTAGAATGAATGGAGTCTATAGTAAAGTCCATAGCGTTTGGCTCTAGAATGAATGTAGTCTATAGTAAAGTCCATAGCAATCGGCTCTAGAATGAATGGAGCCTATAGTAAAGTCCATAGCGACCGGCTCTAGAATGAATGGAGTCTATAGTAAAGTCCATAGCGATCGGCTCTAGAATGAATGGAGTCTATAGTAAAGTCCATAGCGATCGGCTCTAGAATGAATGGAGTCTATGGTCAAGTCCATAGCGACCGGCTCTAGAATGAATGGAGTCTATAGTAAAGTCCATAGCGACCGACTCTAGAATGAATGGAGTCTATAGTAAAGTCCATAGCAATCGACTCTAGAATGAATGGAGTCTATAGTAAGGTCCATAGCGACCGGCTCTAGAATGAATGGAGTCTATAGTAAAGTCCATAGCGACCGACGCTAGAATTAATGGAGTCTATAGTAAAGTCCATAGTGACTGACTCTAGAATTAATGGAGTCTATAGTAAAGTTCATAGCGACCGGCTCTAGAATGAATGGAGTCTATAGTAAAGTCCATAGCGACCGGCTCTAGAATGAATAGAGTTTGAGTCTGTTCCCTCCCTTTTTCCTCCCATTCATTTTCACCCCCATTCAGACCCCATTGTTTTCTTTACCCTACCCCCACCAAACTGCATGTACTCCCTCAGGGCAGATCCCCAAACTCTAATCCACACCCGTACTAACCGGACTCCTCTATGTGTCATTTATTCATCCTTCTTTCCTCCCATAGACTCCCATTCAATTTTACCAAACATCTTAGCTATCAGCTAGCAGCAAGCTTAAGATGCACAGTCACTCTGCGCGTTCTAAAGGAAGCGCTCTAGTAGCTTTTACTAGGACCCCTGATGTCTCAGGCCCTGTGGTACAGACCCCAAAGAGGCTCAGATGACCCTGATTCGTCAGCACTGGATGTTTGATGATGCTGAGGGCCTGGTAAGCTGAGGTGCAATGCAGGCAGGCCCCTAAACTATGAGTGCTGCTCGACACTGTGACTGAACACATCTGACATATCCCTCACAGATGATCTGAGAAAAGGCCTCTGGCCTCGTTCTGTGACTCTGCCGAACTTTCATGACACTGAAACTTCAAAGGAAGGTTTAAACAGAGATATGAAAGGTTCTCCAGAGTCGGAGTCTTCGGGAACCGCCTTCTGAAGCGTCTCAGCGTGGAGACGGAGGTGGATGGCTATGAAGTCAGTAGGTTTTTTTTTTTCATTGTTTAGAGAAAAGCAGGCGTAAGCTTTGGGGGCATTCCCTAATCCATACTTTACAGGATTTCCTGAAGGTCTGTAATGGGATTAGGGGGAACGCCTGCACGTTTAATCCCATTAGTGTTCGTGTTAATCATATCAACTCTTTCCTTTTCAGCCACAAATCATCATGATGTACCCCACAGAAGGTGGGGTTTGGGGGAGGGGGGCTTCACTAACACCACATTAAAGCCCATCTGAGATGCTGCAAATGCATTTAGTATATTAAGAGGGGATTTGATGGAAACACGAACTTGCTGAACAGGGTCTGGTTTCAGCGGAGGGCTGGTGCTCGCTCCCGCCTCCTGCGGCTCGGGGTAATCTCTAGGAGGAGAGGATATCATGACAAGGTTGTCATTTACAGTGCCATTTGGGCTCCACACTGGGTTTATCTGAAGGCTGCTGCTGCTGGGTGGATATGTGGATCGCCTCACAGAACACAGTCCTGGCTCTGTAAATGGGAGAATGGCTTGGGCAGAGCATCACTACTCACCCAGCACAGGACAGGGGGAAGCGGGGGGAAGCGGGGGAAAACGTGCTGAACCCTACACGAGGAGATCTGGCTGTGAAACAGCTAAAGAGGGGAAGGACCGTGTTAGCATCACTCGAGTTGGTGACGCTGAAGTTGGTCATTCGCCAGCTTCTCGTTTGAGTTTCCCAGTTCCACCTTAACAGGTTCAGCAGTTGCATACTGGTGCCTTAGCTTCTTGTTTGAGTTTCCCAGTTCCGCCTTAAAAGGTTCAGCAGTTGCATACTGGTGCCTTAGCTTCTTGTTTGAGTTTCCCAGTTCCACCTTAAATGTTGCTATAGTTACATTCTCATCTATTTGAGTTTGAACAAGAAGCCAGCACTACTGTTGCATAATTTAAGGTGGAACGGGAAAATTTAAACAAGAAGCTGTGGTGCTGGCATCTAACCATGACACCATTTAAGGTGGAACAGGAAAATTCAAACAAGAGGCTGAGGCATCAGCATGCAACTGCTGAACCTTTTAAGGTGGAACGGGAACATTCTAACTAGAAGCTGAGGTGCCGGTATGTCACTGCTACACCATTTAAGGTGGAACAGGAACATTTAAACAGCTGGTATGTAATTGCCAAATTATTTAAGGTGGAACGGGAAAATTTAAACAAGAAGCTGAGACATCAGTGTGCAACTGCTGCACCATTTAAGGTGGAATGGTAACATCTTAACAAGAAGCTGAGGTGCCAGTATGTAAATGCTGCACCATTTAAGGTGGAATGGGAAAATTTAAACAGTAGGCTGAGACACCTCCATGCAACTGCTGCACCTTTTAAGGTGGAACAGGAAAATCTAACAAGAAGCTGAGGCACAGTCATGTAACTGCTGCACCATTTAAGGTGGAACAGGAAAACTGACACAGAAGGCTAAGGTGCAGGCATCTAACTTCTGCATCATTTAAGGTGGATGGGAAAATTATACAAGAGGCTGAGGAGCCTCCATGCAACCGCTACACCATTTAAGGTGGAGCAGGAAAATTCAAACAAGAAGACACCTTAAATGGTGCACCAGTTACATGCTTGAGACTCAGCTCAAGCATGTAACTGGTGCACCATTTAAGGTGGGACGGAACCATTCAAACAAGAAGATGACATTCGGCTGCTGCACCATTTAAGGTGGAATGGGAACATTCTAACAAGAACAGGCGCCGCAAAGCTGAGGCGTTTTTTTTTTTTTTTTTCAAGTCATGTAAAAAAAAAAAAAAACCTTTTTTTGCATGCCACCATTTAAGATGGAACAGGAAAATCGAACAAGAAGCTGAGGCACAGTCATGTAACTGCTGCACCATTTAAGGTGGAACGGGAACATTCTAACTAGAAGCTGAGGTGCCAGTATGTAAATGCTGCACCATTTAAGGTGGAATGAGGAAATTTAAACAATAGGCTAAGGCACCTCCATGCAACTGCTGCATTATTTAAGGTGGAACAGGAAAATCGAACAAGAAGCTGAGGCACAGTCATGTAACTGCTGCACCATTTAAGGTGGAATGGGAACATTCTAACAAGAAGCTGAGGTGCAGTCATGTAACTGCTGTACCATTTAAGGCGGGACGGAACAATTGAAACAAGAAGAAGACATTCGGCTGCTGCACCATTTAAGGTGGAATGGGAACATTCTAGCAAGAAGCTGAGGCGCCAGCACGTAACCTACACTTATCGAAGGCCTGTCTGTAATAGCCACTGTCTGTTACTGCTGTTATAATTATACAGGCTTCTGATGTCTTCCCATCTTGCATTCCACCATCGGAGGTGTTCCTCCAAAAGCCCTGAGTACAAAGACTTAGACTTGTGGGTTCTGCACCCAGAACAGTCTTAACCTTAATGCTCTGAGGAACAGGAAACCCGGCTGACGTTCTTGCCACCCGACCTTTAGGAATGAGAACCCGAGCTGTGTTCGCTCCGTGACCGTCTCTGCTGTATGCCTGTCATCCTCCGCTAAACAAAGCCCCTTTCACACGGCTGGCTGCGAGCTGCTTCGCTGTGGGACAGAAATAGAAGGATTTTGGGGGTGACTACGTAACGACTACGCCTCCACAGTGGCTGCACATCCTCGGGCAAAAAAAAAGGGGGGGGGGGGCAAGGCCTCAGCAGGACAGGTCTCTGTTGTTTGTCGCTGGACCCACTGGGTCTATTTTCATCCCACCAGCGCCAGTGACATCAGCAGAAAAGCTCACCAGCTGATGGAGCGGAGGGGTAGCTTTATTCTGCGCCCTCCGGTTATTTTCCATCTCTCCGGTTCTGTCTTTTACTAGAGGAGGTGCATTTGCCATAATGGTCTTCTGGAGGCAAAGTGAGCTCAGTCCAAATTTAGCTTTCTCTCCAACTTCAGAAAGAAAAGCTGCACCCAGAAGGAGGTGTGGGAGTGCGGTGGTGTTGGGAAGGAAGATAAAGGTGACCAGGATCAATAACTGATGATACATTTAGACTGATATGATCAATATTTATTGAGCTACACATACAGAAGTCTGTCTCCCAGTATGGTGTTGGGCGGCCATGTTTGCTAACCCAACATGCCAGACGTCTCGGTATGGAGCTGTAGAGGTTCCTAATGGTGTCCTGTGATAATCCATCCCATGCAGCTTGAACATCCTCACACAGTTCCTGCAGATGGTGCGGTAGGGGTGGAGGTGGAGGGACACCAGGCCCCACTTCTGAGTGACGTGTGAGCAGCCCAAGCCGTTCATCTTGTTGCTGACCACGGCTGCCTCCACAATACACGGATTCGATTTGGGCTGTCTCCCACCAAGACTTAAGCGGCGGGACTCGTCACTGAAGATGACCCGCTGCCATTCTGAGTCACTCCATGACAGTCTGGTACGACACCACTGCAGTCTTTGGTGACGGTGACGTGGTGTTAAGGACAGTCGTCATAACAGTCTGTGGTCCTGGGTGGTGCAGCCGTCTGCCGACGGTGCTGCGCTAATAGGGTGACAGTTGGGCCATCTTGCATGGAGGGTTATCCACAGATGGTTGAAGATGTTACATGCTAGCTGCTGTTTAAAACATCTGGAGTAAAGGGTTCCATCGTCACTTCATACAGCATCTGCTCCAGGCTGTCCATGCTTACTGGCTTATCCTCAACCGGAGTATGAGTCCCAGCCAGGCTAATAACCTTCCAGGGCCCATCACTCTCCCTTTACGACCTGGTATTGATCTGAACAGCACCCAGAGAAAACAGTTATTGGACGTTGACTCCATTCAGGGAGGCCAGAAGTTCATCAGTTCATTGGTAAACCATAACCAAAGATCTATCTAGAGAGGGTCAAGGCACAACCTTCCGCCTGAGCCTCTTAAGGTAGTCCATGGTAGGTTCTGAGGTGAGTGTAGGATCTTGTTGAAGATGTGGGAACTGAAGTCGGGCTTCCTCGTTCCTCGTTCCCTTTTCGTTCCACCTGCCGTAGCAACACTCTGGCGAATGTACAAGCTGTAGCAACCTCAGATCGACATCAGCTATGTACTGCTGACAGTTCGGCTCCTTGGGAAGGGGACGAAAAGTGGCAGCGTTCCCTTCATAGCCTGGAACAGTTTGTTTTTCCACATGGTCCACCGTTTTCCCTCGAGCTGCTCTGTTGTAGCTGGTTCCTTGGGCTTCTCGTGCCCACATGGCGAGCAGTCAGATCCCATTGTTGTGAAATCAGTGTGGAGCATTAGTAACTGTCACTACTGAGACATAAACAGTTTAAAACGAGGGCGGAGCTTTATTGTAGCCACGCCCCTGCATTTTAGAGCAGGATGTGAGATGCATCCTTGTCCCTCATGGTCACATGGTGAGCAGTTAGATCCCATTGTCCTAAAGTAAATCTGTCCCAGTGTCCGGAACTGTCACTACTGAAACATGAATACTTTTGTGTGTGGGCGGGGCTTTATTGTAGCCACGCCCCTGCATTTTAGAGCAGTGAGTGAGATGCATCCCCGTCCCTCCTGCCCACATGATGAGCATTCGGATCCCACTGCTTTGAAGTAGAGGCATGTCAAAGCCTGAGAATCAGTGTGGGCCATTAAGAACTGTCACTACAGAAACACAAATAGTTTCGCCAGTGGGCGGGGCTTTATTGTAGCCACACCCCTGCATTCTAGAGCAGGAACTGAGACGCATCCCCGTCCCTCCTGCCCACAAACACTGTGACTTATTATAAGAGTCTGAACCAGTCCATATCCTGATATACCACATCTACTCCTGATGTACACAGTATGATACTCCTCCATATCTCCACCTCTAATATAGATGTAGGTGCCCAGTTTAAAGCTCTAGTTCTCCTTTCAGGTTAGTGAATATTCATGATGGACCGACAAATAGAATCGCTCCAACCCTGCTTAGTAATAAACCTTGTTCTATCAAAATGATTTAGTTTAAAATTGTATTGACTCTGGAAATAATTTACTAAACTAATTTAAATAAAACGATTGAAGGAAATGAAGGAATATACTTTTAATTACTCATTTTTCAGGCCAAGTTATTATTTTATTAGTTATTATTATTATTATTATTATTATTATTATTATTATTAGTAGTAGTAGTAGTAGTAGTAGTAGTAGTGATAGTAAGTTAAATAGTAAGTGATCGTTGTTGCTGTTATTATTGTTATTATTAGAGTATTATTAGTAGTAGTGATAGTATTGTTATTGTTATGATTGTTATTATTATTAGTAGTAGTGATAGTATTGTTGTTGTTATGATTGTTATTATTATTAGTAGTAGTGATAGTATTGTTGTTGTTATGATTGTTATTATTAGTATTATTATTAGTAGTGATAGTATTGTTGTTGTTATGATTGTTATTATTATTAGTATTATTATTAGTAGTGATAGTATTATTGTTGTTATGACTGTTATTATTATTAGTATTATTAGTATAGTGATAGTATTGTTATTGTTATGATTGTTATTATTATTAGTAGTAGTGATAGTATTGTTGTTGTTATGATTGTTATTATTAGAGTATTATTAGTAGTAGTGATAGTATTGTTATTATTATGATTGTTATTATTAGAGTATTATTAGTAGTAGTGATAGTATTGTTATGATTGTTATTATTATTAGTATTATTAGTATAGTGATAGTATTGTTGTTATGATTGCTATTATTAGAGTATTAGTAGTAGTAGTAGTGATAGTATTGTTGTTGTTATGATTGTTATTAGAGTATTATTAGTAGTAGTGATAGTATTGTTGTTGTTATGATTGATATTGTTATTAGTAGTATTAGTAGTATTTATAGTATTGTTATTGTTGTTTTTATGATTATTATTAGTGGTAGTATTATTTCATTATTTTTTGTATTATTAGAAGTAGTTTATTAGATTTAATGATTATTGTTGAAATGTTGTTTGTAATATTTGTTCTAGTTTATCTTCTGAAATAAAAGTCTAATAAAATAATTTTGTCTGTTTGAGAAGAAGATAAACTAGTTAGATCTTGTACACAGTATTCTGGGTGGTCCAAGGTTGGACCACCAGTGGAAAAGTCAGTAGGGTGCTGACCTTATCAAGCAAGTGGGCCGATATACGCTTTCTAACCGGGCAGGGGGGCGTCCAGAAAGCGCTGAGGAAAACACCAGTGGACCACCAGCGGGACAATAGTGGTCCGCTATCCTCCTGCTAGCCCAGGGAAAGACAAGATTGGTATCATCTTGTTCAGTTTACCATATAGCATGGTTGAAACCGGGATATCAGTCTGGGTATCGAACCGAATTCGGAATCATTGGTATCGCCCATCCCTACTCACAATAGGCGAGCGTCCGCCTTCTGCTCCCAACGCGGGGAGCTCCCAATAAAAAGGGGAGCCTGTCAGCACAGGTTCGACTTCGTTCCACAAAGATCCCCCAAAACAAGACACCCACACGAGAACAAACGTGTAAACACATGTACTTTAATATATCGATTCAACAGATAGAAGTATTCATACGAAGTTTCTTTTTTTGCGGAGTCTCTCTGAAAACGTGCCCCCCCACACGTTTCGGGAAAATGGTACGGTCCAGCGGCGAGGCCAAAGAGCGTCCTCTTGTGTAGATGTCCAACTCCTTCAGCTCCTCTAGCGCCGCCGCTCACTCGGCCCCCTCTCTCTCTCCTCCTCCTTGTTTTTGGGGGGGTTTATCGCCGCCGAGATTTTTCCTGAAGTAGGGCGGTCGGTGTGGGGTTTATTCCTCCCTCGGTTTGGATTTTCGAGTTGAATCAGATCCTTCTCGCCCGTTTAAATCGCCCATCTGGCGCGTTTAGAGTAGAGAATCTGCGGTTTTCGGTGAAATCTTGTTTTTTGTCCTCCTCTCTTCTGGACTCACTGGTGGAATGACGGACTGCGGAGAGGAGCAGCAGAGCGACTAAGGAAAATAAGACCCAGGAAAACATGGAGAACACAGAGCTTGAGAGGAGCTTTGAGGAAAAACTGACGCTGGGAGAAAAAGGTAGGTGGGAAAATTACAGCCAGCTTCTCATTCCCTGCCTTCCAGCTGGAATGTTCCCGTTCCACCTTAAATGGGTGCAGCAGTTACATTCTGACGCCTTGACTACGCAGTCGCTGGTCCATTTAAGGTGGGAATTTCCAGTTCCACCTTAAATGGGGCAGCAGTTACGTTCTGTCGCCTCTGCTGTGTAACTGCTGCACTATTTAAGGTGGAACGGGAAAATGTAGCTGCTGGACTGGAAAGTTCCACCTTAAATGGGGCAGCAGTTACCTTCTGACGTCTGTGTAACTGCTGCACTATTTAAGGTGGAGCGGGTGCATTTGAATGTAGCTGCTGGACCGGAAAGTTCCACCTTAAATGGGCGCAGCGGATACTCTCTGGTGCCTCAGCTATGTTGTAACTGCTGCACCATTTAAGGTGGAACGGGGGGTTTCCAATGTAACTGCTGCGCCACTTAAGGTGGAACGGGGAAATTCCAACTGGAAGCCAACTTCAACCTCATAGGACACTGGATATCCATCATGTCTCACAGACGGTGGTCTAGGGGGGATTCATTCTTTTTAGCCCCCTATAAGGGTCCAGCTTGGTGGTCTCTGAAACGCCACTTTGCCTGGATTTGGTGCAGTGTTGACATAGGAGTTAGGGGACACTGACACACCCTGGGAATGTGTATCCATGTAGCCAGAGGTCATTCCTTCTTCCTGCTCCATGGAGTTATTAGCAGTGTCGTTAGCATTAGCCTGTCTCTATCATTACACTTATATAATAATGATGGAGGCTATGACCCACGGACGCGTCCCCCCGTCCCACCTCTGGATCCCTTCCCAGAGGACCCCCCCCCCGGATCAGAGTGTGCTATGGGGCTCCCGTAATGATGGTGGCCAGTGATGGTTCCCTCAAGTATGCAGTGAGGCCAGGAGATGAAACCATCACCTGCAGTGTCGCTCATAAATCGAATGCAGGGTAGGGGGAAGGTCAAGCCCCACGGTGTGTCCAGATGTGTTGCAGTTGTAGGATCCGTGTTGTGGACCAGAGAGCTGCAGCACTGACTGAACACAGATGTGACCCTGGGAGGGAGATAGGGCAGTATGTGAAGTGCCGGCAGCACCCTACAGGATCGCTGAGTGAGCGGTGGCCAGAAAGGGCGTGTCTCTGCGTGGGCCGTCCGCATGTACCGGAGCCTGATACATCATGTGCGTATCCGATGGGGGAAGGCGCTGCGCATTGCTCAGGGTGCAGGCAGCATTCCTGGTTTGGGCCTCTTCCCATTCCTTGTCTGTGCTGGTGTCGTCTGTTCCCAAAACAAAGAATCAGGACGCATAACGTGTATCGTGGAATCGGGATGCATATCGTGTACCTTGGAATCGGGATAGTCGGGATGCGTATCCTGCATCGTGGAAATCAGGATGCGTAATGTGGATCATAGAAACTGGGATGCATATCGTCTGTTGTGGAAATCGGGATGCATGACGTGTGTCCTGAAAGTTGGGATGCATATCCTGACTCATGTAAAATGGGTAACTGGGAATGTTGGAAGAGTTGTGCTTTGCAAGGATTTTGAACTTGGGCAGTTTACATGAGGTTAGGGTAAACTGTTTGACATTGTTGTGAGGATTTTGTTTGTGCTCTGTGCATTGTGCTTGAGGGTCAGGGTACTGTTTGAACATTGCTGTGAGGATTTAATTGAGCATTAGTGAGGTCAGGTACTAATGTTGGAAGATTGCTGTGAGGATTTGATTGAGCATTAATGAGGTTAGGGTACTGTTTGAACATTGTTGTGAGGATTTGTTTGAGCATTAGTGAGGTCAGGGTACTGTTTGAACATTGCTGTGAGGATTTGATTGAGCATTAGTGAGGTCAGGTACTAATGTTGGAAGATTGCTGTGAGGATTTGATTGAGCATTAGTGAGGTCAGGTACTAATGTTGGAACATTGCTGTGAGGATTTGATTGAGCATTAGTGAGGTCAGGTACTAATGTTGGAGCATTGCTCTGAGGATTTGATTGAGCATTAGTGAGGTCAGGTATTGATGCTGGAACATTGCTGTGAGGATTTGATTGAGCATTAGTGAGGTCAGGTACTGATGGGAACATTGCTGTGAGGATTTGATTGAGCGTTAGTGAGGTCAGGGTACTGTTTGAACATTGCTGTGAGGATCTGATTGAGCATTAGTGAGGTCAGGTACTGATTGGAACATTGCTGTGAGGATTTGATTGAGCATTAGTGAGGTCAGGTACTGATTGGAACATTGCTGTGAGGATTTGATTGAGCATTAGTGAGGTCAGGTACAAGATACATAACTTGTGTCAAGGAATTTGAGAATTTTGGGAACGTGTGTCCTGAAAGTTGGGATGCATATCCTGACCCATGGAAATCGGGATGCGTATTGTGGAATTTGGAAAATGTACCGGTGCAGTGGAGGTAGAAACCCGTCCTGGCTTTAAAGGAGGAACGATCTGCTCAGAGTGGACCGTGTCAGTCGGTCCGCTCACCATGTACTTATGGCATGGTGCAATCCCAAAAATGACATTCCCAAACAGCGGAAAGGACGATCCCAGCAGGAGTGACTCCGCTCCAGCGACACACACAGTCCCGTGACTCGATGCAGGGTTGGTATCACAGTAGCTCAGTCACCTGAACGTCCGTGTGCAGTAACACCTCGTCCTGCGTCTCCTCCAGAGTCCGGTCAGATCTAAACATGCCTCTGCCTCCACACAGACACGTCACTGTGTACAGTGGGAAAACACATTCCTTCTCGGTGACTCTCCCGAAGACAGACCGCCTCCTGTGGAGGGGTGTTTAGCTGTGACGGAGCCGCATACCACCAACATGCTGCCTCTGTCCTCTCCGCTGAGCTCAGGAATCTCTCCGCTGAGCTCAGGAATCTCCGGCCTCCTTTAATCAGGGGGCGTTAGTGTGCTGAGCCGCACCGTCCCCACTGCAGGGAGCGGTAGTGAGGACAGGTACTGATGGTGGAACATTGCTGTGAGGAGTTGATTGACCATTAGTGAGGACAGGTACTGATGTTGGAAGATTGCTGTGAGAATTTGATTGAGTATTAGTGAGGTCAGGTACTCATGTTTGAACATTGCTGTGAGGATTTGATTGGGCATTAGTGAGGTCAGGTACTGATGTTGAACATTGCTGTGAGGAGTTGATTGAGCATTAGTGAGGACAGGTACTGATGTTGGAAGATTGCTGTGAGAATTTGATTGAGTATTAGTGAGGTCAGGTACTCATGTTTGAACATTGCTGTGAGGATTTGATTGAGCATTAGTGAGGTCAGGTACTGATGTTGAACATTGCTGTGAGGATTTGATTGAGCATTAGTGAGGACAGGTACTGATGTTGGAAGATTGCTGTGAGAATTTGATTGAGTATTAGTGAGGTCAGGTACTCATGTTTGAACATTGCTGTGAGGATTTGATTGAGCATTAGTGAGGTCAGGTACTGATGTTGGAACATTGCTGTGAGGATTTGATTGAGCATTAGTGAGGTCAGCTACTAATGCTGGAACATTGCTGTGAGGATCTGATTGAGCATTAGGGAGGTCAGGTACTGATGCTGGAACATTGCTGTGAGGATTTGATTGAGCATTAGTGAGGTCAGGTACAGATGTTGGAACATTGCTGTGAGGAGTTGATTGAGCATTAGTGTGGTCAGGTAGTGAAATTTGAAGATTGCTGTGAGGATCTAATTGCTGTGAGGACATCTACTGATGTAGGAGCCTGGGAGTCTGTACTGGACACTGGCCCCTCCAGGACTGGAATTGTGCACCCCTGGACTGAACCAGGAGACCTAAAACCCGCCCAGTGGAACCCACCATGAAGCCTCTTGCCGAGAGACTCTCTCGCAAACGCGAGTGTGAGTGCAGGAATGCTTTGTGGGCAAATGTGTTATTCCTGGTGTTTGTAATATTCCCGGATTCCTAGGCATGTGCACATCCCAAATGCTTTTGGAATGGTGCGGACTGCAAACATGCCAGACGCCGTGAGATGTGACTGGTCAGTTAGCGAGGGAGCACAAGAGCGGATAGCAGTGAAATTAATCACCTGGAATTTGGGGTATATACATTATGATGAGGTAATACATTGGTTTTGGTGAGGTATTATGATGAGGTAATACATTATGATGAGGTAATACATTGGTTATGGTGAGGTATTATAATGAGGTAATACGTTATGATGAGGTAATATGCTATGATGAGGTAATACATTGGTTATGGTGAGGTATTATGATGAGGTAATATGCTATGATGAGGTAATACATTGGTTATGGTGAGGTATTATGATGAGGTAATACATTGGTTATGGTGAGGTATTATGATGAGGTAATACATTGGTTATGGTGAGGTATTATGATGAGGTAATACATTGGTTATGGTGAGGTATTATGATGAGGTAATATGTTATGATGAGGTAATACATTGTTATGGTGAGGTATTATGATGAGGTAATACGTTATGATGAGGTAATACATTGGTTATGGTGAGGTATTATGATGAGGTAATACATTATTATGAGGTAATACATTGGTTATGGTGAGGTAATACGTTATGATGAGGTAATACATTGGTTATGGTGAGGTATTATGATGAGGTAATACGTTATGATGAGGTAATACATTGGTTATGGTGAGGTATTATGATGAGGTAATACATTATTATGAGGTAATACATTGGTTATGGTGAGGTATTATGATGAGTTAATACATTGGTTATGGTGAGGTATTATGATGAGGTAATACGTTATGATGAGTTAATACATTGGTTATGGTGAGGTATTATGATGAGGTAATACATTATGATGAGGTAATACATTGGTTATGGTGAGGTATTATGATGAGTTAATACATTGGTTATGGTGAGGTATTATGATGAGTTAATACATTGGTTATGGTGAGGTATTATGATGAGTTAATACATTATGATGAGGTAATACATTGGTTATGGTGAGGTATTATGATGAGGTAATACATTGGTTATGGTGAGGTATTATGATGAGGTAATACATTGGTTATGGTGAGGTATTATGATGAGGTAATACATTGGTTATGGTGAGGTATTATGATGAGGTAATACGTTATGATGAGGTAATACATTGGTTATGGTGAGGTATTATGATGAGGTAATACGTTATGATGAGGTAATACATTGTTTTGGTGAGGTGTTATGATGAGGTAATACGTTATGATGAGGTAATACATTGGTTATGGTGAGGTATTATGATGAGGTAATATGTTATGATGAGGTAATACATTGGTTATGGTGAGGTATTATGATGAGGTAATACGTTATGATGAGGTAATACATTATGATGAGGTAATACATTGGTTATGGTGAGGTATTATAATGAGGTAATATGTTATGATGAGGTAATACATTGGTTATGGTGAGGTATTATGATGAGGTAATACGTTATGATGAGGTAATACATTGGTTGTGGTGAGGTATTATGATGAGGTAATACATTGGCTATGGTGAGGTATTATGATGAGGTAATACATTGGCTATGGTGAGGTATTATGATGAGGTAATACGTTATGATGAGGTAATATGCTATGATGAGGTAATACATTGGTTATGGTGAGGTATTATGATGAGGTAATATGTTATGATGAGGTAATACATTGGTTATGGTGAAGTATTATGATGAGGTAATACGCTATGATGAGGTAATACATTGGTTATGGTGAGGTATTATGATGAGGTAATATGCTATGATGAGGTAATACATTGGTTATGGTGAGGTATTATGATGAGGTAATACGCTATGATGAGGTAATACATTGGTTATGGTGAGGTATTATGATGAGGTAATACATTGGTTATGGTGAGGTATTATGATGAGGTAATACATTGGTTATGGTGAGGTATTATGATGAGGTAATACGTTATGATGAGGTAATACATTGGTTATGGTGAGGTATTATGATGAGGTAATACGTTATGATGAGGTAATACATTGGTTATGATGAGGTATTATGATGAGGTAATACGTTATGATGAGGTAATACATTGGTTATGGTGAGGTATTATGGTGAGGTAATACATTATGGTGAGGTAATACATTATGGTGAGGTAATACATTGGTTATGATGAGGCCGGCCTACCCCTCCATCTCAGTAACAACCGGGACAAGGCTACCCCTAGACGTGAACGGCCCAGACAGAGGGCTAAGAGTTCGAGGCGAGGGGTTAAATGGGGGGCGGGGGCGCTATCAGAGGGTCTGGATTGTGTGTGGAGGAGGCCTGATGTTTGATGCAGGTACTGAGACACTAAACCCAGAATCCCCAGCAGAAGTGGCTTTTGTGTTCTTCAGGCACACGACCAAAGCTCTCCAAGACTGGACTTGTTCAAAGAGACAGTGTAAGTCTCTGACAGAAGAAAAGGCAGTGCTCTCTCTCTCTCCCTCCCTCCCTCTCCTAGCACAATCACTTCTCCTTCTCGTCCTCAGGCGAGCGAGCGAGGGAGCGAGTGTGTGCTTGAGGACGTTTTATGGTCCTGTCGTCGCGTCTTTCAGAGCTTCCTGAGCGTTTTACACTGCTCCAATGTTTCCTCTGGGAGGTGTGGGGATTGTTCAGGTCACTTTGATGCCGTGTGGTTGTAAGGGTGTCATCGATTCGCAGAAGCATCGAGGACTGTAAATCAGTACACAGACCTCACAAAGTCTCCGGTTCCTGAGTTAGAAACACAAACCCGCTCAGAGACTCGTAGGAGGAGGTTGGGCCAGATGTGGTGGGTGCCTTCCCTGGCACAGTTCCGAGGAGAATTCCCTGTAGACTGGGATTGTATCCACTGCTGGTAGACCCGTATGACCGTACGCTTCCATACACCTGCAGATTCAGCTACTTCCTTCACACTATGGTCTTTGGCCACGCCCACATGCAGTCACTCCTTTTAGCCAATCATTAACATCTGCTCTGGAGCCATTTACCACACATGGAACGAGACATTCCCTGCACTGTAGCACCTCTTCCCAATCTATGGATCCCGTCACTCACACCCCACAGGGATTTATAGCTCTGAGCCTGAAGTTACTACCACCTTAAACACGCAGGGTGCCTCGTTTTGTGTACATGGAGATGGCCTGAAGTCAAACTGAACTAGAAAGGCGCCCCTAGAAATCAATATCGACAATCGAGAGTAGGGGTCCGGGTGAGTCCCACCAGAGCGAAGTGGGCTGGAAGTGGTGCACATTAACATCGATTCCCTGTACCAACACTAACGACTGAGGTGCCCTTGAGCAAGGCGCCTGAACCTGCTACTGGGGGCACCATGGATAGGGCTGCCTACCACTCCGGGCAAGTGTGCTCACTGCCCCCTAGTGTGTGTGTGTATGTGTGTGTGGTGGTGGTGGTGGGGGGTTCCCTTCACGGATGGTGTAAACGTACTCAGAGAATGACTGGCCTCACCTGCACCTGAAGGTGGGAAAGTACACACAGCAGTGTGTCACTAGCTTCTGAACCACCTGCAGATGAATTAGGCCACTGGGTAATTAACCCTTGTACTGTGTACACAGACACAACCGCAATTAACTAGCAGTCTGCTGGACTCGAGCCAGAAAAGGCGGAGACACTCGTCTTCCTGGCCTACAGAAAGACCTGGACCTCAAGGAAAGCTGGATCTCGATGTATAGACAGTGACCACAATGTAAATCCCAATATTCGGGAAATGCGTCGCATGCCATGCGAGTGTTTGGACCTGCAAGTGTGCCGTGCTGTCATGTCTTCAAAAGGCTTCAACTTTCAAATGGAGGAAAAGCAGATCTGATCCGATGACGACTCTGGATTTCTTTTTTCCTGGAGCTCTAAAAGGAGACCCCTCCTGCCTCGGCGGCAGGAAGCAGGCGCTCCTCTGAGTCACGCAGCCCTGCCGGGGAGGTTGCTGCTATCTAGGCCTCCTCTGAGCAAGTGGTGTCATATGATGTGGTCGTTTTGGTTCTCCGGCGCGCGCACACAGTCATTGATGAGCCATTTCCTGGCCCAGCTTCTAGGCTGCGTGGCGGCCTGGAAAAAATCCGGGCCAAAGGTTCAGCTCGGCTCAAGCGAGGACGGGGCTGGACTGAGATAGCGTTGTCGTATCCCTGACTGATAGCAGGGCTGGCTGCTACTGTGAGCCCTTCAAAACATGGCTGGCTGCTGCCGTAGGAATCACTCGACCACACTCAGACTTGAGTCACCAGCAGGGACTTTACCCTCCGAGGCTGGGACTCGGTGCTTTCGTTTCGCTGCGCTGTTGGGAGTTTTATTTTTAGGGTTTTAGGGCCTGTTTAAAAACCCGGCTGCTGTTTGTTCCCCGTGTCTGGTGCTGCTTGCATAAGCAGAAGTGATTCTGTGATTAGGTCAGTGGAAGATTGGCTCAGGGCTGGAGGTTAAATCATGTTGTTGTTGTCATGGTGATAAGAGCGTCTGCAGTAAACAGCTGCTAGAGCAGCAATGAAAGAACATAAGCCCCTCCCCCTGTATCTGATAACCCCACACCACCTGGGTGATATTCTATGGCTATTCCTGCATGCCTTAGCCCATCCATAAACATGGCCGGGAATATCGTACAGTGGGACACTGTGGACGGTGGGAAACAGCTTGGGTCAGTCTTAGTAGTAGTAGAGATCAGTCAACTCAAGCCCTGTTGGGACGCGTAGGGCTGCCCTCTAGAAGTCGACGAGTCGAATCGTCAGTCGGAGACCCTTTAAGTCGACTGAGACCCTTCAAGTCGACTGACAACAGTGACCTTTTTTTTTCGTAAAGCAGACTAAAGCTTACGAAACTGCACAAGAACTTTAAGAATGTTAAAAGTCAGTTTAATAATTATTAATAGGGGAATAATGAATGAAGTTATAACTGTGTAGAGGGATCATCACTTGTTGCACCAGAAATGGTTTTATATTCATTGTCCTTGTTTTACCCTAGGTAAAAATGGAATATTCTGGGGGGAGGGGCTAATTGAATATAACGTCCTGCAACAGGGCTAAGGGGGTCACTTTTTTCTTCCATTAAACAGACTAAAGCTTACAAAACTGCACAAGAACTTTAAGAATGTGAAAAGACGTTTTAATAATTATTAAAGGGGAATAATAAATATATATGTAAGGTCTAGCTGGGCTGTGACGCAGGCTTGATAAAAAATCAATCCACGTGACGACGTGCGCTGGCGGTTCACCACTGTAGGAAGCTAAAGCCATGAAGCTGAGAAACGATGTCTCAGAGAAAGTCTGGAGGAGCTTCTGAAGAAGATAATCTGAATAAATGAAACCGAATTCTGCTCGTCATTCAGACATCCAACACTGCTTCAAACGAGGGAGCTGACTTACGGTTTAGACGTAACGGGTGTTTGCGGTGAAGGAAAAACGGAGCGGAGACGTTTGTTTTATTATAATTCTGTTATTTTAGAACCTAAATTACAGATATTTATATTTATTCGTCTACAGCTCAGATTATCTTTATTTAAGGATCAGTACTGTCACTTAATACGCCTGCTGATAAACGAGAGATAGTGATTTCAGCGCGGGGAATATAATAAACAGTTTCAGGTCTACCATTCTTCTCTTCATCTATAAATAATTTAAATATGGACTAATCTGGTTTTATTTAGCAGGTCATTATTTATGAGAGATGAAAGATGAAGGCTCCTCCTACTGAAGAAGCTGTTAGGAGTGAGATTATAAAGACTAGAAGCTATAAGCGCTAATGTATAGCATGTATACGCGCTGCTGCCCGGCGCTGTATCCTGTAATTAAACCAGGCTCCAGTTCAGATCCATCATCATAAGCCCCGCCTCTTTTAGTTCCTGTGACTCTGCTGACTTTCTAAATGAGGAGGATCAGATCTGAACCGTGTGCAGACTGATCTACTGAGTACTAGATAATGTACATGGAGGAAAACACGAACGGATAGGCGAATCGTCGACCAGGACGGGTGAATCCGATTCAACTGACAAAATTCGGAGTCGGGTACAGCCCTAGGGATGGGATTAGCCGTACGTGGGCGGTGGGTGAATGTAACTATCCCCCGAGTTCCCCCGTGTGCCGTGCCAGCTGCAGCATCACTTAACGTTTTTTAATGAAATCCAACTTTTAATTTTTGGGTAATGTGTAAAATAAACCCTGCCAGTTAATTACCGCTTGCTCCAAACATGGTAGTGTGACCTTCTTGACCTTGTTAAGCATGTTTTACTCAGTGGAGTCTCTTAAAACTACTTAACACAGTTGTTGGATGGGTTGACATCCATTTTCCAGAGTTTGGTCACCCCTGGACGAACCTACGGCGGTTAAAACCTTGATTTGTATTAATGTTATTGATCTGAGTTATATTTCAATATTAGCTGGAAAGATTATTAAGGAAGTGGGTTTTTGAGTAAGTAGGTTCCCGTTCCCGTTCCTCATGGTTCTGGTTTTGGCCAGAGCGGGTCATGAATCGGAGAGGGCCGGAGAGGAGGCTGCTGTTAGACTGGATTTGTTTCCAGGAGACCAGATTAATGGTTCAGTGTAAATTGAGGAGGAGGCAAAGTGAGAGGCAGAGAGAGGCCGAGGTAGCGAGAGAGACAGAGAGAGAGCGAGAGAAAATAAGGGAGGAGAGGCCGTTTTCTTCTTCTCCTCTCAGATCCACCACGTCAGCACTCCGCTATTCCGCTGCTGAGCGTGCTCGTAGGAAGCCGAGGAAATGTTCCATCCGGCCTCTCAAGGACGGGCGGACGGGCGGGCGGCGCGGAGAACCGCCTCAGGTCTCAGGGAGTGTGCGAGAGCCGCCGCTGGGAAGCCTGAGACGGCCTGGGATGGAGGGATCAGAGGAAAGAAGTGCTCCTTGTTAATGCGGGAGTGTGGAGGAGCCAGCGTGGAGGAGCCAGCGCAGCCTAGCGCTCGGCAGTATGGATGGAATTTAATATCAGTATGTTCCAATCACTTCCCGCTGCCACGGTGTCAGGTTTCAGCTTAGGCTTCCTTCTCTTCTCCTCTCTTCCTTCCCCGATTCAGGGAGTCACTCAATCAATCTATCAACCGGTCAGTCTTTTCTGAACCGCTACTGTAAACATGTGGATTGAATGAAATGCTGTGCCATTATTTGGTGACTTTAAAGAACTACAGGGGTTGGACAATGAAACTGAAACACCTGTCATTTTAGTGTGGGAGGTCTCATGGCTAAATTGGACCAGCCTGGTGGCCAATCTTCATTAACTGCACATTGCACCAGTAAGAGCAGAGTGTGAAGGTTCAGTTAGCAGGTAAGAGCACAGTTCTGCTCAACATACTGCAATGCACACAACATTATGGGTGACATACCAGAGTTCAAAAGAGGACAGACTGTTGGTGCACGTCTTGCTGGCGCATCTGTGACCAAGACAGCAAGTCTTTGTGATGTATCAAGAGCCACGGTATCCAGGGTAATGTCAGCATACCACCAAGAAGGACGAACCTCCACCAGCATCACGTAGTGACCTGGCCACTATCCTGCAAGAGGAATGGCTTAAACTCCCTCTGACCACTGTGCAGGACGCAGTATATGTCATTCCCAAGACCAACTGACGCTGTATTGGCCGCAAAAGGAGGCCCTACACCATACTAATAAATGATAGTGGTCTAAAACCAGGTGTTTCAGTTTCATTGTCCAACCCCTGTAGTATTTCAAAGTAATGACTTAGCATCTCAGAATAATTTTAAAATAGTGGTTTCCAGTTAAACCAGTTCATGTTCTATACCTACAGGGACAGCTGGACACCTGTGATGCACATTTTTAGATTGAACTGGCAAAATACATAGCTAGATTAGCGGAGCCTAAAAGCCAGCAGGGGACGGGTCTGGGGTCCCGCTAGCCATGCTAGCACTGACAGAGGAGTCATTACACTAAGCCTAGCTGTTAGCAGAGCAGCTTGGCCTTCCCCTGCGTCACCGGCTGAGGCACAAGCAAGGCAGGAATGCGTTTGGCCAGATCGGATCAGTTCCCCCTGTGCTCCTCTGACTGGAGTGCTCTGCAGACACGCCTCTCCAGCTTACATAACCAGCCCCATGGACCGTATACCAACTCTGCCGGACCTGTGATTTAGCCGAAACGGGGACACGGGCTCTGATTACACCTGCCGGTGAAGTTCGGTCCACTGCATCGTGGGTGCCGATTCTCTGATTCCCGTCATGCCTGCGATCCGTGCTCAGTTCTAAGGTGCCAGAAGCTTTGGCTGTTCTTTGTGGCATCTTGTTTGGCATCTGAGCCACATGGACGGAGGAGTAGGACCCTCCCTTGAGCTGGACATGCGTATATCGTATCAGGATAAAACCTCGTACATTGGATTTATGGCTATCTAATGTACTTTGGGGATACAAGGTTTAGGTCTGATCTGATCTGATCTGATGATGCATACATGACCAGCTCAACAGAGTGGGTTAGCAGCTCATGGGCTTCTTGGGATGAAGCTCTGTTGAGCTGGTCACCAGCAGCGGCTCTCCCGCTTCACACTCAGTGAGCCCTATAGGAGTTCTCCATGCTGTACGTCTGCGTCCTCGTACCCCCGTTTCGTGAGGCCAAGAAGCCTATGGGCTCCTAACAACTGCCACATGACAGAGTAAGGCTGCTCGTAGGAAACTGAGGAAGTGCTCCATCCGGCCTCACGCAGACGTACAGCATGGAGAACTCCTGTAGGGCTCACTGAGTGTGAAGCGCGAGAGCCGCCGCTGGCAGGGGCGTAGCAGCAAATTCTGGGCCCTGTACACTCTCAATGTCAGTGGGCCCCTATCCATGCCAGTACACGAGGAACGTGAGCAAAATGGGCCCCTCTCCCTACTCGGGCCCTGGGTAGTCAGGTCCACTTTTCCCCCCACTACCACACCCATGGCCGCTGGTATCTCCAAACACCTGGGTTCACACTAGCAGGCTACAGAGCAACTAGCGGCTAGTCACTTCCTATGGGCAGCCCAGATCTAGGGCCAAGCAACACGCCAACAGAGCCACAGATCGAGTTCATCGCAAATGAATCGTGGCGTGCCAAAGTGACGCTGTGAACGATCGGCGCCAGGAAATTCTAAGGACACAGGAGTCCAAGGGCCCAAGCTTTTTCACCAACATGGTGCCGGTGCCCAAATCTCGGAGCGTTCCGCACTTTTCCACCAGCACCATTAACTCTCTGGTCTGGGACCGTGGAAGCTGTGATGCAAGTGGCAAAGGGGCGTGGCTCTGCACAGTGAACTGCACTGAGCTGAATTCAGGAACAGTCGAATCCCACCGGCGATGTGCACGTGGATGAGCGCGTTCAGCAGGAGGCGTCCGTCCTCATGAGCTAAAACGTGAAGCACTGAAAACGCTTGTTGCAGATCCAGAATGTGGGACACACTTCCGAGAGCTAGGACATGTAACATTCCCCCTGCGTGTAGTCGCTGTCCATGAGGGTCCGTCTGGGCTGCACACAGATGCTGGAACAGCTGGTTCTGGATGGTAAGATATACGGCCTCGAAGCAGGAAGTACAGTGAGCCCTCGAAGAGCATGGTCCACCATGTTGTTCCAATGCGCTGTCCGCCGACTTCTGGTTACGGGCTAAGGACCGCCCACTCCCAGGTTCTCAAACCAATGGAAAGGAGCCCGTTCCTAATAGGTTCAGTAGAGCATGGGAACCAGAACCAGCACCAGCACCAAGTTGGTGGAGGTATATGAGCTTTGAGTTCCTCACGACCAGAGCTTCTCCTTTCCCCGGGTTATATGACGCGTCTCTGTATATGTGGTGGATGTTGTTGGTGGCTGTGGTGAGTTGGGTCTAGCTAGGTTAGCAGCATGCTAACAGACCACACACGACAACACAAGCCGGTATCCCTATTTAACAGCCTTGTGGTGGGTTTGCACGAGGGCCCGACTGATCCAGGCAGCTGGAGGCCTTCATGGTAGAGCACGTACGTGAAATGCCAGTGTGATATTCCGATTAGTGTCCTTCACTAGTGCGGTAATGTCATACGGAATGTCCTTTCCCACACATACACATCGGTGTGGAGCGCATCTGTTCAGGTGTAGCCCTGCCTCCGTGTCTGAGGTCCACCTGTTGAACACGGTTGTTTGTTGAGGAGCGTGTGAGGAAGCCTCGGTGGTTCTGCGGTGCTGTAGTGGCTGCTGTGCTCTTCACTCGGAGTGGCTCGCTGCTGCACACCGCTCTGAGCACAATGCCTGTCTTTGTTGGGGAGAAAGAGAGCTGAGGGTAAACACTGAAGGCCCGCTCCCTTTAGTCCCCCCATTGTTTTTAAACGCCTCGTCTGCTGGGCCGGTGGTCTCAGGAAGGAAGTAGGCCCACCGTGGCGACGCTCAATAGCCTCTCAGACAGGAATGAGCATGAGATCTGAGTTCAGCTTTCCGACTTCTCTGTTCCGTCTGATGCCTTGACTTCTCCCAGGCAGAGCTTCCCTACACAAGCCTGTTTATTGTGACCTTGGAGGAAAAACAATAAATAAATAAAATATAAAAATAATTTAATAATAATAATAATAACAATATAATTAATTTAATATATAATATTTAACGTTATTATTATTATTATTATTATTATTATTATTATTGTGTGTGCTGTAACACTCTATCTGGCATGTATTGTTTAATTACTTAAGGCTAATCATGTAGTATCTACTATTTATTATTATTATTATTATTATTATTATTATTATTATTATTATATGAATCACTAATAGAATAAATTATTAAATGTAGATCAGCAGCTGCTAAAGAGCATTATATAATTACTAGCAACATTATAATACCTATTATATATAATTTATTGTGCATTATGATTTTTTTAGTAACTAGTATAAATTATTCACTGTCTTTTATACATTATTCAGTATCTACAATAAATTATTCAATATCAGCGTATACACAATGTCTAAATCATGATCTACTATAAACTTCTTCAGTTACTATAAATGATTTAGTGTCTACAATTAATTATTATTCAGTTTCTACTATAAAACATTCAGTATCTACTATAAATGATTCAGTATCTACTATAAAACATTCAGTATCTACCATAAAACATTCAGTATCTACTATAAAACATTCAGTATCTGCTATAAAACATTCAGTATCTACTATAAAACATTCAGTATTTACTATAAAACATTCAGTATCTGCTATAAAACATTCAGTATCTACTAGAAAACATTCAGTATCTACTATAAAACATTCAGTATCTACTATAAATGATTCAGTATCTACTATAAATCGTTCAGTATCTACTATAAAACATTCAGTATCTACTATAAAACATTCAGTATCTACTATAAATGATTCAGTATCTACTATAAAACATTCAGTATCTACTATAAATGATTCAGTATCTACTATAAAACATTCAGTATCTACTATAAAACATTCAGTATCTACTATAAAACATTCAGTATCTACTATAAAACATTCAGTATCTACTATAAATGATTCAGTATCTACTATAAATGATTCAGTATCTACTATAAATGATTCAGTATCTACTATAAAACATTCAGTATCTACTATAAATGATTCAGTATCTACTATAAAACATTCAGTATCTACTATAAAACATTCAGTATCTACTATAAATGATTCAGTATCTACTATAAAACATTCAGTATCTACTATAAATGATTCAGTATCTGCTATAAAACATTCAGTATCTACTATAAAACATTCAGTATCTACTATAAATGATTCAGTATCTACTATAAATGATTCAGTATCTACTATAAAACATTCAGTATCTACTATAAATGATTCAGTATCTACTATAAATGATTCAGTATCTACTATAAATGATTCAGTATCTACTATAAATGATTCAGTATTCAGCCTTCAGTGCATTGTCTGGAGGCGCTGTGTTTCAGGAGCCTGAGCCCTGTTGATAAATCCACGTCCTGCTTGAGTCTTGTGTCTTCATGGCTGTAACTTCCTGTCTCATCTGTCTCCTGGCAGAGAGATCAAGGTCACAGCCTGGCCCTGGCTCTAGACATCAGCTCCAGTGTCATGTGGTCGGCTGGCATCGTGCGCCTAACCCTTCCGGAAGTGGGGCCTGAGACGTACGCTAGTTTGCTAGTGCTAGATTAATAAATACCATCAGAAACTGAACGTAATGCCCTTTACCCCACTTTACGCACAGCGCCCTGCACCAACAGGCCTAATCGAACATCCACTGGGAAGGGTTTCAGTGTAAACGCTGACAGTCTCATTCAGGGGAGTTTCACACAGGAGCTACGAGGCTAGATAACAAGGGATGAAGCCTCAGTCATCACACACTCTCCTCAAACCATGCTGAGTTGGAGTCCTTAAGGACCAGAGCTGTACCTAGATGCTTCCGGGAAAGGCATCCCAGGTCGTTGTAGCTACTGTGCAGTAGCAAGTGGGAATTCTGAGTGACACAGAGGTCATCACTGTGATCATACGGAAGCTCCCAGTGTGGTGAAGCTAACCCTTCCACCAGTCTGGAGGGAGGGGAAAGCTGAAATGGCCTCAGCGGGAATTTGTGCTGTCCTTGTTGACCTCCTCAAAGATCTGTTCCCAGACTAAATGGCTCAATCAGAGCTTGCACAAGTGCTGCACCTTGGACTGCTAGCATATGATTGGTGATAGGAAACTAGAGAGGGCGGGGGCAATCATCCCCCCATCTCCCCCCCATTAGACACTCCTACCTTGCTGGTCCACCTTGTAGATGGACAGTCAGAGACGACAGCTCATCTGCTGCTGCACAGTGCAGTGGTCATCCTCTAGTCTGTGGACACAGGACGCTTCCCACAGGACACTGCCCACAGGACGCTGCCCACTGGACACTGATCACAGGACGCTGCCCACAGGACGCTTCCCACAGGACGCTTCCCACTGGACGCTTCCCACAGGACGCTTCCCACAGGACGCTGCCCACAGGACGCTGCCCACAGGACGCTTCCTACTGGACACTGCCCACAGGACACTGCCCACAGGACGCTGCCCCACAGGACGCTGCCCACAGGACACTGCCCACAGGACACTGCCCACAGGACGCTGCCCACAGGACGCTTCCCACAGGACACTGATCACAGGACGCTGCCCACAGGACGCTGCCCACAGGACACTGCCCACAGGACACTGCCCACAGGACGCTGCCCACAGGACACTGATCACAGGACGCTGCCCACAGGACGCTGCCCACAGGACGCTTCCCACAGGACGCTTCCCACTGGACGCTTCCCACAGGACGCTTCCCACTGGACACTGCCCACAGGACGCTGCCCCACAGGACGCTGCCCCACAGGACGCTGCCCACAGGACGCTGCCCACAGGACACTGCCCACAGGACGCTGCCCACAGGACGCTGCCCACAGGACGCTGCCCACAGGACACTGCCCACAGGACGCTGCCCACAGGACACTGCCCACAGGACACTGCCCACAGGACGCTGCCCACAGGACACTGCCCACAGGACGCTGCCCACAGGACGCTGCCCACAGGACGCTTCCCACAGGACGCTTCCCACTGGACGCTTCCCACAGGACGCTGCCCACAGGACACTGATCACAGGACGCTTCCCACTGGACGCTTCCCACAGGACGCTGCCCACAGGACGCTTCCCACAGGATGCTGCCCACAGTACACTTCCCACAGGACGCTGCCCACAGGACTCTGCCCATAGGACGCTTCCCACAGGACAATGCTGGCTGGATAGTTTTGGTTGGTGGATGATTCTCGGTCCAGCGGTGACACTGAGGTGTCCAGCAGCACTGCTGTGTCTGATCCACTCACACCAGCACCACACACACTAACACACCACCACCACGTCAGTGTCCCTGCAGTGCTGAGAATGATCCACCACCCACATCATACCTGCTCTATGGGGGTCCTGAATGTAGGCTACATCAATGTTTAGCCTATCCAGATTTGGTGGCGGCCTTCCCTGGCACAATTCCGAGGAGAATTCCCTGTAGACTGGGATTTTCCCACTGCTGGTAGACCCGTATGACCGTACGCTTCCATACACCTGCAGATCCAGCTACTTCCTTCACACTATGGTCTTTGGCCACGCCCACATGCTCAGCCACTCCTTTTAGCCAATCATTAACATCTGCTCTGGAGCCGTTTACCACACATGGAACGAGACATTTCCTGCACTGTAGCACCTCTTCCCAATCTATGGATCCTGTCACTCACACCCGCAGGGATTTATAGCCACGTCATCCTCGTGCAGCGCCACCTGCAGGAGCCTGAAGTCACTACCTCCTTACACACACTCATTGTTTGTCCAGTGAGCTTAATGAAAGCCCCACGCTCTGTCTGTGCTCTGACACATCATCCCAGCTCCAGAGCTCATCATTACAGTAGCCGAGCCTCACTACACCACACCCTCCAAAATACGTGCTGGACGGCAGGCCGATCACACGCTACCATTAAACCCTGAACTCTGACACTC
>JAMWET010003080.1:0-15000 GCA_024036415.1 Prochilodus magdalenae
AGATATGGAGGAGGATCATACTGTGTACATCAGGAGTAGATGTGGAGTAGCAGGATATGGACCGGTTCAGACTCTCATCAGGTGGAGCTGTTCAGTGTACCACTGTAGAGTCTTTAAGATCACCTACTACATCCGTGTGTCTAAACTTTTGACTGGTAGCGTATAGATATTTTGTTGGTATTAATTTAAGCCAGTTTTAAAACTATAGATGATAAACATTTACAGTCATAAGCAAAATTTAACAACTTGTTAAACACCCCCAGCAGCAGAGCAGGAACGTTAGCTGACTCCGTTTAAAGACAGGTGGCGGGCTGTGAGTAGGGAATGAACGGTGGAACATTGGAGTCTTCCTGGCAGAACCCGGGCTAAAGCTTTCATATGTGAGCGGCCAGAGCATTCAGGCTGAGATGCCAGAGCATCCGGTCTGAGATCTGTAAAACTCAGACTCCGGTCTCATTTTAAGCCACCTCGAAATGTGGTTTGGATTCCACTTGGAACAACTGGATTTCGTGTGCTTTTGTTCCTGAATAGACTATCAATATTCCGGATACACCCTGGATACAGGGCAGGAATCAGATTTGCACTGGCAGTCTGAACAACGTCCAGATGACCTTTACCCAGCTAGCAGGGAGCGTTCCCAAATCTACAGCTAGCGTTACCTACAAGTCCTAATACAGGTTTAAAGTTCCTTGTTTGAAAGAACATTCCGAGAACCAAAAAGAAACGTCCCGCTGAAAACATTACTGAAACATTGCACGGTGTATTCTCAGAATGTCTTCAGAACTCGTCCTTTCTGGCCGGGTAGTGGCTCTGGACATACGATAGAACTAGGACTAGCGTTCTCCTCCAAGCATGTTGAGTCGTCCAATTATCAGCTTGGAAAGAGGCTGTGGAACTACATGTGTCCGAGAGAAGCACGGCCCAGCTTCACCTTCCTCCACACACGGATACTTTCAACTATTTCCACCGTCTCTCTCTCTCTCTCTCTCTCTCTCTCTAGTCTTCTCGTCACTTCTTACCCTTTCATCTTACTCCCAAAGCTGAATACCTCTCTCTCTCGTCCTTTACTTACTCTCTCGTCTCTCTTGTCCTTTCTTACTCTCGGTCTTCTCTAAACTGTCTTACTCTCGCTCTCTCAGCTCTCTCCCAGGTCTCTCTCTCTCTCTCTCTCTCTCTCTCTCTCCCTTTCTTACTCTCTCTCTTACTCTCTCTCTCTCTTCCTTTCTTACTCTCTCTCTCTCTCTTCCTTTCTTACTCTCTCTCTTACTCTATCTCTCTCCCTCTCCCTCTCTTACTCTCTCTCTTACTCTCTCTCTCTCTCTCTGTCTATCTCTCTCTCTCTCTCTCTCTCTCTCTCTCTCTCTCTCTCTTCCTTTCTTACTGTCTCTCTTACTCTATCTCTCTCCCTCTCCCTCTCTCCCTCTCTCTCTTACTCTCTCTCTCTCTCTCTCTCTCTCTCTTCCTTTCTTATGCTCTCTCTTACTCTCTCTCTCTTGCTCTGTCTCTCTCTCTTACTCTATCTCTCTCTCTCTCTCCCTCTCCCTCTCGTACTCTCTCTCTCTCTCTCTTTGTCTCTCTCTCTCTCTCCCCATATATCTCTCTCTCCCTCTCCCTTACTCTCTCTCTCTCTCTCTCTCTCTCTCTCTTCCTTTCTTATGCTCTCTCTTACTCTCTCTCTCTTGCTCTGTCTCTCTCTCTTACTCTCTCTCTCTTCCTTTCTTACTCTCTCTCTCTCTTGTCCTTTCTTACTCTCTCTCTCTTCCTTTCTTACTCTCTCTCTCTCTCTCTCTCTCTCTCTCTCTCTCTCTCTCTCTCCTTCTCTCTCTCCCTTTCTTACTCTCTCTCTTACTCTCTCTCTCTCTTCCTTTCTTACTCTCTCTCTCTCTCTTCCTTTCTTACTCTCTCTCTTACTCTATCTCTCTCCCTCTCCCTCTCTTACTCTCTCTCTTACTCTCTCTCTCTCTCTCTCTCTCTCTCTCTCTCTCTCTCTCTCTCTCTCTCTCTCTCTCTCTCTCTCTTCCTTTCTTACATGTCTGCTCTTACTCTAGATCTCTCTCCCTCTTCCCTCTCTTCCCTCGCGCCACTTAAGCTCCTTCTCTCTCTTCTCTCTCTCTCTTTCCTTTCTTATGGCTGCTCTCTTACTCTCTCTCTGCTTGCCTGTCTCTCTCTCTTACTATAATCTCTCTCTCTCTCTTCCCTCTCCCTCCTCGTACTCGCGTCTCAGCCTCTCTTGTCATCTCTGTCCTCTCTCTACCCATATATCTCTCTCCTCCCTCTCCCTTTCACTATACTCTCTGCTCTCTCTCGTCATCTCTCTGCTCCTTTCTTAGTGCTCTCTCTGCCTCTCTCTCTCTTGCTGTTCCTCTATATCTACTCTATCTCTCTCTCGTCTCTCTCCCTCTCCCTCTCGTACTCTCATCTCTCTCTTCGGCTTTGGCGCTCCGTCTATCGACCCATATGATCTCTCTACTCCTCTCGTCGCCCGCTCCCTCATCTACTCTCTCTCTTACGCTCTCTCTCTCTCTCTTCTGCTCTCTCTCTCTCCTTTCTTAACTGGCTCATCTTACTCTATCTCCTCTCCTATCTCCTCTCTTCCTCCTCTCTCTTACTCTCTCTCTCTCTCTCTCTCTCTCTCTCTCTCTCTCTCTCTCTCTCTCTCTCTCTCTCTCTCTCTCTCTCTCTCCCTCTCGTTCTCTCTCTCTCTCTCTCTCGGATGGCGTGAGACTAGTTGTCTTGTCTGCAGACGACTCTGGGAATTTTCTGGGAATCATTTCCAGGGATCTGCGTTCGGAAGAGAGGGATTCAGCACGAAATGAAAAAAAAAGGGGGGGGGGGGGGTAGGGGGGGGGGGGGCCCCTTTTCCTTTTTTTTTTTTGGGCCCCTTTAATTATCCGCTCAATATGGAAACGCAATCATACATACATATTACAGCATTTAGTTTTTCATTTTAAACCGTTTACTTTTCCTACCGGCTCCTTCCCCCTCCCTCAAATCCCCCCGTTTTTCTCTGGGCTTCTCATGGTTACATTCCCAGCACCAGCGTGAATTATAAACTTCACAATAATTTCCATATCACTAAACTGATCTGTACTTTCTAAACTCAGTGAGGCTGAACCGCACACGGGAAATCATCTCACTGCGATCTTCAGTTTTAGGGTTTTGGCGGAAAATTTTTAAATAAATTAAGCAACTTTTTTTACAGTAACTGTTGAGATGTGATGGATCAAGAAGTTTTTTTCAGGAATTTGAGTTACAGAAGCAATAATTTAGGAATTCCATCTTAACATCAGTCATGAGAACAAGGTCCAGCAGCCAACACACAGGACAACACAGCTACAGACTGGCAGAGGGCCAAACCCACTCTCTACTGACCGTGATGAGCGCCACCTCATTCCAATGTCCCTTACCCACCGTAAGATGACCTCAGGTGACCTACAGAGAGACTGGCGAGCGGAGGCTGGGGTGAAACGCACAGCGAGCATGGTTCTAAAAACAGGCTTCTGGAGGTCATTAGTGATTTTCTAAATAAACAGATCTACAGCGAGAGACATGGATCAATTACAGGTGGGCTCTTTAATTTTTTCCAGAGCTGTATGTATAATTTTTCTCCTGGGTACATTAATTACTGAGACAAAATACAGTGGTAGAGAATAGAACCAGACATCCACCTCTAAGAGCTCCCCTAATGGAAGGTTATCGCCTGACGTTGTTATCAATACACATAAATTACTGGCCTAAGACGTCTCCTTAATCCAGACACTTTCAAATTATGCCAGAAACTGAAAAAGAAAAATTATAGGTGTCACAGGCCTCGGCTCTGATAGCAGGTATATGGAAATGTCCCCTGATTGGCTAGCCCACAATGGCTAAAATGCACTTCATACTTTAATAAAAATGGGTGGGGTTTCACTGCTTTGGACTAACTAGGTGAGTATACACAAATGTGTTGTTTTTTGTGACATCATAACGTAAGACCAATGGGGTTTTCCACGATATGGGCCCTTTAAAGCAGTAGACAGATGTTTTTTCATTAGGGTCTTTTCTGCTGCATATTAAATGATACCTGCAAACATATTAAAAATGATTTTACCCTAAATGGTTAACACTCTTTGGATTTAGGGTCCACTGAGTGACTGCCTCGAGGCTCATTTGCACATCTGTGGTTTCAGTAAAAGCTATAAAGCACTGGAACAATTAAAGGACGCTATATCCTCGGATGTAAGTAATCGCATGAATCAGATTCGTGAATCATCTTTCTGAATAATGTGAAAGATTCATATCTGAGTCGTATTCGAGTTTGTAAGCTGCTCACCTACCTGGAAATGCGTACTCCGGGAGATAAATCACGGCGAGAGCGCTCCGTGGCGTGCGTGTCGCTGTGCAGTGAGTGATTGTTGTTTGTCCTGTTTGTGTGCATGCAAATTTGTTTATGTGTCTTTATGATGCATGACTGAATAAGTTATTAAGATTGTTTCTCTGATTGTACCGTGCCTCCAGGGCTGAGTGTTACACGCGCACACGCACGCAGAGACACATACACACACACACACACACGCACACACGCACACACAGGCGCACACACAGACGCACAGTTGTGTTTGTAAATCAACAATTAGATTAAAGGTGCTAATGATCATTTTCTCTAATTTCACCACTCTTCATTCAGAACTGAGAGGGAGGGAGGGAAGGAAGGGGAGGGAGGGAGAAAAAGAGAGACAGAAAAAGAAGGAAAAGAGTGAGTGAGGGAAAGAGGGGGAGAGAGGGAGGAAGAAAAATGGAGAAAGAGAGAGGGAGAGATAGAGAGAGATACCTGGAGAGAGAGGGGGAGAGAGAGGGAGGTAGGGAGGGAGTAAAAGGGAGAAGGAGAGAGGGAGAGATAGAGAGAGAGAGTTACCTGGAGGGAGAGGGGGGAGAGAGAGAGAGGTAGGGAGGGAGTAAAAGGGAGAAGGAGAGAGGGAGAAAATGAGAGAGAAAGGGTGAGAGAGGGAGGAAGCAAAGAGGAGAGAGAGCGGAGAAGAAGGAAGAGCAAAGAAGTGAGAAATAAAGAGAAAAGGGTTAGTGACAGAGGTCAAAGGAGGAGAGAGAGACAGGCATGAAAAACAACAAGGAAATGGATCGGATAGATCGCCTTGACATAATGGATAAAGATGGATAGCCTAGAGACAGTAGATAGATAGATAGTAGATAGATAGATAGATCAGAAGCAACAGAAGATAGATAGATAGATCAATATAAGGGAGCGAGTGTGGGTGCGGGGAAGAGAGAGAGCGCGAGTGAGAAATAAACAAAAAATGTGACAGAGAGAGAGAGAGAGAGAGAGAGAGAGAGAGAGGGAGTGTGTGGGTGAGAGAAAGAGAGAGAGAGAGAGAGACTGCGTGAGAGAGAGAGAGAGTGTGGGTGAGAGAGAGAGAGAGAAAGAGAGAGAGAGAGACTGTGCGTGAGAGAGAGAGAGAGAGAGAGAGCAAGAGAGTGTGGGTGAGAGAGAGAGAATGTCAGAAGTGAGACTGAGATGAGAGAGAGAGAGAGAGCTGTGAGAGAGAGCCGAGAGAGGAGTATGAGAGACAGAGAGAGAGAGAGAGAGACAGAGAGGAGAGGTGGGTGAGAGAGACGACGGAGAGCGAGAGCGAGAGAGAGAGCAGACGAGTAGTGGGTGAGAGAAGAGAGAGAGAGCGATGTGAGTAGAGGAGGTTTAGATGAATACCAAGAGAGAGATGAGAGAGTTAGACCACCAGCGAGAGAGTCGAGAGTGTCGAGGAATCACGTTCTAGAGAGCGTGCAGTCGACGGAGAGAGCTGAAAGATGATGAGAGAAGAGTCGTGTTGCGAGAGAGAGAGAGAGAGAGACAGAGAGACGAGGATGGAGAGTTTTTCGACATTTTTTGTGTGATGAGAGACGAGAGTAGAGCGTGACAAAAGCGAAGAGCACAGCGCGCAAATAGAGGACCACGTAATCGCGTCTAAATTGGCTTTACGCCGCTACGGATCGTATCTGAGCGCAGTGACGAGACGCGAGACCAGAGTTTCCGGAGAGAGAGAGAGAGAGAGAGAGAGAGAGAGGAAGATGGATGGGTAATAATACTCTGTTTAGCCGGGGGAATCTGAGTGTCAGTGACAGTGAATGAAGGAGCTGAGGAGGTTTAATAAAACCTAACACACACTGATACACACACACACACTGACACACACACACACACACACACACACACACACACTCACACACACACACACACACACACACACACACACACATACACACACACACTAACACACACACACACACACACACACACACACACACACACACACATACACACACCCCTACCCCACACACTCACAGAGTCACTTAATCAATCATTCACCTCTACAGCCTGTAACACCACTACAGCCGCATAAAACATCACTTTATTCTCCCGCAATCAAATCACCCCTCTCTCTCACACACACACATACGCGTTTGGGGGTCCCGACTGAATCCTCCCTGGTGGCCCCCCTGCTCGCGTCAATCACACTATCTCATGTACCAGAAAGGAACTGAGTTAACATGTCAGTTTAAGAGCAGCGGATGGGGCGATGATAAATACATGATTAATAATACAGAGGGAGACACAATCTCCAGCACATGAATGAAAACTCATACGGGGGTTAGGGTGACGTGAGTCTCCTTTCTGCTTCCTGATTAACCAAAGCAATACAGGAACACACTACAGCACCTCCTGTGGACCGGAGGGGCTAAACAAGGACTCACACCTGTCTCTATAATACGAAACCCTGCCACACTCAACATGACCTGAAGGCCTGGGGTCACTGGCATGAAACACGGCATGTCACTTTGGCCTTGAGCTTTGCCTTTACCATAATGGGGAATTCCGGATGTTCAGAATTCCTGCAGAACTAAATAGCTAATAAACATTTATTGATTTCAAAATTCCTACATAATTAAAGAGTGAAGATGTGTATGAAGTCATTCAGCATGGTTTGGTATGAAAGGCTCTGTTCTAGAGAAGCAGAGAGTCAGAACTGGCCACAGTGGTGGTGAAGGTAACCAGACGTCCCCCTCTAAAAGCTCCCTCAAAGAAAGTTGCTTCATGAGGTGGTTATGAATACGCTGCCTGATGTCTGAGATGCTGTTTATGATCATTTAGGCTTAACTGGGTACATGCTGTAGGGCACTGGGGTGCAAAAAAAACTTTTGTGTTACAAGTGAAGTATGCCAGAGAGGAGTTCAAAGGTCATTTGGGTGGTTGGAAGTGTCGGAAAGGGGTCACATCGCATCCAGGAAGCAGGCTGGTCTTATCGATGTATTGTACACCATACCGGTCATGTGCATATTGCCATAGCACTCTGTGAAGTGACGTGATGTCACTCAGTGACGTGAAGGATCTGGACGACCTACACAAACCACGGAGAGAAAGAAGCGAGGTGTTGTCCAGCATGCACTGGGTTGAGAACGGCAAGAAACTGACCACTAATGAAAGTTAGGAGGACGGCTACCACACCTACACGTCAACAGGCAGATCACATGGTCTGTAGGCCAGGATGGGAGGGGTTTCTAATAAAGTGGCCAGATGGCAGCAGGTCATCTTCAGTGATGAGCCCCGCTTTAGTCTTGGTGGAGATGACCAATGAGTCCGTGTGTGGAGGCACCGTGGTCAGCACCAAGATGAGTTTGATGTTACACGTCCAGAAGGCCTGGTCTCACTCCACCTCCACCCCTACCGCACCATCTGCAGGAACTGTGTGAGGATGTTCAAGCTGCATGGGACGGATTATCACAGGACTCCATTAGGAACCTCTACAGCTCCATACCGAGACGTCTGGCGTGTTGGGTTAGCAAACACGGCGGCTCCGTCCAGTTATTCTTTTGACGATGGGTGTAATTGCAGTACTGCGTTGGGTACAGCAGCAGTAGCCCCCTCTGTTGGCCCAAAACAGGCACGACATTAGACGTCTGCTCAGACTTTCTTAGGACTTTCTGATGTGTTTAAAATGGTGGATGTCTCCAGCCGGGAACGGTCGCCACCAAAAACAGGGAATGTCCCCGGAAAACTGGGACGTCTGGTCATGCACATGCCTCGCTCGAGCCAGCAGGCTGAAATTAAACCTCACTTACAGCATAAAATCTCTCTCACACACACACACAACCCCCCCCAACACACTGCAGCCGTTCTTGTTCCTCTCCAACATCAGACAGAATACGTGTCTTTGATCAGAGTGCAGTAGCAGGAAGAAACGATTGCTGTGAAAAACCTCCAGAATGTAAATGAATTTACTGTAGCGCACACACACACACACACACACACACACACATTCCTCCAGGCACTCGGGAACCAGCGTACAAGCCAAAATTCTACATACAGTACAGTACAAACTCCCTCTCTTTCTTCTTCTCCAGCTCTTTCACTCCTTCATCCTTTTTCAGCTGTTTTATTATCAGCCTCTATAGAGTCATCCCCTCGTCCCCTCCATTCACTGCTTTCTTCGCCTCACCATAGCGCCGTGACCGTGACGACTGTCACCTTTTCTCGTCTTTTCATCCCTCACTCCTCCCTCTCATCCCTCGGTTTCCTCGCTCGTCCGTGTCCCCAGTCGTTCCACGATTCTGTGGATGTAAAGCCGGCGATGCGCTTCCTTCACAACATTCAGAACTGACAGTAGCTCCCTCTTACTGTAACAAGACCTGAAATTTAATTTACTTTCCTCTACACAAAGTGTCCCGCACACGCATACACACACACACAGCCAGGAGCACACACCCGCACACACCTCTGCACACACAGACACATATGCCTACTTGTACACTGTCCATGTTATCAGCTCCACTGACCATACAGGACACTCTGTAGTTCCAGACTGTAGTCCATCTGTTCCTCTGTATACTGTATTACCCTGTTCTTCAATGGTCAGGACCCCCACAGGACCACCACAGAGCAGGTACTGTGTGGGTGGTGGATCATTCTCAGCACTGCAGTGACACTGACATGGAGGTGGTGGACTGGATATGTTTCTGGATGGAGGCCACATCAGTGTTCAGACACTCTCGCATCAAAGGATTGCACAGTTGGTCCAGATTTGGTGGTTGCCTTCTCTGGCACAGTTCCGAGGAGAGATTCCTGTAGACTGGGATGGGTAGATCCGTATGACCGTACACTTCTATACACCTGTAGTTTCAGCTACTTCCTTCACACTATGGTCTTTGGCCACGCCCACATGCAGTCTCTCCTGTTAGCCAATTATTAACATCTGCTCTGGAGCGTTTACCACACATGGAACGAGACACTCCCTGCACTGTAGCACCTCTTCCCAATCTATGGATCCCGTCACTCACACCCCACAGGGATTCATAGCCCCATCATCCTCGTGCAGCGCCATCTGCAGGAGCCTGAAGGTACTACCACCTAAACACACAAGGTGACCCTTTTCATCCTCTGAGCTTATGATGGTGACTGTTCAAACATTAATATGAATTAAACTCTTATCTAATGCCTATGTTCTGAACATGACATCATTTATACACTTTACAGTCACACACACACACCCCCACACACACCCACACACACACCCAGACAGGTACTCTGTGTTCCCATGTTCCCGTGGTTCCTGTGTGTATGTGTGGGTGTGTGGTAGCACGGCCTGCAGGTGTAAAATGTTAGCCCTCTTTTCCCTGAGTGTTTGAACAAGGTGATAAATCTCTGCCGCCTCCGTGCCCTTTCAATCACATCATCATAAACGCCCAGCTCCCGCGGTTACCGCTCCGTCTCCCACGGCAACCACCCCGTCTCCTGTGGAAAAGGCCCACTACTTAATCTGCTTCCAGGTTGAGAGGTCGGCTCATGAATTCTGCGGAGTAGGGCAGGTGTGATGGAAAGGAGGGAAAACGCCCGGGAAAAGGGCAACAGCTCAATTCTGATAGGTCAATGACAGCACTCATCCTTTCATCCCTCCATCTCCGTTCACTTGCGCTCTCTCTCCCTCTCTCGCGCGCGCTCCCTCTCTCTCTCCCATCTCATCTTCATTCCTCAGGTTGGCCAATTAAACGGGACCATCAGGGCAGAAAGCTCGTTCAGGGTGAATTATGGGATGTTGAGTGGCTGCCCGGGCTGGTTGTCGTGGTGACTGATGGCAGCACAGTAGAACTGGTGGGTAATTGATTGGCAGCGGGTTGGCAGCAGTACCTATTCTCTGAGGGGAGAGAGAGAGAGACAGAGAGAGAAGTAGAGAGACAGAGACAGAGAGAGAGAGACAGAGAGAGAAATAGAGAGACAGAGACAGAGAGAGAAATAGAGAGACAGAGAGAGAAATAGAGAGACAGAGAGACAGAAAGACAGAGAGGCAGATAGATAGACAGAGATAGATAGAGAGAGAGAGAGAGAGAGAGAGAGAGAGAGAGAGAGAGAGAGAGAGAGAGAGAGAGAGACAGAGAGAGAAATAGAGAGACAGAGAGAGAAATAGAGAGACAGAGAGACAGAAAGACAGACAGACAGACAGACAGACAGATAGATAGATAGATAGATAGATAGATAGATAGATAGATAGATAGATAGAGAGAGAGAGAGAGACAGAGAGAGAGAGAGAGAAAGAGAGACAGATAGAGAAAAAGATAGAGAGTGAGAGAGAGACAGATAGAGAGAGAGAGAGACAGAAAGATAGACAGAGCAAGAGAGAGACAGATAGAGAGAGAGAGAAAGAGAGACAGAGTGAGAGAGAGACAGATAGACAGAGTGAGAGAGAGGCAGAGAGAGAGAGAGAGACAGAGACAGATAAAGAGAAAGAGAGAGAGAGAGACAGATAGACAGAGTGAGAGAGAGACAGATAGACAGAGTGAGAGAGAGACAGAGACAGATAAAGAGAAAGATAGACAGAGAGAGAGAGAGAGAGAGAGAGAGAGAGAAAGGGAGAGGACACAGAACAGAGACAGTGATACAATGTGATAAAAAGAATTAAAGAAAGAGAAATAGAAAGAAGAGGTGAGAGAAAAGGTTAAAAGCAAAAATTGAAAGAGAGGAGTGAAAGAGCAAGAAGACAAAAAAATTAATGAGAGAGAGAGAGAGAACAAGCGAATATGAAGAGAGGAAAGAGAGAACCCTAGAGTGAAAGAGAAAGAAGAGAAAGAAAGAGATAAAAGTGAGAGGAAGAATGAAAGATATAAGAGAGAAAGAGAGAGAAATAGAGAGAGATGGAGAGAGGAAAGAGAGATTGGGACGTGTCCGCCATATTAGATTCCTGAAATGGTCCTGTCTGGCTGATACGGAAGGCCCCACTGGTGATGTCCAAATGTGGTTACAGAGGATATTAAACATGGCCAGTAACACAAACCCGCACACACGCCCGCACACACACACACACACACACGCACCCGCACACACACAATTACACACTCGTTTATAGGGCCCCACTGGTGATGTCCAAAATGTCTAAACCTGGTTACAAGAGATATTAAACACACCCATTAAGTCCCTCTCACACACACACACTGCGGCGGTGGTGTGTGTCCACCTGGTTACAGGCCTCGCGATATTAAACACGCCCATCAGCACCTTATTGCCCACTGCTGGGATTTGTCATTGTGTCTCGTTATCCTATTAACCACAGAGTCCTAATGCAGGAGCTGGCCTTAGGCCTCTCACACACACACACACATGCATGCTCACAAATGCTCGCACACTGACACATCGGTAGATACACACTCAGCATGAGCTGCAATTGTGTGCAAAAGTTTGGGTACCCTGGCCAAATGCCATATTTCCTGATTTCTTTATTGTATATACTCACTGAGAAAAACACACCTAGAAGGAGTAGCTGGACTGGAACGAGGTTTGCTGTGTGTGAATGTAATGATGATCTATGTAAGTGATTACAGTATTAGAGTAAAGGAGAAGTTTACTGGGGAGAACTGTTCAACTGAAAGTAGGCTCTAGCCTGGGATGAGACCCACGATGGGGCATAGAGGCTTACAGGTTCCGTATGGCATCCTGCAGCACATTAATACCCACAGGTGTTGCAACGGGGCCTGTGGATTCTGCACACTGGCATCAAAGCTGGTCCCTCGATCGGTCCTGAATCTGGTGACCAGGCAGGGCAAGAAAGTGTTGTAGCCTGCCGGAGACATTCCTGGAAAACCCTCGCTGTGTTTGGGCAAGCCTTATCCTGCTAAAACGTGCCAGCTGGAAGCCCTGACAACACATATGGCTGGAGGATGTCCTGCACATATCACTGAGCTGTTAGTGCCACCCCTATCACTACCAGGGGTGACCGACTGTTGTAAGTGATGGCTACCCAGATTATCAGCCCACCTGTTGGGGCAGTGTGTCACTCCACAGCAAACGTAGGACTGAAGCACTCGCCACAAGGCTCGTTGTACCATGCTCACCATACTCGTCGTATCCCACACAGATCCTGGATTGCTCTGTAGAGATGCCATTCCAGTCCATAGCAGTCCATGCCAGCAATGAGAAAATGCTAAGGGAGGACACATCCTGGACACAGCTCCAGTCCATCACAGGACAGACACATACTTACTCACACTTTGGCAGCAATTTAGCATCTCCAGTTAACCTGGCTGCATATGTTTGGGAGGAAACCAGAACACCCGCAGGAAATCCAATCAGAGCCCGGACCTCCCACTCTGAGGCGACAGTGCTGCCCACTGTCCCACCATGCCAGAAAACAAACAGCTCATGTGGTGGAATCAACTGACAACCGAAATCAGTAATCTAGTGAACTGGACTGGAGAGGAACTGGAGAGGAACTGGAGAGGAACTGGAGAACTAGTCTGTGATTGGTTCACATGTCCCCCAGTCACATGACCCCCAGATGGATTCTGGGGGTTGGAGTTCAGGTTGTGATCAGTGAGAGGAGGGTTGCAGACAGCAAAATGAGTCAGGGAATGAAACCAGTGATTATCTGCTGGAACTAAAGGCAGCTGGACTCGACAATGAAACAGTCGTTTCCATGGAGCAGGTCTTCCAAATCCACAGTTATCTGGCTAACCGTGTGAACTTACCTTGCCAAGTTTTCCTTACACGGAAAACTGAGTTTGTTCTAGCTATAGCCGTGTCTGAACACCCACCACCCCAAGCCCCCTATTACTGCGCAAGCCATGCTGCCCAGTAGAACCGTCCACCACCATTGATGTATGAGCTGAACATTTTTGAGCCCATTTAACACCCAGAGCCTTCGACGTTCCCAGTACAGGCTCAGGGACCTGAATGTGCATCGATGCTCTTTATGTGTTACGTTTTGGCTGTAAAATTAAAAGTTAAAGTAAAGACGTATCCAGTCAGGATTGTTTTCTCGATAGCGGAGTAGCTAAGTCAAGCTGCTGAAGTTCCTGCAGTGGTTTCTCATTAACGAGAGAGCCGAGGTCGTTCTGAACGTTCTGATATGAAACATAAGGGATCGTGCTAATTCATGTTAAAAGGCAAATTTATAAAAATTGAGGGAAAACAAGAACCCCAAAAAGGAAAACCAAAGCGAGCAAATGTCTTTAGAAGCCCAAGGGTTGGTGTAGTACAGCCACAAGTAATACAGCTTAAAGCTAATGCACTGTTAGAAAGGGCATGTGGGGCGCTAGCAGGAATTAGCATTGCTAGCAACACTAGCAACAACTGCTTACTCACTCATTCATCTTGTTAGCCACTTCATCCTTCAGTAACACGGAGGGTGTTGGAGCCTATCCCAGCACTCACTAGGCGGAAACACCCTGGATAGGCCGCCAGTCCTTCGCAGGGCAGACACCCATATATACACACTCACAGCTAGCGGGACAATTTAGCATCTCCAGTTCACTTGGCTGCATATCTTTGAGCTGTGCACAGGAAACTGGAGCACCCGGAAGAAACCCCCCCAACACACACACAGGGAGAACGTGCAAACTCCACACAGTAAGGATCCCAGGTGATCCGATGAGCCCAGACCCTTCTTGCTGTGAGGCAACAGCGCTCTGGCCAGAACTAATAATACCTCATTGCATGTGATACAGGGCTAGGCACCAGATAGGGACATCTAGCGTCAGCACAGACAGGCTAAGACGCGCCATTGTAAGTGGCCAGGGTTCGAGGCGGATCTGTTCAGAGGAAACTCCATCAAATCGTACTTTGTGAGAAGAGGTGCCAGGGAAGATAAACCAACACCCCCTTTTTCGTTTATCAGCTCGCACCTTTTTAAATCTTTTAATGGGTGTTGATATTAAAACCACTGGACACACCCACCAACGTTTCAGGTCAGTGCACTCTGGCACGGCACCACTGCTCACACCATGGTGCAAGAGGCACACATTCACTACCCAGAACAGTAAAGCAGTTAATTCAGCTGGACACTGCAGGTTATAGCAGCTCAGCCTTAAGCAAGGCTGCTCTGCTCGGTCCAGCGAGAGCCGCCGTGTCCACAGGTATTATACCAGCTCCAAGCCCCAACAATGTATTTAGATAATGAGCTTACAGGCCTAACACCACGAGAACCCAATTAATGGAATCTCCTGTAGTGCTACATGTTTACACCAAATACCTGTAGACACTGCGGGGGCTCAGAACCTCAGCTCTGCTTGCACTGAGAACCAATAGCTTAGCCCCAACATAAAGCCCCTATACTGGCTATGAGCTAGATAACTCCCATTCCTTAACATAACACCAGCTGAGTCAGGGCTTTTCCTGTTATCCGTTAGCATTATATCCTCCGCCTCCACCTCTACTGCACCATCTGCAGGAACTGTGTGAGGATGTTCAAGCTGCATGGGATGGATTATCACAGGACACCATTAGGAACCTCTACAGCTCCATACCGAGACGTCTGGCATGTTGGGTTAGCTAACATGGCGGCCCGACGCCATACTGAGAGACAGACTTCTGTATGTGTAGCTCAATAAATATTGATCATATCAGTCTAAATTTATCATCAGTTATTGATCCTGGTCACCTTTATCTTCCTTCCCAACACCACCGCACTCCCACACCTCCGTCTGGGTGCAGCAATTCTTTTGATGATGGGTGTAATTTATGCTGTAATG
>JAMWET010003081.1:0-110000 GCA_024036415.1 Prochilodus magdalenae
AGACGGAGAGAGGCTTTATGAAGGATTCATATTGTTTTATTTACGCATAAAACCTCATAAAGCCTCTCTCTCTCTCTCACTCACTCTTTATATATATATATGTATTTTACAGATAATGCACATATATAATGTATATATATATATTATATGTATTTATATGTTTATAGTATTTATATGTTTGAAAAATGTTTTAATATATTAATAATGTTCACAGTTTTGCAGTTTTCTTTACTGTGTATTTCTCCACTATAAAGTGGGATTACAAAAAAAGACACTTCAGAAATTCCATATTTGTAACTACTTCATGTAATAACTTTAGATGAACTTTCAAGGCTTTTGGATAACTGGAGCTTTCGCTGTGAACCACTCTGAGCCTCTGAAATGGATCATTTCACCTGACTAAAACTAGATGCCTCCTTGTTTGCCTTCATATTTGAGGAAGAAACCCTTATATTTACATACATGTCGGTTCGTATGGGATTAATGGAACCTGAGGTTATTTTTGCGGCTCATTTTACAGAGAGTCGGAATTGTCGGAATGTCGCTCATTCGGACGTGCCTAAAGTCAGTGAGGAAATCACTGAGGAACTGAATAATAATTACATTACCCCACCTACCCACATAGACAGTTTTCAGTCTTTTGATATTCCGTGGATGTGGCCCCAGCTCACATTACATCCGTTGACCCCTGCAATATTCCCCAGCCTAGGAAAAGGAAACATTTACATTCTCTTCTCTTGTAGTACTTTGAAGATGACATAGGTAGACCATCCCACACAACTAAACCATCAAAAGCTGAGTAGAATCAGGTTGGGAACTTTCTCTCAGGAGCTGAGACGGGAATGATTGCACTAATCCTGGAATTCTGACTAAAATGACTGAGGAACGCTGATAATAATTACATTACCACACCGGCCCATGTAAACTAATCCCATCTAAGTAGGGCTTAAGACGATTATCTGTCTTTAGATAGTTTCGTGAATCTGGCCCCAGCTCAAATGACTTCCTTTGACCACTACAGCATTCCGCAGTCTAGAGAACGGGAAATATTAACATTCTTTACTTTTGTAGTACTTTGAAGATGGCATAGGCAGGCCGTACCATACGGCTTCTACCATCAAAAAGCAGAGTAGACCATCAAAAGCAGAGTAGAACCAGAGTAGAACCAGTTTGGGAATTTCTCTCACAAACAGAACTTGGAATGCTTTCATTAATCCTGGGATGCTGACTAAAAGCACTGAGAAATGCCGGTATTAAATACATTACCCCACCTCACATGTAAAACTAATCACATCTGAATAGGATTAAGATGATTTTCTGTCTTTAGATACTGTCGGGAAGCTTATCCCAGCTTGCATTACTTCCGTGGTCCGCTACAATATTCCGCAGTTTAGGAAAGAGAAAACATGAAAATTCTTTACTCTTTTAATACTTTGAAGATTGCGTCATAAAGCCTTACAACACAAATATACCATCAAAAGCAGAATAGAACCAGTTTGGGAATTTTCTGTCCCCACTTGACATTATTGCATTGGCCACTGCAATATTCCGTAATCTAGGAAAAGACATTCTTTAATATTTGTCAACATTCTTTACAATTGTTGTATTTTAACGATTATATAGGTAGGCCATTCCACACAAAGAAGCCATCAAAAGCAGAACCAGTTTGGGAATTTTCTCTTACAAACAGAACTTGGAATGATTTCATTAATCCTGGGATCTTTCAATCTTTCAATTTAACGATTACATACGTAGGCCATTCCACACAAAGAAACCATCAAAATCCCAATAGAACCGGTTTGGGAATTTTCTGTCCCCAGTTCACATTATTCCATAGGTCACAACAATATTCCGCAGTCTAGGAAAATAAATTCTTTAACTTTCATAAACATTCTTTACTGTTCTTTCAATTTAACGATTACATACGTAGGCCATTCCACACAAAGAAACCATCAAATTCAGAATAGAACCGGTTTGGGAATTTTCTGTCCGGAATCTAGATTGGGATGATCACTAATCCCAGGATGCTGATTACAATCACTGACAAATGCAGGTAATAAGTACATTACCCTTCTCCCCATGTAAAACTAATGTCGTTTAAATGATTTTCTGGCCCCAGTTCATATCACTTCACTTCCCCTACTTCAACAAAATGGAAATATTAATATATTTAATACAAAACTAATCCCTGTTAACACAAAACTAATTTAGTCAGATTAGCATCTAAGATGCGTTTCGAAGATACTTTCACGAACCTGACCCCAGCCTGCATTACTTTCGTTGACCACTACAATATTCCACAATTTAGGAAAAGGGAAACATTAACATTCTTAAGCCATTCCACACAAAGAAACCATCAAAAGCAGAATAGAACCAGTTTGGGAATTTCTGTTCCCAGTTCAAATTATTCCACTGGCCACTACAATATTCCACAGTCTAGGAAAAGGCATTCTTTAACATTTGTCCACATTCTTTACTCTTGTTGTAATTTAACGATTACATAGGTAGAACATTTCACACAAAGAAACCATCAAAAGCAGAGTAGAACCAGTTTGGGAATTTTCTGTCTGGAGTCTAGATTGGGATGATCACTAATCCCAGGATGCATTACCCTTCTCCATCTGTTAAAACTAATCCAGTCTGAATATTCCACATTTTAGGAAAAGGAAAACATTAACCTTCTTAGGCCATTCCACAAACAGAACCCTGTCAAAAGCAGAGCAGAACCAGTTTGGGAACCTTGGGAAGCGATATTGGAATGATCTCACTAATCCCGGAATGCTGTTTAGGATAGGTGTCTAAAACCCTCCATACATAGCACCGAGGCACACATTACCTTTCCCAGCTCAGATGAAACATTGCCATGGCATGCGGAGGGGCAGCCATGTCCTGAATAAACGGGGGTCCACAGCGCTGTGCTGCAACAGCGATTGCGTTGGGTGGGACTCATGAATAAAACATCTGGCTGCCTCTCAGGGTCTGAAGGAGGGGACACGTCTAAACACTTTCATACTCTCTAATTGCTCATGTAAGACAACCAAAATAATACGAACGGCGTGTGACGGCGGTCCCGGAGAAGGAAAGTAGGCCGGGCCGCCGTGTGAAGCGCGCTGACAGCTGAACGAATTGTTATTGAGTGGATTTTCGGGCAAAAGCCTCTGTAAATTCCAGCGCCGGGCCGCGCAAAGAACCCATTTTTATTTTAGCCCCTTCCCTGAGGAGCCTCAAAAGATGCAATTTAAATACAACAGCCCACCACCCACCACCAACCACCTCCACCTCCCTGCCGACCTCCAACCAACCCCCCTCCTAAACAGCTAGGCCAGCGAATGTGGTGGCAGGCCAGATAAACTGGCTTTTGTCCTAGAAATGAACAGGGAGGTTTGATTGAAGCATAAAGCCATGGTGCTGCGTCCTCTCCACAGATACCTTTCTTTCCTCCTTTTTTTGGAGGCGGGGGGAGAAATTTAATAGCACTTAAAGAGGAGGAGTGGGAGAGGTATTGTAATCTGGCTAAGAACCGTGTTTAGGCTGTGGAAAACATTAGAACCATTATGGATGGTTAACAGGACGTAGTCCACCAAATCACCTGCACATTAGGAGTCTTCTGCTTACTGCTCCACAGCACAAGCTCATGCATTATGTAAGATATTTCAAGAGACTGCTGGGAACCTTACCCTAGCCTGCATTACTTTCATTGACCACTACAATATTCCGCAATTTAGGAAAACTGAAACATTAACATTTTTTAATTGTATAGATTGTATAGGTAGGCCATTTAACATCAATATACCGCCAATAGCAGAACACAACAAGTTTGGGAATTGTCTCTCAGGAACCAGGATTGGAATGATCTCACTGTTCCCCGGATGCTGACCAAAATCACAGAGAAATTACGGTAATGATTATATTACCACATCTCACCCTGTGAAACATATTCCATCCTAACAGGGCTTACAACCTTTTCTACCTTTAGATACTTTTGGGAACCCCACCCCAGCTCGCATAACTTCCAGTGACAACAACAATATTCCGCAATTTAGGAAAAGTGAAACATTAACATCCTTTACTCTTGTGATATTTTGAAGATTGCATTGGTAGACTACTTAACCCAAGTATACCATCAACAGCAGAGCAGAACTGGTTTGGGAATTCTATAAGGAACCGAGATCGGAATGATTTCGCTATTCCCAGGACGCTGACTAAAAATCACGGCGGAATGCCAGTAATAATTACACATTACCACACCTCACCACGTAAAAAAACATCACATTCAAACAGGGCTTAGGATGGATTTTCCCATCTTTTGGATACTTTCGGGAACCTTATCCAAGCTCACATATTTTCCATTGACTGCAACAGTATTCCACAGGTTAGGAAAAGTGAAACATTAACATTCTTTACTCTTGAAAATGTAAGGATTGTATAGGTAGGCCATTTAACATACCATCTATAGCAGAACACAACAAGTTTGGGAATTGTCTCTCAGGAACCAGGATTGAAATGATCTCACTGTTCCGATGCTGACTAAAATCACAGAGAAATTACGGTAATGATTATATTACCACATCTCACCATGTGAAACATATTCCATCCTAACAGGGCTTACAACCTTTTCTACCTGTAGATACTTTTGGGAACCCTACCCCAGCTCGCATAACTTCCAATGACAACAACAATATTCCACAATTTAGGAAAAGTGAAACATTAACATCCTTTACTCTTGTGATTATTTTGAAGATTGCATTGGTAGACTACTTAACCCAAGTATACCATCAACAGCAGAGCAGAACTGGTTTGGGAATTCTATAAGGAACCGAGATCGGAATGATTTCGCTATTCCCAGGACGCTGACTAAAAATCACGGCGGAATGCCAGTAATAATTACATTACCACACCTCACCACGTAAAACTAATCACATTCAAACAGGGCTTAGGATGATTTTCCATCTTTGGATACTTTCGGGAACCTTATCCAAGCTCACATATTTTCCATTGACTGCAACAGTATTCCACAGGTTAGGAAAAGTGAAACATTAACATTCTTTACTCTTGAAAATGTAAGGATTGTATAGGTAGGCCATTTAACATACCGTGAATAGCAGAACACAACAAGTTTGGGAATTGTCTCTCAGGAACCAGGATTGGAATGATCTCACTGTTCCCCGAAAGCTGACCAAAATCACAGAGAAATTACGGTAATAACTTTATTACCACATCTCACCATGTGAAACATATTCCATCCTAACAGGGCTTACAACCTTTTCTACCTTTAGATACTTTTGGGAACCCTACCCCAGCTCGCATAACTTCCAATGACAACAACAATATTCCGCAATTTAGGAAAAGTGAAACATTAACATCCTTTACTCTTGTGATATTTTGAAGATTGCATTGGTAGGCTACTTAACCCAAGTATACCATCAACAGCAGAGCAGAACTGGTTTGGGAATTCTATAAGAAACCGAGATCGGAATGATTTCGCTATTCCCAGGACGCTGACTAAAAATTACGGCGGAATGCCAGTAATAATTACATTACCACACCTCACCACGTAAAACTAATCACATTCAAACAGGGCTTAGGATGATTTTCCATCTTTGGATACTTTCGGAAACCTTATCCAAGCTCACATATTTTCCGTTGACCACAACAGTATTCCACAGTTTAGGAAAAGTGAAACATTAACATTCTTTACTCTTTTGATAATGTAAGGATTATATAGGTAGGCCATTTAACATCAATATACCGTCAATAGCAGAACACAACAAGTTTGGGAATTGTCTCTCAGGAACCAAGATTGGAATGATCTCACTGTTCACTGGATACTGACTAAAATCACAGAGAAATTACGGTAATAATTATATGACCACATCTCACCATGTGAAACATATTCCATCCTAACAGGGCTTACAACCTTTTCTACCTTTAGATACTTTTGGGAACCCTACCCCAGCTCGCATAACTTCCAATGACAACAACAATATTCCGCAATTTAGGAAAAGTGAAACATTAACATCCTTTACTCTTGTGATATTTTGAAGATTGCATTGGTAGGCTACTTAACCCAAGTATACCATCAACAGCAGAGCAGAACTGGTTTGGGAATTCTATAAGGAACCAAGATTGGAATGATTTCGCTATTTCCAGGACGCTGACTAAAAATCACGAAGGAATGCCGGTAAAAATTACGTTACCACACCTCACCACGTAAAACTAATCACATTCAAACAGGGCTTAGGATGATTTTCCATCTTTGGATACTTTCGGAAACCTTATCCAAGCTCACATATTTTCCGTTGACCACAACAGTATTCCACAGTTTAGGAAAAGTGAAACATTAACATTCCTTACTCTTTTGATAATGTAAGGATTGTATAGGTAGGCCATTTAACATACCGTGAATAACATACCATCAATAGCAGAACACAACAAGTTTGGGAATTGGCTCTCAGGAACCAAGATTGGAATGATCTCACTGTTCCCTGGATACTGACTAAAATCACAGAGAAATTACGGTAATAATTATATGACCACATCTCACCATGTGAAACATATTCCATCCTAACAGGGCTTACGATGGTTTTCTACCTTTAGATACTTTTGGGAACCCTACCCCAGCTCGCATAACTTCCAGTGACAACAACAATATTCCGCAATTTAGGAAAAGTGAAACACTAATATCCTTTACTCTTGTGATATTTTGAAGATTGCACTGGTAATTATTCATAAAAGTAATTATTCATGAATATTTAAACCAACATTTATGAAGTATACGTGTTTTAGACATAAAGCTAAGTCCTCTTAGTGAGGCAGTTTTTCAAAATAAAAGTCCTTTGATGTCATCATGAATTACTTATTACTTTTGTCAAATGTGGAGTTTTATTTTGAAAAAAAATCTATCAGTAAAACGACATAGTTCTCCATTTCAACATCACGTAAAACATGTACTCCTTATGAATGTTGATTCAAACATTCATGAGTGAGTTATGAAGTGTCTATGTACGATTTTATGAATATGCTATGTAGACACCCTACACCCTAAAGTCTTACCAACCTTAGAAGCAGGACGTAGTCCATCAAATCACCTGCACATTAGCATTCTTCTGCTCACTCCTCCATAACACAAGGTTGTGCATACATACACACCCACACCCACACACACACCCACACACACATATATATATAGAAATATATGTTCCTATATAGGTGTGCACACGCAGATACGGCAATCACCGCTCACCTAGCGGGTTTGTTTGTGGAATAAGATGCCGGAGCGAGTGCGTGAGCGGCGAAAGCTCTTTTTGTTTAATCAGTTTGCTCCTTAACAAGATAAGACTGTCACATCACATTAGCTCTGATCTCCACCGCTGCTACCGAATAACCGCAGTCGCAGTGATTTATGCCGCGCCCGGGCTATGCATAATGCCCCATTATGAAGCAGTCACTTGTTTCTTTTTTCGTAGCTTCCCCCGAAGCCATATGAAAACCACAGCTTGGAATGTGGCAGGGCCTTCTTCCAGAGTTCTGACTAATAACACTCTGCAAATATTTCACCAATATATTCATGTCATCCAAATATTTGGAACTCATGTGAAAAGGAATGCGCATCCATCAGCATAAGACTGATAAATCTGCCATGTCTGAACTGCTGCTGCCTTGATAGATAGATCTGCTTATGTATCGTCTTTAGTCACGATAGCGAAAATGTGGTGAAACATCTGCTGTCTCAAACACGGCACGTACTGCTATACGGGTAAGGCTGTGGGAAGTGTTAGCATTAGCTACGCTCATCGTCCAAAGAGTAGTTGCACAAGTAGTTGCACCCAGAAGGAATCAACCGACTGGAATGAAATTTGGTGGGTAGGTTAGACATTTGTGAGACATGCCAATGATTCAAGTTTCAAACTTGTATGCGCATGTGATGCAAGCATAGATGAGTTTTATCGCTGTACCTGACCGACCCAACAGCCACGTTTGCCGACATTCAGTGAGCAGTGATGTCCTCCATGAGTCATACTGTTGAAAGACGACTGCACAATGCAGGACTACATGCAAGCAGGCCACTATGGCAACTAGCCTTACACCATGTTTACACTGTCAAAGACTGCAATGGAGTCATGCCAGTGACGGTCATGGAGTGTCTTAGAACGGCTTTTGTCTTGATGGAGACATCCAACCGACGTGTCTGTCGCTTCAAGTGTCCCCTATTACTTGATGCCCCATCTTTCCTGAATCCACCCCTGTCCAGATTCTCCAGCTGGAAAAGTTTGTGTTTGCTGACTGCACCTCTGAGATGATGAACTAGCATTCCCCTATTAAAGCAGCCCCTGTGCCTCCATCTGCCAGGCGCGATTGCGCTTGAGCAGTGAGGCCATTTTGTTAGAAAACTCATTTTCGGCCTCTTAATTATTTTCCATTACGGAGTAGATTGGAATTGGACAGTAATTGTCCGGCCAGAGAAGAGCGGCCCCTCAGCTCAGATCAGCTGTGACAGGCAGACATCTTAGCAGCCGCGCGGCTATTAGGAAGCTTCCGCGTGCTTGATCGCTGAGCTAAACTACCCGCTCACACTCAGGTACGCGGTCATTCGAAGCAAGGTCATGGGTGGAGGCAGTAAATAGAGGATATATCTCAATATCTGGTGAGCTGCCTTGCTGTCCCCTGGCCTACATATACAGGTATCTAGACAATAGCATCTTAATATGAGTGGGTTCCAGTTTCTGGAAGGGTGGTCATTGGTCAAGTATGTATGTGGTAGGATATTTATCCTGTATCTCCACAAAGGTCTAGGTAGGTAACTTCCCTCTCAGAAGTAACACAATAAACACAGGTAAGGATTTCTAGAATGTAGACGCTGATGGTTATAAGGTTATGCCTGTGTAGACACCTCATTATATACTGGGACATGGAGACATCTTTCACTGCCCAAGGTCAATTCTAAAATTGAAGAAGACAAGTGATAACAATGATTGAAGTGCCCTCTTCTTATCCGACTTGAATCCCAGTAACATAGCTGGTTGGAAGTCTCATTCTTTACTGCAACATCTTTGCAACTGTGGTAACTGTAGTTTCAAGGTCTTTGACTGAAAACAAACTAAGGTTGCTAATGGATAATAGTTAAATGAATGAACACCTCATGGGAACATTGGTTACACATGTGAGAGTGCTCCAGTTTGCTGACACATCAAAGGCTTAGCTTAGTCGTGATATCTCAGACTCTTGGCTTAGCTGTAACATCTCAAACTTGTTTCTTAACCATAATATCTCAAATTCTTGGCTCTGCAGTAACTTCTCAAACTTGTTTCTTAACCATAACATCTCAAACTCCTACCTTAACAACATCTCAAACTCCTGGTTTAGCAGTAACAGCTCAATCCTTTTTGGTAGCCACACTATCTTGTTTTAGCAGTAAAACAAGATCTTTAGCATTGCAATCACATCTTAAACATTTAGCTTAGCAGCAACATCCCAAAACGTCTAGCTCAGGAATAACATCTCATGCATTTAGCTTGGCTATATCTGAACCTCTTGGCTTAGGAGTAAACCTAAAATTCTTAGCTTAACCTTAATATCTCAAACTCTAGCCTTGGCAGTAACATCTCAAATTCTTAGCTTACCCATAATATCTCAAACTCTAGTTAGCAGTAACATCTCAAACTCTTAGCTTAAACATAATATCTCAAACTCTAGTTAGCAGTAACATCTCAAACTTGTGTCCTAACTATCATATCTCAAACTCGTGGCTTAGCTGTAACATCTCAAACTTGTTTCTTAACCATAATAGCTCAAACTCTTGGCTTAGCATTAACAGCTCAATCCTTTTTTGTAGCCACAGTATCTTGTTTTGGCAGTAAAACAAGATCCTTAGCATAGCGATCACATCTTAAACATTTGGCTTAGCACTAACATCCCAAAACGTCTAGCTCAGGAATAACATCTCACACACTTAGCTTGGCTATAATATCTGAAACTCTTGGCTTAGTAGTAAAACCTAAAACTCTTAGCTTACCCATAATATCTCAAACTCTAGTTAGCAGTAACATCTCAAACTCTTAGCTTACCCATAATATCCCAAACTCTAGTTAGCAGTGACATCTCAAACTCTTAGCTTACCCATAACATCTCAAACTCCTAACTTAACCATAATATCTCAAACTCTAGCCTTGGCAGTAACATCTCAAACTCCTAACTTAACCATAATATCTCAAACTCTAGCCTTGGCAGTAACATCTCAAACTCCTAACTTAACCATAATATCTCAAACTCTAGCCTTGGCAGTAACATCTCAAACTCCTAACTTAACCATAATATCTCAAACTCTAGCCTTGGCAGTAACATCTCAAACTCCTAACTTAACCATAATATCTCAAACTCTAGTTAGCAGTAACATCTCAAACTCTTAGCTTACCCATAATATCTCAAACTCTAGTTAGCAGTAACATCTCAAACTCTTAGCTTAACCATAATATCTCAAACTCTAGCCTTGGCAGTAATATCTCAAACTCTAGCCTTGGCAGTAATATCTCAAACTCTAGCCTTGGCAGTAATATCTCAAACTCTAGCCTTGGCAGTAATATCTCAAACTCTAGTTAGCAGTAACATCTCAAACTTGTGTCTTAACCGCAATATCTAAAACTCTTGGCTTAGCAGGAAACCCTTTAACACTTAGCATAGCAATAACATCTCAAACATTAAGCTTTGCAGTAACATCCCAACCTTCTAGCTTAGTAATAACATCTCAAACACTTGGTTTAGCCATAATATCTGAAAATCTTTGCTTTGCCATAACGTCCATATCTCATATCCTAGCAATTACATCTCAAATATGGCTTAACAACATTGCAAGCTCTCATCTTAACCATTATATCCCAAAATCTTGGTTTAGCAGTAATATCGCAATGCTTTATTGCAGCAATATCATCTCAATGACTTAGCGTTGCATTAAAAAGCCTTAACATAGCATCTCAAAGTCTTAGCTTAGCCATACTGTCTTGATTTAGCAGTAGCATGGTCGTCTCCATTGAGACAAAGGCGGGACTGTCTCAATGCGCAGTGAACACCACATCAACGAGTCACTCAGAATGACACGACGCCATTGCAGTCTTGGTGACGTTGATGTGTTGTTAAGGACAGTCGTTCTTACGGTCTGGGTGCATGTAGTCCTGCGTCGTGCAGCCATCTGCCAATGATACTGGCACAGGATGACTCAAAAAGGGCATCACTCCTCGGTAAATGTCCGCAATCATGGCTCTCGGGTCCGTCAGGTACCACGATAAGGCTTACAATTTCAAACCTACCCACCAGGTTTTATACATCAATGGAGCTGAAGTGGAGAGGGTCAGTAAGGAGAGTAGTACACCTTACCGATGACCTCACCTGGTCACTCCACACCAACAAAGCAGTGAGGTCTGCCTGTCAGTGCCTCTTCTTCCTGAGAAGGCTCAGGAAGTTTGGCCTGCCTCCTGACATCCTCACCAACAGATGCACCATAGAGAGCATCCTCACGGCCTGCATCACTGTCTGGGACGGCAGCTGTACTGCCTACGACCGCAAGGCCCTGAAGAGAGTGGTGAGGACAGCGGAATCCATCATAGGCAGCAAACTTCCAGACCTGCAGGACATCTACCGGTCCCACTGCCTGAGGAAAATCCAGAAGATCCGGTTGGACTGTGGCCACCCAGCACACGGCCTGTTCACCTTACTGCCATCAGGCAGGAGGTACCGCAGCATCCAGGCCAGAACAAACCGGCTAATGAACAGTTTCTACCCACAAGCCATCAGGTTCCTGAACAAGCTGTGAGCCTTTCACCAACACCACCAATACCACCAACACCACCAACACCACCAATACCACCAATACCACCAATACCACCAACACCACCAATACCACCAACACCACCAATACCGCCAATACCACCAATACCACCAATACCGCCAATACCACTAATACCACCAACACCACCAACACCACCAACACCACCAATACCACCAATACCGCCAATACCACCAACACCACCAACACCACCAATACCACCAATACCGCCAATACCGCCAATACCACCAATACCGCCAATACCGCCAATACCACTAATACCACCAACACCACCAATACCACCAACACCACCAATACCACCAACACCACCAACACCACCAATACCACCAACACCACCAATACCACCAATACCACCAATACCACCAATACCACCAATACCACCAACACCACCAATACCACCAACACCACCAATACCACCAACACCACCAATACCACCAATACCGCCAATACCGCCAATACCACCAATACCACCAATACCACCAACACCACCAATACCACCAACACCACCAATACCGCCAATACCACCAATACCACTAATACCACCAACACCACCAATACCACCAACACCACCAATACCGCCAATACCACCAATACCGCCAATACCACCAATACCGCCAATACCACCAACACCACCAACACCACCACTACCACCAACACCACCAATACCACCAATACCGCCAATACCACTAATACCACCAACACCACCAATACCACCAACACCACTAATACCACCAACACCACCAATACAACCAACACCACCAATACCGCCAATACCACCAATACCACTAATACCACCAACACCACCAATACCACCAACACCACCAATACCGCCAATACCACCAATACCACTAATACCGCCAATACCGCCAATACCACCAACACCACCAACACCACCACTACCACCAACACCACCAATACCGCCAATACCACCAATACCGCCAATACCACTAATACCACCAACACCACCAATACCACCAACACCACCAATACCACCAATACCACCAATACCACCAATACCACCAATACCACTAATACCACCAACACCACCACTACCACCAACACCACCAATACCGCCAATACCACCAATACCACTAATACCACCAACACCACCAATACCACCAATACCACCAATACCACTAATACCACCAACACCACCACTACCACCAACACCACCAATACCGCCAATACCACCAATACCACTAATACCACCAACACCACCAATACCGCCAGTACCACCAATACCACTAATACCACCAATACCACCAATACCACTAACACCATCTATCATCTCAGAGCCTTGGCCACTATACGAGCGACTTCTCCATTCTCACCGTCTTTTTACTTGGTAACTCGTAAGTTGGTTTTTTAGCTCTCTTGCCATTGAGAAACCTCCAGATCTCCCTCAAACCAGAGGGATGAGTTATCAGAGCCTCGGCCAGCCGTGCTCGGCTCATCCGTGCCTCATCAGAATGGCTCTTCCGCTCGGCGCCACTTTGACATTCCCGGTGGAACTAACCGGGTCGGCGCTCCTGCGGCTTTAAGGCGGATATGTTCGCCACTGCCGGGCAGCCTGCTGTTAGGATTATGATTTTTTTGCTCCTTTTCTTTCTTTCTTTATCTGAGCGATGACAGAAAATCCTCTCCAAATGCAGTGTGCTTTTCTGCAGCGCCAATCAATAAAACTCCATCAGAGCAGGTGGGGGGAGAAAAGAACGACAGATAGAGGAGAAAAAGACAAGGTCTCCTCTATCCGCCTGCCTGCGCATCCCCAGCCGGCAGTCTTTGTGCGCTTCGGGTGGAGGTTATGAAAGCGGTGGTATTACATCATAGCTTGGCAGGTCTCCATCACCTGTAGAAGCACCTGAATGAAGCCTGTGGATCAGTTCGAGGGTGTTAGCGAGTCTCGGCGTGGGTCACACCGTGTCCTCACTGTAACTGGTAATGGGCAGTGATGAGCAGGCAGGAAGTCTCGGTTATGCTTCAGAGATGGAGGTATGAAGGGGTTAGTCATGGGTGAAACTGATTCAGACTCCCACAAAGAACAGCCCTGTCCGGAATCCTGTCCGGAATCCTGTCCGGAATCCAGGTGGAATGTGTAGCAATGCATGAAAAGCCTGGAATAACACCACATATATATCTATAAGAGACTCTCTCTCTCTATCTCTCTCTCTCCCTCTCTCTCTCTCTCTCTCTCTCTTACTCTTTCTCTCTCTCATTCTCTCTCTCTCTCTCTCTCTCTCTCTCTCTCTCTCTCTCTCTCTCTCTCTCATTCTCTCTCTCTCTCTCTCTCTCATTCTCTCTCTCTCTCTCTCTCTCTCTCTCTCTCTCTCTCTCTCTCTCTCTCTCTCACTCTCTCTCTCTCTCTCTCTCTCTCTCTCTCTCTCTCATTCTCTCTCTCTCTCTCTCTCTCTCTCTCTCTCTGTCTCTCTCTCTCTCTCTCTCTCTCTCTCTCTCTCTCTCTTTTACTCTTTCTCTCTCTCATTCTCTCTCTCTCTCTTTTACTCTTTCTCTCTCTCTCTCTCTCTCTCTCTCTCTCTCTCTCTCTCGCTCTCTCTTTTACTCTTTCTCTCTCTCATTCTCTCTCTCTCTCTCTCTCTCTCCCTCTCTCTCTTTTACTCTTTCTCTCTCTCATTCTCTCTCTCTCTCGCGCTCTCTCTTTTACTCTTTCTCTCTCTCATTCTCTCTCTCTCTCGCTCTCTCTTTTACTCTTTCTCTCATTCTCTCTCTCTCTCTCTCTCTCTCTCACATTCTCTCACTCTGCTTCTTTCTATATCTCCCTTCCTTATTCTGTTCTTGTCTCCCTCTCCCCCTCTCTCTTTCTCTCCTGTTTGTTCTCTCTCCCTCCCTCTCTCTCTCCTTCTCTTTATTTTCATTAATTCTCACTTTCCCTTTTATTCCTATATCTCTCCTTCTCTTCCCCTCTGTCATCTCATTCACCGTTCTCGCTCTTTCCTTTCCTTCTGTCTCTTGTTTGTTGTTATATTGTTCTTTTCTCTAGCTCCCGTTTTATTCATCCAGATGCTCCTTCTCTTTTACTCTTCTGTTGTTTTTTCACTCTTTCTTTCTCTATTCCTCTTTCTATATATCACCTCCCATTTTCTCTCCTTCTTTTATGTTTTTTGCCCTACATTTATTTTGCCCCCTTCATCTCCCTTTTTTCCTTTTTTCCCTCCATCTCTCTGGTCTTTTTCTCTTCCATCCTCCCTCTCTTTTTTCATATTTCTCCTTCTCTCTCCTCTCTTTTTCCTCTTTTCTTCTTTCTTTCTTTCACATCTGTTTTTCTCTCCCCTTTTCCTGTGTCTTTCTCAATCCATCTCTCTGTTTCTTCTCTTACTCCATATTCTTGTTTCTTGCTTTCACTTTCTCTTCATCCCTCCTTTCTTTTGTTTTCCATGTTTCTTTCTTTCTTTCTTTCTTTTTTTCTTTCTTCAGCAATTTTCTTTTAATTTATCCTCTGTCTTCTTTTTTCTTCCTTCCGTCCTATCTTTTTCCCTTTCACTTCCTTTCCCTCTGTCTTTCAGTGGTCTTTCTCATCCTCTTGTATTTTTCTTTTCCCTTTCTTCCTTTTTCTGTCCCTCTTTTTTATAACTTGTTTTCTTTTGTCCACACTCGTTTCGTTCACTCCACGGCCCCATGCATATCTCTCTCTCTCTCTCTCTCTCTCGTTGTGTCTATCTCTCTCTTTCTCTCTGTCTGTGTCTCTCTGTCTCTCACTCTCACTCTCCATATCTCTTTCTCTCTGTCTCTCTGTGTCACTTATTCTTTCTGTTTCCAGATCTCTCTCTCTCTCTCTCTCTCTCTCTCTCTCTCTGTCTTTCTCTGTGCCTCTCTCTCTCTCTCTCTCTCTCTCCCCCCATCTCTCTCTCTCTCTCTCTCTCTCTCTCTCTCTCTCTGTCTGCTGTCAGGGTAGTAAAGAGTGAGAGATGTCTCCTGTCTGGTCAAGGCTGGTGGTATTGACCATGTTTTTGATTATCACTGTTGCTCATTACTCCTGTCTTCCTCACTCACACCTGATCTCCAGCTGGCTGGAGCCCAGCCCCCACTCCTGTGTATGCTTACTGAGCTGCAGTTATTACTGCCCATAAAAAGAGCACATTATAACATCATATATCAGATTTCTATGGATTTCTTCATTTTCTACGCAGAGCAGAAAACAAGGAGCAATCTGAGCTTTAGCCGTTCAGTCCAGTTCTGCTCTTTCTCTCCTCCCTTCTCTGCAGTTTAGCTCTCATCTTATTTCTTTCTCTTCCCTTAATCCACCCACACCCCTCCTTTTCCTTAGGTATATACTCATTATTCAGCTTGCTCCCATCTACTCCCTATGCACTCTCTCTCTCTTTCTCTGGGCTTCACAGATGAGCGGACACTGACCACTGAATGGAGAGCAAATTAAATACCTTATCAGCCCGTGTGAGTCAGCACGCTTTCTCTAAAGTAACTTCACCTATTTAGAAGGAAAGATCACAGTAATGACAGCAGTAAGAGCAGGTTTGCCATCAGAACAAAAAGCCCACCCCTTACTGTATATGCACTGACCAAGATGATAATGCACCAAGAAGGAGTTACTGGAATTAAATGTAACCAGAGGTGACAAAAGTCCCTTACTAACAGCTCTAGTGCGAGTTCCTCATCCATTCTCTACTCTGGCCAATTCACAATGTGCCAGCTGTCCATGAAAAGCATTCATCTTACGCCCATGATTTTCTAAAATTTTCCTCAATTCTCCTGCCATCACCAGTTTGGCCCCGGTCGTGTTGTCCAGGTAGTAGGCTCCGCCCATGCCGTCTCTATCCGGAAGGATCTACAAGGGTCCGAATGCTTCAAGACCTGGGCCCAGAAAAGGGCCTATGCCAAAGACTGCTGAGGTGTTTGGAAAATTGTTTTACAAATTGTACACCTTCTAGAAGATTAAATATCGTTTTCCAGCAGTTATGCCTCTGTGTACAAGTGATATAACAAACACATACTTATGTAACAGCCGAGGTATGATTTACATATTTTACTCAGGTAGAAGTAGGAAAGTACACACTCAAAAAAAAAACTTTTTTTCTTCAAAAATGATGGATTTAAAAAGTAGAGCTGAGCACACAGAGTGGTGTACATTAGAACATCAGAACTATACTAGAATACTAGCCTAAAAACCCACTCATGTAGAGCACCCAGACACGCTAAACTGCTAAACTGAGTCAGAATCGGTAAACAGGCAAGGGTCAAACCAAGCAGACAATCAGATCAGGCAGAGGTACCAGAGGAATAAACAAGAGGAGTAAACCAGAGAATCAAAGCAGAGTCAAAACCAGAGTACCACAAGATCAGAGACAGACAGACAGACAGAGAGAGAGAGAGAGAGTTTGTAGAGAGAGACACAGAGAGAGAGAGAGAGAGAGAGAGAGAGTGAGAGAGAGTGAGAGAGAGAGAGAGAGAGAGAGAGAGAGAGAGAGAGAGAGAGAGATTGTAGAGAGAGAGAGTGAGAGAGTGAGAGTGAGAGAGAGAGAAAGAGAGAGAGAGAGAGAACAGAGTGGCAATACTTCGCAACGAGTCAGTGTGAGAGAGAGCATTTAAACAAACAGACCAATTAGAAATATACTTTTGATTTTCATTTTAGCCGTCAGAACTGAACAGCAGAGCTAATCCTTCCCTTAGATAACACCAGGACTGGAAGGAGTCTTGTGTTGAGACCAGGAGCTGTATCAGGCAGACTAGCCCTGCAGTGTGGATCATTACATCAAACCATAATCCTAGCAGAAGTGCAGTCCTCTCCCTACACATTCCAACACTTTAGCACTGATACCAAACGACAGCAACCAATCGGAAAGCTGGATTCACATGTAACCACTCGTCTGTCCAGAGATAACACAGTGACTCGACACCGTCGCTCTCTTTAGCATACTGTGTATCTGTCCCGCGTGTCCACTGCTGGGGGCCTGAAAGCCATGGAAGTATCCAATCACAGGCTCACTCCGGATCCTTCCTATACTGTCACTGGATCCCAGAACCTGGGGTCTTTGTAAAGACTACTGGTTCCAGTCCGTAGCAGTCCGGATTTCCTGTTTACACGATCACTGCAAATGAAAGCGGTGGTGGCTGGCTGTCAATGACAGGGCACCATGAAACCACACTTCCTTCTGCTAAGTGTCTGGGAATAAGCTGGCTAGAGACAGGGGTGTGTACCGACAGTACCACCTGTGTCTGGATGGTGGAGAAGGAAACCGTTCGAACTGCTCAAGCTTGTCGGCAGATCAAACGGCCCTCTCTACTGGTGGTCTGTCTGGGCTGTCCAGAGCCTATTTGCCATGTATGGTGCCCTCATGTAAACAAACCCCACCTGTAATCGTTTACATATCTGCCTGAGACATAACTGCATGCCGAGTTTTGCAGAAATCCAACATTTCTGGGTGGGTGAGTTTAATTTCAGCTCTCAAATCTGTCATGTCTTTCAGGCGCCTTGGGGCCAAAACAGAGGAGAGCGTCCCCAAGTCTTTTTTCATGGGCAGTGGATAATACTTTGCCTCTCGTCCGCAACCTCCTGCCTTCACTACTGGCGTGTCGAGGTCAGTCTGTTTGCTGCTCACTAGGTTTTCCTGGGGCCAGAAGTGACCTCTGCTTGATGGAATTCAGTGGGCTGCCTCCCCAGTAAAAGCTCATAGAGAGGAGATCAGCTGTGATGTTGCAGCCGTGGCATTTATTACTGGGGCCAGTGGTATGGGAGGAAGCTGCGGGGTCAAGTTTAATGGGGCGCTTTGCATGCGGCCGGCCCGTACAGTCCAAGCTAAACCCCTTACTGGCCCACAAAACCGTGGCGCTGAACTGATGCGCTCTTATTACTCTTGCTAGCCAAAGGTCAGCTCGACTGAGACTACGTAATGGCTCACCGTTGGCGAGGCAGATCATTAGATCGAAGGTTTATGGTCATCTTCTTTGCGTTGATCAGTTTGTCAAACCACAATCTTAAACCATGACTTGGCAGCTACTGCCAGTTCTCGTTTTCTCATAAGAGGTAATGGGCCCTCTTGCAGTTTCGCTCAACTCTGATTAGATATGGCTAATCAAAGCTAGCTCGGAGCTTTCTAACAGCAGGAGTAACACCGCATGGGTGACATTTGTGCTCCATCACAGTCAGGCACTTTCAGAGAGGCAGTATGTAAGCAGTGCTGCCAATCACCATTACATGCCTGAACGGTGTCGAACATTATGACAGGCAGATTATGAGACGTAAACAATGAAGACCTAATTAAGATTAAGTGAAAGCAGGTCTCTATTGCACCCGATCCGTTCCTGAGCAGACTGCCTTGTTTCAGTCGTATCCAGCCCAGACTTCGACACACAATAGTCAGCGGACTTATTGCATGTGTACTGTTCAGCTTGGCACAAGCAATAGACTCATGGTCTCAGCTGTACATGAGCCTCCTTGCCTTATGTTCTGGCTAGATGGGTGTAGGTGTGTAAGTCTACCCAGCTTTGATGCAAAGGAACCGTGTTCTTTGGTGATGGTGCACCACTCTGGAATGAGCTGGAGATGCATTTGCAATATAGAATTCCAAATGTCCATCCAACATCAATAATACCCCCCTGAGCACAACCAACAGCTGTGATTGGAATTGGCATGGACTGGAAAAGTTTCTGGATGCCGGACACATCAGAATTGTGCAGTTGGACCAAATTTGGTGGATGGCTTCCCTGGCCCAATTCTGGGCCGAATTTTCTGTACCCCAGGATTTTAGCCACTGCTGGTAGACCCGTATGATTCCATACACCTGCAGATTCAGCTTCGTCCTAAACACTACAGTCTTTGGCCACGCCCAAATGCAGTCGCTCCTTTTGGCCAATCATTAACATCTGCTCTGGAGCCATTTTCCATACATGGAACGAGACATTCCCTGCACTGTACCCCCTCTTCTCTATCTATAAATCATGTCACTCACACCCTACAGATATTTATAGCCCCATCATCCTTTTGTAGCGCCATCTGCAGGAGCCTGAAGTTACTATCAGCTTAAACTAACCTAAATCTATTATGGAAAATCCCACAGTCTTTGTCTTCTATGATCACTAATGTCTTTCTCTGTGTTGAAAAGAGCTAGTGCTGTTTTTGGAAGTTAGCTGTCAACCAATCAGAGGCTGTTATTTTAGGTATAAGGTCCTTTGATGGAACATGTGACCCTGTTGACCTGAGTGGGTCAATACCCTTAACTTTGGAAGTACTGTTGTATGAGAGATAGATAGATAGATAGATAGATAGATAGATAGATAGATAGATAGATAGATAGATAGATAGATAGATAGATAGATAGATAGATGGTCGACCAGTGGGATACCTACCCCTGAACAACAGGGTAACAAGGTATACTGTAATGGTCTGTAACTGCTGTAGAGCTATGAAGTGCACCTATATGGTAGGCGGAGCTAGTAAAGTGGAGAATGCTTGTAGAGACAGGATGTGCCTAATGAAGTGGCATATGTGTATATGGCCATGTCTCGCTCCCCTGTGTTGTGTGTTGATCAGGTGGGTGCCGAGGGAGCCCTGTGTGTTTGGAGATGTAATAAACAGCGAGGACTGGAGACTCTGCTCTCTTCCGTTCAGTAATAGCAGCATGTGATGTGGGGCGGGATGGCGTGCGTGTGGCTCGTCCAGGAATCACCTGGACCTCTTCGACACGCAGACCCGTGTCACCTAGAAATGAACCAGGGCCTAATGGAGTGTGACGGGTATCATGACTCACCCTCTGCAACACAACAAAGCCTGTGTGTCTGTGTGTGTGTGTGTCTGTGTGTGTGGGTGAGAGATCGAGCGACGGATATAGTCACTATAAGAAAGTCTCCATATAGAAACTCCTAAAAGTTTTGGCATAATAGAAGTCTAGAACCGGTTCCTCCCTTCGTTAGGAAATGCTTGCCAGTGCCTGGAGGCCGTGCAATAAATAGGAATGTTATTATGTGATTATGTAAAAGAAATACACTACATTCCCAACATTATTCACTCGTCTGCCTTCACACATATAAACTTGAGTGACATCCCATCCTGTCGGCCCACCCTTTGCAGCTATAACAGCTTTAACTGATCTAGGAAGGCTTTCCACAAGGTTTAGGAATGTGTTCATGGGAATTCTGACCATTCCTTTAGAAGCGCATTAGTGAGGTCAGACGCTGATGTTGGACGAGAAGGCCTGGCTGGCAGTTCCTGCTCTAATTCATCCCAAAGGTGCTCTACCGGGTTGAGGTCAGGACTCACACAGTTCTTCCGCACCAGACTCGCTCATCTATGTCTCCATGGACCTTGTTTTGTCCACTGGTGTGCAGTCATGTTGGAACAGGACGGGGCCATCCTCAAACTGTTCCCACAAAGTTGGGATAATGAAATTGTCCAGAACGTCTTGGGATGCTGAAGCATTAAGAGATCCTTTCACAACTAAGGGGCCGAACAACAACCCCACAGCTTAATCCCCCTTGACCAAACTTTACACTTTACACAATGCAGTCAGACAAGTACTGTTATTCCGGCATCCGCCAAACCCAGACTCATCTATCAGATTGCCAGATGGAGAAGCATGTCTCCGCTGCTCTAGAGTCCCGTGGCGGTGCTTTACACCACTGCATTCAACGCTTTGCATGCTGCTTGGTGAAATGTAAGGATTGGATGCAGCTACTTGACCATGGATACCCATTCCATGAAGCTTCACACTGTTCTTGAGCTAATCTGAAGGTCCCATGAAGTTTGAAGGTCTGTAGTAATTGAGTCTGCAGAAAGTTAGTGACCTCTGAACTGGACTTGCACATGTGGCATCCTATCACAGTACCACACTGGAATTCACTGAGCTCCTGAGAGTGACCCATTCCTTCACTAATGTCTGTAGGAGCAGTCTGCATGCCTAGGTGCTTGGTTTTCTACACATGTGGCCATGGAAGTGATTGGAACACATGAATTCAATGATTTTGAATGGTGAGTGAATACTTTCGGTGTACATTGACATGGGTGGAGGAGGTTTACTCATGACACCGCAGGTCCGTGTGTGCACACTGCATGTTGCTAAACCCATTAGTGGTCAAAGTAAAAAATCGGACCATTGCAACGGGGCTGGAAAACACTTGGGACTGACATATTTCTGCAGTGAGAAACGAGGCCGAGGACCTAGAAGCACCAATTTCAGCTTTCAAAGGCATGAAAGAAATAGTTGTTTCGTATTAACTTTAAAAGCCCATCTGAAATGATGTACAATGCGCCCTTTATCCATCCATAATGCCACTTTTACTTCGAAAACAACATTTGTTAAATGGAGCGGCAGGAGAAATAAAAAAGAAATGGCGTGCTATTTCTGTCCGCTTCCACCAAAATAGAGCTTAAAAAAAACACAAGAAGACTGTTTGCCGCTAAAGCCGGGGCGGTGTGGGCTAAGGTTGCGAGGCCACTCTTTAAACCTTCAATCATTCAGTGTGTTCAGGACTGCTGCCACTCACACTTCACTCATGCACACTGTATCTGCGGCGCTAGGCTGCCTTAAATCAGAAAACCTGCTGCCATTCTTCCTTTGCCGCTTGGTCATTAATTCTGCTGCCAGTTTCAGTGTTTATATGAAACTTGTGCTACTGTTCTGTGTACCGGTGTTGTTCCTATCCGCTGCTGTCATTCAACTATTGTTTTTGCTCCAATTATATTTTCTTCAATTCTGTTCATTCCTTACATTTACAGCATTTAGCTGACGCTCTTATCCAGAGCGACTTACAAGGTTAATCATATTACAGGTGGGCCAATGTAGCGTTAGGAGTCTTGCCCAAGTACTCTTATTGGTGTAGCTCAGTGAGTAACACCACTCTACTCAGGGTGCCACCTCTACATCGAATCCCAGTCTGGGTGACCATGCTATGCTACACCAATAAGAGTTCTTGGGCAAGACTCCTAACACTACGTTGGCCTACCTGTAATCATTAACCTTGTAAGTCGCTCTGGATAAGAGCGTCAGCTAAATGACATAAATGTGTAGCACAGGATGGTCACCCAGACCAGGATTCGAACCCCAGTCTCTCACATGTGGTGTTAGCCTCTTGGCAGGTAGTGGTGCTATCCACTGAGCTACACCAACCACATTACATCTGCTGCCACTCTGCTTTCAGGCTTCGCTCACAACTTCTGCAATAACTGAATGTATCTGCTGCACATGTTGTACATAGGCTTTGCTGCCATTTAACTTTTATTTTTGCTCCCAGGTTTGCTTTCACTCATGTTTATTATGTCTGCTGCCACTTTGCTTTCCTAGTTTGCAGTTGGGTACATTACCTGGACTTTTCCTTTTGGCCTGTTTGTTCAAAAGTTCTGCCCCCATTCAACTTGCCTTCTGTTCGGGGGGCAGTTGTGGGCTGGAGGTTTGGGAACCAGCCTTGTGACCGGAGGGTCGCCGGTTCGATTCCCTGACCTAACCCCCAACTACTCCCCGGGTGCCGTGGATAGGGCTGCCCACTGCTCCGGGTAAGTGTGCTCACTGCGCCCTAGTGTGTGTGTTCACTAGTGGGTGTTTCACTTCACGGATGGGTTAAATGCGGAGACTAAATTTCCCCACTGTGGGACTAATAAGGAATCTAAAATCTTACTTCTGATGGCATTCCACTTTCATACTTTGTTCATTACCTCTGCTGCCATTGTCTATTTTTTGTTAGTTGTGTCCTCTCCATTCTGCTTCTATACTTTGTCCAGAACTTCTGCTGCCATCCTACCTTCGCTTTTTTGTTTGATAAATATGGCTGCCATGCTTAATATGATTCTACTTTCAGAATTCCTGCATCAACTACTGCTTTCTTACTTTCCTTCTGTTCATTACTTCTGCTGCCATATGTGTTCATGCCTACTTCATTACTTCTACTTTCTACTACTATTTTCACCATTTGGTTCATAATTATTCAATTCAATTCAACTTTATTGTCATTATACCAATACAGGGTTGTACAGTATAACGAAACACGGTCAGGCTCCTTCTCCAGTGCAGTTGAATAATGTGTGTGTGTGTGTGTATGTATATATATATATATATATAAATAGTGTAGCGCAAAGACAATTAGACAAAAACAATGTGTGCAAACAGTACAGTACAGTATGTGTACAGGACATGTGCAAAGAGTAGTGCAGTATCAGTAAGTATGTGGTTTAAACAGTATGGATATATAAAGTGTACAGTGCAGGTGGGAAAATAGCAGCTTAATGTTCAGTAACAGCCAAATTGCTTTGTACAGATGTTCAGTATAGATAAATAAATATAGATAAATAAGAACAAAATAAAAACACAGCTGGATGTTCAGGTATACAGGTTGAGTTAAAGTGCGGTGCAAACAGTCCTGTCAGGTAGAGGAACTACAAATCAGTAGCAGTCTTTAGTGGTGTAGTCCTGTTCTGTTAGGCGCTGCTGGTGTGACCAGTTTGACAGCTCTAGGGTAGAAACTGTTCCTGAACCTGGTGGTTCTGGCTCGGATGTTCTGGTACCTCTTTCCGGAGGGCAGAGGTTGGAAGAGGGGCTGGCTTGGGTGTGTGGGGTCTGAGGATATGTGGACTGCTTTCCTCAGACATCTCTTGTCTTATTGCTGCTAGTCTAAATTCTGCCCTTCATTCCTAAATTCTGTGGCCAGTCAGCTTTCATTTTTGGATGTGACTTTTCCCATTCCACTTTTTCTTCATGAATTTTGCTGCCATTGTTCTTTTCACTCTGGGTTCATGGGTTCTGCTGGCATTCCTTTTTTACATTTGCTGCCATTTACTCTTACTTACTGTGTTCACTACTCCTGCTGTCCTTCTGGGTTTATTCTTTGTTTCATTTTTTAATATTACTCTTAATTCAACTAATTGCTTAGAACTTCTGCTGCCATTCACATTCATACAGCCTGTTGCCATTCTACTTCCTATCATTAACATCTAATGCCTGTCAGTTTTTGCTATTTTGGTCTTCATGAACACAGAGTGAAATAAGGAATGGCAGGACATGACTGCCATTCATTAAAACCGGCAGGGCAGTTATCGAAATGGAGTCGGGGACAGGGGTGTCTAAGGGCATGGGTGGTGAGATACCCAGGTATAGACTTATGTTATAAATACTGATCAGCTTCATTTGAGTCTTCAGCTCAGTCACTGTCATTCATGTAGATAACACTGATGCAGCCGTTCAGCACTTACTGCATCCCCTACTTAGACTGCCACTGACCTTTCACTCCCACCCATCTACCGCCATTTAAGCTTTCATGCTACATCACTATTTAAATAAGCATGCTACTTCACAGTTTAGCTGCCATGTAGCTATTGCTGCCATTCAGCCCTCATTCACCTCTCACCTTCAGACAGGGTTGTCCACGTTCATGTTTTCGTCTAGAGCCGCCAGGCTTTCAACCTGTTCCACTTAAAAGTTGACATACATTTACTCGTTCAAGTTTTACTCTTCCACATCTGCTGCCACTCACATCCCTCTCTCCCTCCAGTGCACATCTGTTGACATTCTGGCTTCACTCGTGCAGCTCGACTGCCGTTCAGGCCCTCGCCAGTACATGCCTGCATCTACTCAGCCATCATTCATTCATACGCTCTGCAGAAGTTTGAGCTTTTGTTCTGTCCCACTTGTCAAATTCAGTAGTTGGACATGAACATTTGCCTCCTTTGTTGGAACAAATGATGGAGGTTTTTTCTTTCTGAGAGAAACGTTGTATGGTTGAGGTCCTTCTGATATATTCAGTATACATAGTTATCCTTCTATTGGTCGCAGTTATTGCTAACGAAACAACGTTGGTAAATTAATGGTCAATTTTGTGGCCTTTGGACATTGGAAATATGGCAAAACCATAAAAAACCATTATCTGGCAAATCTCAAACAAGTCAGCCAAATATGTTTGCAGGTAATTGATTGACTAAATGTGTAAACGATTATGAAATAATTATTAAACAAAGTAAAATGCAAAAATTTACATTGACAAAAAATGTTATTTTATATCGGGTTGATACACAATATTGCCAAAAGTTTTCACTGACCCATCCAAATTTATTGAATCAGGTGTTCCAATTACTTCCATGGCCACAGGTGTATAAAACCAAGCACCTAGGCATGCAGAAGGCTTCTACAGACATTAGTGAAAGAATGGGTCGCTCTCAGGAGCTCAGTGAATTCCAGCATGGTACCGTGATAGGATGCCACCTGTGCAATAAGTCCAGTTGAGAAATTTCTTCACAACCAAATATTCCACAGTCAACTGTCAGTGGGATTATAATAAAAAGGAAGTGATGGGGAATGACGGCACATAAATTGACAGAGTGGGGCCAGCAGATGCTGAGGTGCATAGTGCCCAGAGGTCTTCAACTTTCTGTGGAGTCAATCACTACAGACCTCCAAACTTCATGTGGCCTTCAAGTTAGCTCAAGAACAGAGCATAGAAAGCTTTATGGATTGGGTCTTCATTTTTCATGGCTGAGCAGATGCAGCCAATTTATTAATGCTTCAGCAGACCAAGAAATTCTGGACAATTTCATGCTCCCAACTTTGAGGAAACAGTTCGGGGACGACCCCTTCCTGTTCCAATGTGAAAGTAAGTTCCATAAAGACATGGATGAACAGTTCTGACATCAACCCAATAGAACAAGAGACTACAAGCCTGGTCTTCTCGTCCAACATCGGTGTCTGACCTCACAAATGCGCTTTTGGAAGAATGGTCACAAAATTCCCATAAACACATTCCTAAACCATGTGGTTAAAGCAAAGCGTGGTTCGACATCACATTAAACCCTATGGGTTAAGAATGGGATGTCACTCAAGTTCGTATGCATGTGAAAGCAGACGAGTAAAAAGTTTTCTAATACAAAACCGCTGGAGGAGCATCCATCCATCCATCCATCCATCCATCCATCCATCCATCCATCCATCCATCCATCCAACCATCCATCCATCCATCCAGAGATGCCTTGCTGCCATCAAGTTCTAAATGAGTAATCATTTTCATGGAAAGGTTCTATGTTCTTGTTGGGACTAGTACCTTTTGTCCGTAGCAATCTGAGGTGTTATACTTTTAGAAGCACTTTATTTCAAAAAGGCTATTGGCTATTTCCTCACATTCTGTTATTCATTAAATAATTCATTTGGGAATATTTGACAGAGAAATTGCAATATTACAGTTTTCAGGAACTCATAGTGTGCAATGTATTATTACAAGTAAAGAAGCAATTATTTGCGATGTTCACATTAAATATGGCAAATTTTATACCATAATGAACGCATATGGTATGCATTGTATGTTCTATGTTTACTATTAATTACATTTTACATAGCATCCCAACTTTTTGAAATTGGGTTTGTTTTAGGTGTTTTTTGTGGGCGATTTTCTCATGCTATTGGCAAATGATTTGGCATGTGTCCAAGTACAATTATCTGTCAATACATTGTGGAAATTCGGCCTACTAAAATCCCTTAAAACAAGTAAGAAATATCTGGAAATAAGTGCAATAACAAACCCAGCATTCCCAAAATGAGAATTTTAGGACATATCAATAAAGCTGTTTTATCATTTTCCCTAGATCTCATTTCTGTTGCAGTTTAATATACTATGTATTAACTGTAGACTTCTGAGAGCTAATGTTGCTACAGATTTCCCTGTAAAGGAGTCCCCTAGGCTGAAATGCCTGGCTGCCTTTGCTATTTTTGGTCCAATGATGGCTTGCGTGCCTTTTATCAGCGGCTTTTCCACTTTAGATTATTCACATCGGCACGCTTAATCTGCTCAGCAAACAAAAGCCAGGAGTCCCAAGACAGGCGTGCTCAAATTGCACCTGAGCTCTGATGGACTGATCAATTATTAAAACACAAACAATACAGTCATTTAGAAGCACTTGCTTCTCAATTTACATGCTTTTTGTTCAGCAGTTGAAGGTTTCTTTCAGCCCACTGCCACAGCTACTGAAATCCCATGCATTCAAGATGTTGTTGGGACTAGTATCTTTTGTCCATAACAATCTGGGGTGTTGTTTTTAGAAGCACTTTATTTCAAAGAGGCCTGTCAAGTTCACGCTCCAACAAATATGGGGCAACATATCAACAGAAAGTTGTAGTGTCCATCGCTATCATAAGAAACAAGGAAAAGCACAGTCCCACCTTTTTCCTATTCACTCTTTACCAGTGTAGAAGAAACGCTAAAGACTGAACTTCTTTCTTGTACAAGTCTAGAGCATCTCCAGTGATGGAAAGCAATGTTATCACTTCTTCTCTTTGCTGCTGAACGTGGTTTCTTGCTGGAGGAGCTGGTGGTGGCAGTGGTCGTGATAATGGTTTCTTGCCAAGAGCTTGAGTTATTGCTGTGTTTCTCCCTCACCATTGGCTACCAGTCCTTAAATTATCTAACTGGGAGGAGAATCTTCAACATAAATGATAAGAAATTAGAACACACCCTAGAGGCAGCAGTGCTACCTCTTCACCCTCCCCTGTTGGGCAATGGCAAACTCGATTCCACAGTGACTCACTATTGCCCCTTAAGGTACAAAGTGGTATCATGAGACAGGATGGGCCAGGGCTAGCTGATTTTAGCATCGCTGCTAACTGATTTTAGCATACTGCTATTTTTAGGCTATTTCCATACATTCTGTTATCTTAATTTTTGTTCACTTTAGAATATTCTAAACACAAATTTGAATATTTAGCGTTAGAATTATAAGGAACTCATATTAGGTGTATGTCCAAATATTTTTTTTGTTGGCAAGGTTTGTCGTAGAGTTTGCGCACACTCAATATTCAAACATGTTTTATGATGTATTATCACTAAACTAATAATAAACTAATAACTATAACTAAGAAAGCAATTTTTGCTATATTCGCATAAAATACAAATTATATACCATATTGAATGCATAGCAATTTTCTTAAACTGTGTTACATGTTTGAACTCAAGATGGGTCAACAATAACAGCCCACAACCAGCTCAATCAATTAACGGACAGGGTGTCCTCACATTTCAGTTGGTATTACTTTATATATTTATTGTACCTGAATGAGAGTGGACACTTAAGGACATCCAAGCTTACAGGAATTATCTGGCAAAAACAGCCAGTTGTTCCCCTTATCCCAAATGTAGTCAATCAGCCAAGATATTTTTGTGCCTGAACATTTACGCTGGAGCTACGAGGCCAGCAGGGGTGTCACTAGAGATTTATGGATGGGGGATAAGCTTTTACTAAAGGGGTCTTGGGATATGCTCCCTTAGGAAGTTGTTTTTAATTGCCCCAATTAGAGTGCCAATAGCAGGACAGATTCTCAAAATATAGCTATTTGGTGAAGTTGGCACAGTGTAGTGCAATATACACATAGACCTCTATGACTTAAATCCTTTCCATATTTGCCTTATTTAAGGTGGTAGTAACTTCAGACCCCTGCAAATGGCATTACCAAAGACCATAGTGTGAAGGAAGTAGCTGAATCTGCAGGTGTACGGGAGCCTACCTATGGATAGGTCTACCAGCAGTGGCTAAAATCCCAGTCTACAGGAAATTCGCCTTGAATATTGTGCCAGGGAAGGCATCCACCAAATCAGGCCCAGCTGCACAATTCTTTGATGCAAGCGTGTCTGAAAATTGATGTGGCCTACATCTAGAAACTTGTCCAGTACATCCCAAATCCAAATGTCACATTTTGACATAATTCTAGTGAAATAATAATATCCCAGTAAATTTTGGCTACTCTCTTATTCCCTTTGTGTGGGTAATTTTAATTATATTTATTAAACTCACATACCATACATATACAAATTAAAAAGCGAAAATCTTTTTTTTTGCCTGGCCTTTCATCATCAATGGTGGATCTGCCACCCCTTAATTACCTACAAATTGAGAAGTTTGGGGCTATAAAACTGCATCACATTCAAAACTTTAGCTGTGAGCAATAAAAATATATATAGCTGATACTGGTGTGATAGCTTCATAACATGTACATGAAAACAAATAACCACTTTCTTAATATTCTTAAAATAATAGGATTGGTAGCTGCCTAATATGGTTTATTTACCTCAAACAAGACTGAAGTTGGCTAACTAAAGTTTTACTGACCACAGTTTGCACTAGTGATGAAACAGTTACCAGTTTCATGGTACACCATGGCAACAACCAAAGCTACCAATAGTTAGGTTGCACTATTTAAGGTGGAACAGATCATTTGGAATAAGAAGCCGACCTTGTATTAAAACTACAGGTGGGACAATTTGGACGTTCAAATGTCCTTATCAGAAAATGTTACCAGCATTAAATAATAATTAGAATATTTTGATTTCCTTAAACAGCTTATCGTTGGGGAAGTATTAATTTTAATCTATATAAATCTGTATTAAATTACTATTAAAGCCACATTAAAAATTTGGGAAGTGCTAGCTTTAATGCTAATGCATATGTTAATGCACATACATAAGTTATGTTCTCATTACAATGTTAATATTCCTACTTTTGGTAGGAACTTGGTGAAAAGATTTGTGTATCAGCACCTTTTGAACATGTTAAGCACATTTAAACAATATCACAATAATACTCTGATAGCTTTGATCATTAGCTTTGATCATTTTGATCACTAAAATTATCACACTACATTTGCATATTGTTTCATCTCTGATGTGCACAAATCCATATTATAGATACATACAGTATAACCACTCTAAATGCTAAGGCTAAAAGAATGTTACGACTTCAGCGGTTGCCAAATGATGTAACTTACCACAATGAGTTGACCCTCCCACAGATCTGATATGATTGGCCGAGCTAGCACTACACCTTTCCCCCATGCTAAACAGCAGAAGATTGCAGTCTTGTGTTGTGATGTTAGTATATCTCTAGTAGCAACCCCAAGGCAGTAGTGGGTGGGAGTACAAGCAATGCCTCACCGAGTTTGTGGCATGGTATATTGTGAATATAGAGTGGGTGGGAGTACAAGCAATGCCTCACAGAGTTTGTGCCATGGTATATTGTGAATATAGACCCGGTGATATCCTTTCATGAGGCCAGTGTAGCTAATGGCAGCTCATATATACCAGTTAGCATTGTACATAGAATCACATGGTTGAAACAAGCTACCATCCATGTTATGTTGAAGCATGAAGTAGTAGCAGCTATTTTGAACCCTTCAATTGGCCATTATGACGGTATATTAATTAACTGAGGAGTTGGGCATGTTGTACTTTTGAGGATGGTCCCTTCCAGCATAATACTTACAGTCCACATGCGTTCAGCATTAGCCAAAGGCTAAGCTCGCCCAAACCCTTTGTTCCCTACAGGAGCCAAATAGAACTTGAGCTGGAAGAAGAGTGACCAGGACCTGGACATAAAACCAAGAGAATAAAGCGAGTGTGAGAGATGAAGAGAGAAAGAATGAGTGGTGTATGAGACAGGGAGAGAGAGAGAGAGAGAGAGAGAGAGAGAGAAAGAGAGAGAGAGAGAGCTTTGTGTACAGATGGGATCAGGAGCGCTCGGTGTGCTGAATAATCAGACTGGGAGCGTTTCATGCTTGACCTTTCCAGGCGGAGAAAGGGGCCGAGGCGAATGCACGCGCACCACGGAGAGTGAGAGATAGCGGCCCGAACTCGCCCTCTATTCTCCCTCAGGCCTCGCCCAGTAGCAGCCAATCTCCATGACATTTCAATACTTCAATGAGAGGTCGCGCAATTTGGTAATGATAGCATCAATTTGAGGCCGCGGGACATGCCACTCAGGAAGCGGCGCACGGGATAACGGGGAAGTGAGGATTTAAGCATTTAGCAAATGCCAAGCTAGTAAGAGAGTCCGCGATAGGTCTTGTGTTCAGTTACGCACCTGCCATTAAAGCTCCACTATCAGCTAAACAGGCAGCAGTGGAGGAGGCTGGACCTGTGGAGATTCCAATGTGCACAATACGAATGCAACACATCCGGGAAGAGCTCTCAGTTTAGTAGATGCAGCATGGCATGTAAAGTGGCCATGATGGTTCCAGTGGAGTGAATTGCCTTAATGTGGTCAAATGTAACCTTGCCTGACGTCATCCAATGTCAGCCATGAACCTGTGCAATGAGTGCAGCTAAACTGACCATTAACCTCTTCTTGGTTCCATCCTGTAATGAACATGCTCCCTCTAACTATCAGCTAACAGTGATTCAGTCAACCAGGAACGTCTGAAGAAGTGAATTAGCTAGAACTAGCTGTGCAAATTGCAGCTGGAACTAGACTTTGCAGGAAGGTAGATCTCCAGGACCAGGGTTGGTGACCATTGCTCTAAACCCTACAGCCTTTCTCCAGGTAAACACCTTGGTGACATTAACCAGACCTGTAGGTCAGGAAACCTTAAAGGAGATAAGCCCAGTGACTGAAATGTGCCTAATAGGATGCACTACTTCAACGAGCATCAATGATGGATAAGTTTCTGGACGTAGGCCATGTCAATGTTCAGCCATTCTTTAATCAAAGAACTGCCCAGTTGGGCCAGATGTAGTGGGTGCTTTCCCAGGCACTTAATTAGCTGTACCAGATAATCTCAAAGATTTCCAATTCATAGAAATTCATATCTGGCAATTTTGCAGACCAGTCCAAGTCTGTGAATGCTCCTGAATGTTCATCATGCCAATCAGTCACCTTTGTAGCCTTGTGAACATGGGAACTAGCATCTTCAAATTCTGTGGTTCATATACATCTGTGCCAACATAAAGCAGGCACCAATAAAACTGTAACTTTCTTGATATCAAAATCTTACATACCATAATTAAAATGCATTTAAGCATAATTAAAAAACACTTTTTATTAATGTTGACTTGCTTGATGAATATTGCTGGATGAATACCACCTTGCTCTCTCAGTATTCAATTAAAACATATTCCAAAAATTATAAAATGCGTAGTACATCTGATTGACCTCCAAGGTTATGCTTCTGGCGTCTGGGGGCATTTTCATGATTGTTGCATAAATGGCTCATAACTCTGGATGTAGGTCATATATGATCTTGATGGAATGGAAAGGACAGAGTGTATAGATTCAGAAGCCCTATTTCTGTAACGTATTATTGCAAAGATATTAATAGAAATAGTGAGAAACTTCAAATTTGATGCAGTGGTGTGTTCGTTGACCCCAGAGGGTTAAAGGTAGTCATCAATCTGAAAAGGCCTATTAGAGCCGAGGACAACACAGCAGTCAATGAAAGATGAACTTCAAAATAGGTCATTTCCAGGTATGTTCGGTTGTGATGGACTGTAGCTGAACCTCTGAACTATTGGAGGCTGTATGGTATGTCCAGGAAATGTCTTGCAGTCCAAGATAGCTCATAGTAGGTTAATGAATGGGTGGATATAGAATATACAATATTTACAGGCATTGTCAGAAAATTACTTGCACGAATATCTCAAAAGGAATCAACCGTTGGGAACCAAATTTGGTGGGTTGGTTTGACATTGTGAGACCAAGGAGTGACTCAAGTTTTAGGCTGCGCATGTGACATAAGCAAGGACAGGCCTTAACGTTGCACTTGACTGACCCAACAGCCACGATTGTGGACATTCAGCGAGCAGCGATGCCCTCCATGAGTCATCCTGCTAGTGGCAACACCATTGCACAATACAGGACTACATGCACACAGACAGTCACAAGGACAGCCCTTAACACCACGTCAACATCACCAAAGACTGCAATGGTGTTGTGCCAGACTGTCATGGAGAATGGCAGCGGGTCATCTTCAGTGAGGAGTTTTATCTTGGTGGACACGACCAACATATCCATGTGTGGAGGCATTGTGGTCAGCACCAATATGAACAGTTAGCATGCATCACATGTTCAGAAGAGCTGGTGTCACTCCACCTCCACCCCTATGAGAATGTTCAAGCTGCATGGGATGGATTACCACAGGGCACCTGGCAAAATAGTAAATGCATCCCACACTTCCTTCTGGGAACAGCTATTCTGTTGACGTTCAGTGTATATTAGCTTATATTAGCAGAGCATAGGCGTATTTGTCAACAGCTTAACAAACAGCACATGTTACTAACGCCTCAACACAACGCCTCAACACAACAGGACCATCTATCAAATCTCTCTGCACAACTCCCACTCATGAACCAGCACAGACAATATACTCACTGGACATCATAAAGGCATATTAGCGTGAAAGTCTGTCAACTACCCTCATGGTTTTGCTTACAGCCATGACTCACAATGAGCTTCCTGTCCATCCTCTAAATTGGTCCGGAGGGAAACTCCCATCAGATCCTCCTTCGTAACATATGGTCTATGCATATGTATCCTATCTGGTGAAACTGGCAGGGTATATTACTGAAGATATGTATTGTACCTTACGCTAGTTCATCTAATCTTCTCCACCATGTTGGTCAGGCAGATGTCAACAAATCCATCCACTGTAATTGGTCTAAGCAAGCATTAGGGTTTGAATAATCTAGCACCTGATTACATCACAGAAAGTCTCTCTGTTTATGTTCCAGATTGTGATCTAAGGTCTACAGATGCTGACCCTCTGCAGTAAAGTACAGGACGCATGGAGAGACCTCTTCTGAACTGTGGAGCTCAATTCCAGATTCTATTAGCCAGTCAAGCTTATTATTGCATATTTAGGGACCATTTAAAATCTCTTAAACTGAGCATTTAGTTACAACTACATTAACATTGTATTTATAGGTCTGTATGTGCTTGTCTGTATATCGTCTCTGTCCAATGAAAAACCTGTATCTCCATTTTTTTTTATTTTTACTTTTATGCCTCATTTGATCACATGATATGATGTTTACACTGTGTTCATAATGTATGGACCAACAGTAATGGCTCAAAATGGCTTTGAAAGACGTTTGGCTCCATTGACTTACATTCAAATTCTCCTGTAAAGTGGCCATTTTGGAGATACCTGTTTTTCTTTGCACAGCGATGATATGTATGTATTATTGTGTGTATATATTTTTTTATTTATTATTTTTTATTGTTGTGTGCGATGCTGGTATTGTAATAGTATGCAGGATTGTGCCATGTTATGAAAGTACAATAGAAATAAATTAGATAAAAATGCAACAATGCCTCTGAAGACATTAAACCAAGCAGTAATCCCTGTTCACTAATGAACGTGTTGTTGGCATTGTACTAATACTATCTCTTTGGTCACCAGGGTTAAGTGGTGATAACCAGGAGATGGCAAATTGGCAAAACCCCAAGGAAGTTAGTGGCTGGACAAGTCACAACAAAGTTCAAGTGATGGAAGCAAATCAAGAACAGACAGAAATCACAAAATCAGAGAAAACGAACATGACGGTGGCAAATCCTTGTAAGGAGGTAGAGTCAACGAAGAGTCTGGTTAATGAAGGCTAACTAATGTGGAACTGTGAAACAGCTGAGGTGCCAGTTTTCAGTACTCTGGAGAAGCTGATCTCTGATAGGAGGAACTGCCTGGGGGCATGACACTGGTGTTTACACTGGTGTGTACATGGTGAATATGGTTTCCCTCTACTTCTTTGGCCTTACCAATGGAGGGGTGTGGATGTCAGGACATAATGCCAATACATCTGTCCATCTGTCAATTCAAATGTCTTATCTACGCTACTTTGAAAAGCTCTGTATATTTTTGATGTCCAGTAAAAACATATCTCCAAAGTATCACCAGAAGAGTATCTCCAAAATGGCAACTTTACATTAGATTTGATGGAAGTCAATGAAACCAGACTTTTTCAAAGTAGTTTTGCACCATATCTGTTGGTCCATTCATCATGAAATTCGTACACTATGTAAACAGCAGCTGCTGTGTTCAAATGTCACATAGAAGTAATAATCGACAAAAATGGAAATATACTGTATGTTTTTCAGTAGACAGCAATGATATGTTGGCTGGCTATATACAGAGGTTGGACAATGAAACTGAAACACCTGGTTTTAGACCACAATCATTTATTAGTATGGTGTAGGGCCTCCTTTTGCGGCCAATACAGCGTCAGTTGGTCTTGGGAATGACATATACTGTGTCCTGCACAGTGGTCAGAGGGATTGTAAGCCATTCTTCTTGCAGGATAGTGGCCAGGTCACTACGTGATGCTGGTGGAGGTTCGTCCTACTTGGTGGTATGCTGACATTACCCTGGATACCGTGGCTCTTGATACATCACAAAGACTTGCTGTCTTGGTCACAGATGCGCCAGCAAGACGTGCACCAACAATCTGTCCTCTTTTGAACTCTGGTATGTCACCCATAATGTTGTGTGCATTGCACTATTTTGAGCAGAACTGTGCTCTTACCTGCTAACTGAACCTTCACACTCTGCTCTTACTGGTGCAATGTGAAATTAATGAAGATTGGCCACCAGGCTGGTCCAATTTAGCCATGAGACCTCCCACACTAAAATGACAGGTGTTTCAGTTTCATTGTCCTGTAGGTTATCAACCAATAAGAAGCATAAGTAAGTTCAGTGTTATGTTGTTTGGACTTAGCATGAACTCTGACACTCTCAGAGACTTTCTGCCATCAAGCATTTCTTATACAGTATGTCTCTTTTACATTCATTCAGTTTTGGATCATATAGAACCCAGACAGCCATAAGCAACAAGGCAGAACTTCCAGTACCACTCAAAAGTTTAGACACGCCCAACTAAATGGATATTGTTGCTGATCTTAAAGACTCTAGGCTTACACAGTTCCAACTGATGAGAGTCTGAAACAGTACATATCCTGATATACCACATATACTCTCGATGTACCACAGTATGATATTTTGGTTTATTACCCCTTCTATACATTCTACACATAGAACAACATGATTGTTCTATCAGCCTTCACTGCAGGTTAAGAAAGCTGGTTCATCCTCCTGTAAAGATCCATTCTGGAGATTTGTAAGGTGGACTGCATGATTTCATCAGTGCTATTTTATAGTTTGCTGTCTTCACTTTTATTCTAGAGTAAAGCATTAAGATAAACACAAGGAGAACCTTCTATAAGCAGTCGTGTCTAAACTTTTGACTGGCACTGTAAGTCTACACATACTTGTCATAGACGAACAATGGACAGTCACTTTTGCCCGATCTTGCTGTACGGTGAGTCATCTTTGCATCGCTTGCTTCCCACAATCGCTCACGCATTCTTCCGCTACTCCTCACCATTGAAAATGAATGGGGGCAAAATTTCGGATGACGAATTTGCGTGCAACGGACACGTACCATTAACGTCACGGTACATCTGGTGGTGCGTTTTATGAATCTTGGCCCCATATCTGATTCTTTATATTCCTCCGTTTTAGAGCTTTGTTTACAGAGAGACAAAGAAAGCGAGAGAGCACAAGAAAGACGGAAAGATAGAGAGAGAGAGGAGAGGAGAGGAGGAGACCGTAACCCGATCCCTGCTTGGCTTTCCTCTCTCTCAGTGATGGATGTGCTATGATGGCCCTCACATCCGCGATGCCTCGCCATAAACATGTCACTACAGCAAAGACAAAAAGAGCACTGTTTTACTGGCCTCGTCTGAAGGTCTCTCCACAAGTCTACGTGCACATCTAATCTCATCCCTCATTCATTCTCTCCGTCCTCGCCACCCGCTCCATCTCTCTCACATTCCCTCTTTCATGCTGAATGACAGGCTGAGATGAGTCGGATCAAGTGAAGTCACCCCCCTATCACTCAACAGTGGCTTCTTTACAGCTGTTGAAGAATGATGTCTTCCTGTATTTCGGCCTGCTCCGCCCACACAACCCATCCTCCTCTGGAAAACTGGTTCCACTCTTTCAGCAAAGCCGGTAGTCAAAGTGTTAGTTTGGCAACAACGGAGAAAGTTTTCCACTTACGTCAGTGGTAGTCCATCAGCTAGTCGGCCATGTTTGGTGTAGATTGCTTTGCACTGGAGCTTTAAGGCTAATGTAGATAACGAGTAATGGAAGCTTTAGCGTGCTAATGAGCATTTTTCAATTTACATGTCTGAATCATTAAACTTCATTAAAGGGTTTGATGGAAAATCAAATATGCACATTTCATTCATTTAAAGCAGATTGAGGCCAAATTTCTTTTTATTTTTTTTCTATTTCTTTATATTTCATCATTACATATATAATATTTAAGTTTTAATTATAGTGATTATTTTTTCTTATTCATTGTATAGGGATAAAATGATATTCCAGCCCTTTTCCAACCTTTTGAATGTGCAGTAGGAGAATTTACTAGCTTGAACTAAAGTTTAATAATTTTTTCCCACACAATTACAAATTTAATTGGTATACTGAAATTCAAATTAGTGTTTCAGGTTTAATAAAATTTTTTAAAATCAATATTAAAATTTGAATTTTAAATGTTAATTTGCACAATTAAGAATCCAAAATTAATTCGAAATTTAAAAAAATACCAAGAGTAAAATCAAAATGTAGAAATAAAATTTTTTGAGTGAAATCAATTTTCTTTTTTATCTATTTTGACTTTTATGCATCTTTTGAAACCCAGCAGTCATTTACCTTTTGTGAAAATTTCATGATGAATGGACCAAGTTGCACAACCTTCTGGTTGAAACACTTTTGGTTCAGTTGACATCGGTCAAAATAGGTTTTTGCCCTCTTCTGTAAAGTCACATGTGCTGTTACTGAGTTTGGAAATGCACACATGTGGGTCCAGCAACAACTATGTGCAAGCTACAAATACAAATTTGAACCAAATTTAAAATATATTAATAAAATCTTAATAATTACGTTTTGTAGAAATTCTATATTAGCATGTAATGTACATTTCGTTCATTAAGGCCACACTGACTTGTAAATGTGGATGAGGGCATGGTATGACATAAGCTGTGTCCCAGTTTGGGGGCTGAATCCTTCAAAGGGTTTATGTGAAAACGAATTGCATCATAGAGCTGCGACTAGAGTGTCCCATTTTGAAGGCTTCCTTCTTTTCCATGGTTTCAACAGGTGGGTCCTTCGCCAGCCAACATATCCCAAAGTTCATTGCATGCTGGGTTATCCAGTTGAAGAACACTCCTTTGTAGACCTGAATAAGGACACAGGAACAGTGTCATAGTGATGTAGCGCCGTGTTGAATTCCACCTCCACTGCAGAATCAAAGTTCTTAGTTATATGTAGCACATAGTAATCACATTATCCTTACCCCGATACTAATATATGCACATGTTTATTATGTTTATTCAGTATTGTTATTATCTGCTGATATCTGCACCCCTTGCACATTAATTGTTATAGCACTGCCTATTTATCTCCAGGATTTTTACATATTTTCTACGGTTTTACAGTTATTTGTATTTGTATAGATTTTCTTGTATATATGTCTTGCCTCATTGTAATAGGTCACATATTTATCTGTAGCAGACTGTACTATTTTTAAAAGATAGTTTAACAGTCAATTATATTTGCTGAGCTGAAACCTAAATATTTAGGTTCATACTGTACAATGATTTTTTGTTTTGTGTTACTGTGCTGTGTTGTGTTTTGAAGCTTCAACTGGCTGATGAATTTCTTTTGGGATCAATAAAGTATCTATCTATCATCTATCTATCTATCTATCTATCTATCTACATATCTATCTATCTACATATCTATCTGTTTATCTATCTACATATCTATCTGTTTATCTATCTACACATGTATCTGTCTATCTATCTATCTATCTATCTATCTATCTATCTATCTATCTATCTATCTATCTATCTAACTATCTATCTACATATCTATCTATCTACATATATAAATATCTACATATCTATCTATCTATCTATCTATCTATCTATCTATCTATCTATCTATCTATCTATCTATCTATCTATCTATCTATCTATCTATCTAATATGTATAGAATCACCACACCACAAAACAAGCATGCTACTATAGCTAGCTAAATGTTAGGAAGTTGCCATTTCTTGTGTAGCTACATATCTACCTACATAACAGCAGTTCTCTCTATTAAGCATGTCTCATGTCTGAGTCTACATTTGAGGAACTTCACGTTACAACGATCTATATAGTTTATAATCATGTAATTACAACTTTATACACATGTATTTAGCTAAGCTATACCTCTGTAATACATATGTAACAGCGAACACATCACCAGAGGTCTTGTTACCATTGTCATTGTGTAACTACTTTGTTATTAAAGACACATCATAAGTGACAACAAAAAATCTTTTAACGATCAATGCAAATTAAATTACAGAATAAAGAGGGAACTTTGGTTCTGTTACCATGTTATAACACAAGCATACAAATAGCTTGTTAAATATTAGGAAAGTTCTTATTTTGCAGATGAAGATGCAGTGTGGATACTTTCATAATGTAACACAACTCTATTTAGAAAAGTCTTACTGGAAAAACAGCAGTTCACCTTGTTATACATGTGTAATTACATAAGATAAGACATGCTGTTATAACTTCTATAATATAAATGTCATAACATGAGTATAAACTCAAGTTTGTGTGTTTGCATAAGTTGTACTGCTGTAATCCAACTGTGGCAGTGACTACACCACCCGTACTTACGCTGCAGTTGCAACGATTGTTAATATGTAACTACACAGTTATTACATGCATTTACAATAACGCAGGCCCGTAAACTGCATATGCTTATATGCTGCTGCTTTTTAATATATCCAGACATCATTACCCAAATCTCACGCCTGTCTTTGTCACTCAAGTGAAACGAAGACTGGGAGCAGCGGTAAATCATCTGTCAAGCCCCCCAGCCCTTTGAACTTTGACCATTTCATGCATGTCTACAGTTTCTGGAGCCCCGGTCACAGATGGCACAAAGCAGCAATAAAGCATACAGACATCATGGCCGGGGTCAGGCCGAATCAGTGATGGAGATTTGATGTGGTTTATTGCGCGGGCAGGAAGCCTTTCATGGTTCTCGAGCTGGATGTTTTCATTTTCAGTCCGCCCTCGTCCTGCTTAAGTTGTGAGGATGGCCAGTCGACCTTGATGAAGTTCATCCCCGATGCTAGCAAAAAAATGATGCAACAGCTGCAATAATGAGGAAAGATTTTTTCCCCTCTTTGCTTTTATTGGGCCAACGCTAATTGTTCTGGCAAAGTTCCAGAGCTTTATTTTGTAAATACGACCCTGCCAACCCCTTCGGAAATGATCATAAAGGAGGGCGTTTATGGTGGCACTGAGAAGACAAGACCAAAAAAGCTATATAAGGAGGAAGAGGACATCCGAACCGAGCAGGTGGACTGGGAGAAATGCTGACTTTAACCTAATGGCATTAACCTGTAGGATACTTACTGCCATGATTGTGTACTTACTGTATTGGTGTGTACAGAGTTTGGAGTCCATGTCATACACTTCCTGGTCTAGAAAAAAATCCCAGTCGAATCTTTGATGATGTGACTCAGTGGGTGAAATACCTAAAATCTTTCCAGTCAGCCCTAGAGGAACATTATTCAGCAAATAGTTAGCTCATCACTTGGTTTTTTGGCAAAGTGATGAGCCTTAATCCATCCTTTCTTTTAAACAGCAAGTCATCTCCTTCATACACTCCCTAGAACAATGGTAAAAGGGTTTCTGAACCGTTTACAACTTCCTTAGTCAGCTTTTTTATAGATTTATAGAGTTGTAGGCATCAGAAGAACAATTTAGTAAGAACGATAGATCATTTTGAAGCTTCCCAGACCCAAAACGAGCCTCCTCTGGGATGTTCTGGAGGTGTTTAAGTATTTGGAAACCGGTTGTTTGGTTTAGGTGACAGTAAATTTGAACCACAGTGCCTACAATGAGCAAAATTTAATCAGACATATTTCACTGGAAGGTTGCTGAAATTGCTCCAAAATACAGAGCAAGCTTGTTGCTAAGACAAAGACATGTTGTTTGACAATAGAATACTACTATTTTCAATGTAAAATATTTACAGAGAAATAAAAACTAATTAATAACCAAAAAAAATAAATAAAATAAATATATATATATATATATATATATATATATATATATATAAAAAAAACAAAATTACAAAAATCCAAAAATAATTTCACATGGGCAAAAAAATATTAAATTTCAGAAAAAAACAAAATTACAAAAGTAAAAACAAATTTACAAGACCATCAGAATTTGCAGTTTGGAAAAGTGTTTCAGTACTGATCAAAGTGTTTCATGTCAAAACTGTTTTATTTCTGTAATTTTGTTTTCTTTTATATATTTTTTCCCTTGTTAAATTGTTTGTATTTTTTAATGTATGTATATTATTTTTGTTTGCAAATGTATTTTTATTTTTGTAAATGTTTTTGAAATTTATTTTGCCATTGTAGGAAAGCCTGCTCTTCACATCAGTGAAGACACTTTGATTAACATGGAAGCTCAGAGCTAACCCTACATATACTCACGGTATTAGCAAACAGCTGTTTTACGATGACAGTGCTCTTGTGCATGCTATTAAAGAAAACATGCAAGGGGGTGAAGAGTCCCCATGGGCCATGTGTATTCCAGAATCACTCCGGCACACAAGACCCCACACGCTGTTCATGCATGAACCGGAGGCTTTGAGATTCAGCAGCGGAGATCCACCTCCCCTGCTCTGATGGCCGATCTTTGATGACCTCAGTGCTTTTCTTCCGTCTCGGGCACAAACATTTCAAACCCCCTACCACCTGAAAGAGCTGGGCGGAGTGATAGCCATCGCTAGCTCCTCAACCGAAAGTGCCAAGACTGTCTGAGTCACTGAAGCCCAGCTAGAAGGTTAAAGAATGTGGACAGGGCTTTGGAAAGGCAGAACCGAGGTCTTCATTCCGGCCAAATCCCTGATGAGACGGAGAGGCCCTTGGATTCACTACAAAGCCTCTTCATCCAAGGCCATCTTCAACCGCACTGTCCCTCTATCCTCCCCCGCCACCACTCCCCACCCTTCAGTCTTCCTCTCTTAGGCTTTCGGTTAGGGAACCGAGCAAGACTTATGGAAACGGCAGAGTGGACAGATTGTGGGGAGAAGATAGAACAATGGTGCCTCAGAAAAGTCTTAAAGGAGCCTCTGAAGAACAGAGAGACGGAGGAACTAGAAGAGTCTGGGAAAGAGGTGAATTTTAACACTTGGCGCTCGGGAAGAAGCTGCTGTCGCTGGAGAGAAATTAAAAGCCGAGCTCTCTTCACTGGTGGTCTGAAACGTGTTAGATGCCAAGCTTGGAAAGAGGAGAAATCCCACTCGCAAGATCTACAAAGCTGGCCACCCTTTGTTGCCGCTTCCTTTCCCGAGCATCAAGGCAGCAGGATGAATCCAGCTTTTAACGCTTGAGGTCCAAAAAGCCAGGCAGGACGGCGCTCCAATTTGCGTTCCGTTGGAGGGTTTGTTGTGTAGCGCCTTGGAGTTTATCCTTTCTTCGCAGACAACACAGCGCTTAGGTTACACACATTCGCTTCTTAGGCGCCTGCCGTGCTGACAGCTCCGAAACGCCGCGGCCCCTCGTCAGTGTGTGCTCTCCTAGGCTCGCCGTCTTCTCTGAGGTTCCTCAGTTTATTTTGGGCATGCGTTTACGTGGCCCACTGTGGCCAGAGACCAGGCCTGTGACATTTTGGGTCATGTGTGGGTGTTTTGGCCGGGAGCTGACAGTTCCGTGGCTAGGAGTGGCAGCCTGCTGAGCTCTGGCCTGTGGAAAATGTGAATCAGGGACAGGACGGCTGAAGCTGTCCAGAGAAAAAAGTTGGACAGCATCGTAATCATATTCTGTAACACTTCACTGTGTTCATAACACCTTCGTACGCCCTTCTGGAACATGTGGTATAAACCTACATGGGCCTTTATAAAGGTCTCCTCCAGCAGACATTGTCTGTCATAGGCTGCTTTTGTCAACTTTGATACCATATTGATTGTTAACACATATGTCTGACATTATGTTGTTATAACATGTTAAGGATCACAGGGGTTGGACAATGAAACTGAAACACCTGTCATTTTAGTGTGGGAGGTCTCATGGCTAAATTGGACCAGCCTGGTGGCCAATCTTCATTAATTGCACGTTGCACCAGTAAGAGCAGAGTGTGAAGGTTCAGTTAGCAGGTAAGAGCACAGTTCTGCTCAAAATACTGCAATGCACACAGCATTATGGGACATACCAGAGTTCAAAAGAGGACAAACTGTTGGTGCACGTCTTGCTGGCGCATCTGTGACCAAGACAGCAAGTCTTTGTGATGTATCAAGAGCCACGGTATCCAGGGTAATGTCAGCATACCACCAAGAAGGACGAACCTCCACCAGCATCACGTAGTGACCTGGCCACTATCCTGCAAGAAGAATGGCTTAAAATCCCTCTGACCACTGTGCAGGACGCAGTATATGTCATTCCCAAGACGAACTGACGCTGTATTGGTCGCAAAAGGAGGCCCTACACCATACTAATAAATGATTGTGGTCTAAAACCAGGTGTTTCAGTTTCATTGTCCAACAATGTTTGTCAGAGTGATGCGATAGTCTGAGTGAGGCTAGTGAGAAAAGCAGAAGCAAAACATTAGCAAAATATTAAGTGTATGTAATAACTGTATAATTACACATTAATAAGGCAAGCAACTACAATAAACTACTGGTGAGGTATTATTTACAGATGGATTGCCGAAATAAGGCTCAGGTACATACACTTGCATATCAACTCCAGTTTTGCTCATGCTATTACACAAGTGTGTCTTAATACAGCATATATAACAGCAGGTATCCCCTTATACAATTGAGCTGGTGTAAAGGGTTAACTACTGTTGACCTTTTCCTATTAATAATGGGAGATATTAATACTCAGACTATGATAAATATTATTACCTACAATTATATACACTTCAAGATCCACCTGTGTAATTACATTAGCTGTTCTACTGTGTTTCATCTATAACAACTATGACAGCAGTCGTTACATTGTTTTAGATGCATAGTTAATATGTAATTACACGGTTATAAAGACTTATACACAGTTATACTATATATATTATACTATATAACTTAATATAACATGGGACTGACTGTTTTTAGGCTTTGCAGTGTCATGTCATTGGTGTAGAGATTTGTGTTATAAACAGCGAATTAAAACTCAGATCACTGTAGCCATATCGTCACTCCATAGTTGGCACCATGCTCCTATGTCCATATAAGAAATTCCAGGGGTAAAATGAATTTCATGAGTCGTTTGGATACTGTGCTAATCCTAAATGTTCCAAAGTTGACTTGTTTTGTCCCTTGAACATTTTTCTCTGAATATCACTCTGTTCTCTGAATTATTCTGTTCTCAATGTGCAATATTTTTCCATTCCCCATGTGCAATAAAGAATAAATGTGCAACTTTCTGTAAATGTTTTGCAATTATCTGTAACTAAGATTCTCCAGAGGTTTTGACTTTTATTATTTATAATGTTTATATTGTTGTTCTGTTCACCTGACTTATTTTTTGTACTGAGTACCTTGTTATCCCTTTGCTGCTGTAACATTGTAAATTTCCCCACTGTGGGACTAATAAAGGATTATCTTATCTTATCTTATCTTATCTTATGAATATTGCTATGTGTATAAGCTAATGCTAATCCTAATGCTATTGACTTATTTTACTTGTTTCACAGAACGATAAGGTCAGTACTGTTGTGCCTGTACCAGTTGAGTACCAGTTCTTGGAACCCATCTCTAGTCATGACACAACTTAATGTTAGAATAAAAATATCACCTACAGTAGATGCTATATCCATCAAATTGGTATTTATAACAGGTGACACTAGTAAATGTTTATTGCACATATAACTTCTTCTTAGTACTATTTATTTGTCCACTAAGTCATCCTATATTTTTCAAGACACCAACACAGTTCCAACTCTGGAATATTTGGGTTGACTGGGAATGGTGGGCTTGTATACAACTTTTTGGCATCACTATTTTTTTTTCCCTTTAAAAAAAAAGAAGAATCGGACCGAAAAGTGCACACCCATTTGCTTTAGCTCTACTTGAAAGCCAGACACCTTTTTTTACATACTCTACCTCAGGGGAGACCTCCAAGCCTGAATACAATGTTGGTCCTTCACAATGCTTGTCCTACCCCCAGCATCACCGTTTCCTCCCATAGTGTCCCATTCATTCCCACACCTCCCATACAAACCCTATTGGTTTCTTTGCCTGACAGCCATCAAACTGCATCTACTCACTCAAGGCAGATTCTTTAACTCTAATCCACAGCCGTACTGACCCACAATCCTCTATGTGTTGTTCATTCATCCCTCTTTCCTCCCATGGGGTCCCTTTCGTTTTCACCCCATTCAAACCCCCTTTGTCTGACGAACACCAAACTGCATCTACCCACTCAGGGAAGATCCCTAAATTGTACATACTGGCCCACACTACTCTATGTCCCATTTATTCATATCTCCTTCTTTCCTTAGACTCCCACTCATTTTTACCAACACCTTGGCAAGCAACTAGCAACAAGCAATCACTCACCATTTCCCTTCAGGAAAGCAGTTTTCTAGTCTTTTATTTGATATTGTGAGCTTATGTTGTTGTTTTTCTTAAGTGAGCTTTAAATTATCTAGCAAGGATAACCTGTCTGTAACTCTGGGAGGACTAACCAGACTCCCTAATATCTAAAAGAATAACTGGTTTGTGTACAGAGGAGCTAGAGGCCACAACTGGCCATAAACCAGAACAGGGGATCCAAGCAAACATAACCAATAAGGCTAAAACCAAGATGAAACAAGCAAAAAGCAAAAGCCACAGCAAACAAACCAAGCAACCAGAGACCAAGTACAGGGGGGAAACCACAAGACTAAGCAAAGATCATACATGGCATGCAGGCAGGGTAACATGGAAGAACACTCCAGTAAGGGTGAGCTTGCAATAGTTCACCAAGAGGCACACACAATGAACAGGTACATTTACAAAAGCATGTGAATTGCAAACAGGTAATGGCAATCAGTACTCAAGTGATGATGAACAGGAAGGCAGTTTGCAATTGGGCAACGACAGACATCAAGTCAAGTCAACGTTTATTTATATAGCGCTTTTTACAACAGTTGTTTTCACAAAGCAGCTTCACAAAGAATCTGGTGTTTGAGCCCCCAATGAGCAAGCCAGAGGCAAGGAGAAACTCCCTTAGTTAGGAAGGAAGAAACCTTGAGAAGAACCAAGACTCAAGATGGGAACCCATCCTCCTCGGGTCAACACCAGATACAAGACAGCACCAGAAAGGAGCGTATAGTGTTTGTCGGGTAGAATAATAAATGTCTGATTAGTCTGTAGTTAAGTAGCTGGGTCATCAGATGGGTCAGCAGGACGCAGGCCAAGCTTCCACAGTGCAGGACAGCCAGGAGCTCCATGGTGGTTAAAGGCATCAGTGGCTCCCAGTCAGAGCAGATGTAGCAACAGCATCAGACCGCACAGGATGGGCAGCAGTTCAGCTCAGACAGAAAGAACAGTCAGACTGTTAGCTCTGACAGAAGACCTGAACACACTATATGGTGTTAACAGAGTGCAGCAGTGACTCCGGCAGGCCTGGCTATTACAGCACAACTAACAGGGAGAGCCAGAAGGTTACAAAGACCTGAGGACTCCCTGAGAAGTCAGCACCCTCTGCTTCACCGTCAACAAACCTGAGTGAACACGAAGAGCAGCGGGACGGCAGCACCAACATTCCCAGCTTACCAAACACTCTCTGTCAGTGGACCCCTAGACCTGCACCTTTTATCTATCAGAAAGACTAATTACCAAAAGCCCAACTAAACAGGTAGGTTTTAAGCCTGGACTTAAAGATTGAGGAGGTGTTGTTGACGTCATGAGAGTGTGAATTATGGAAAGTGTAGTTCGGGGAATACGGAGGTAGAGGGAGAGGCCAGAACGTGACACTGGTAGGTAAAAATTAGAACTTGGTGAACAAGAAGATGCAATGAGGGAGCAATGTATAGCCATGCACCCTGTAAGGCTCTATGAACTTTAAGGTCAGAGAACATTAAGGCAGCTTTAAAGGCAACATCACCTTTTAAGACACCTTTTCCTTTAAGTCCAAGGATCCTGGAGTGGAAGGAAAGTTCTCCGAAAGTTCACTGATGGACCCAGAGGACGGCATGTGTGCTTGTTCACAGAAGGCTTGCATCATTATTGGGGCTCACCAATGGCTGTAAATAAATCAAGAGGGAAGGAGCGAGGGAGTGAGCAAGCGAGAGCGAGAGAGAAAAAGAGTGAGAAAGCCCAATGGTAAGCTGAATGGAGAAATAGATGTTTGCCTCCTCCTGGAGTCCATTAGCCTTATAAAAAAATCAAGACTTGTATTGTGAGGAGACAATGGACGATCAGAGCGACCCGCCGTTCAACAGTAACCAAAGTCCAAGCACGCAAACCGACCAGCCTGCATTAAAACCTCACTTAACTTGGGTTTCCTTTTTGGGAAGTGCGTCGCTGGAGCGAGTAAGTTATGACACAGGCAGATATCACGCAGAGCTTAGCGAGAAGGGAAAGAGTGCCTGCAACAGTGTGTTGTGCTCCAAAAGGTCCATGGCTTGCAGACAATTCCTGAGTTTCAAATCTAAACTTGCTTTTTCTTCTCTGAGCTTTTTGAGAAAGCCTCAAGTTGCACAAACTTTGGTTCTTGCTGAAGGATTGCAGTCCGGTTGAGACTTTCTTTCCCCGCTTCTTTGTTTTCGCTACGATCAGCCAGACATCCCAGGAATGGTCCAAATGTGACCTTTTGCCGAATGATCTGTTTAGAGACAGAACGAACGAAGAAGCTCAGATAAATTTGCCATCTGTTATGGTGCAGCTTCATAGCGTCGTCCTAGCTCTGTTAAAGCAGCGCTGATTTGCTATTGCAATTCAATTGCGGAGATACTGCTGCACTATTTCCCGGCTCAACATTGATTGCCTTATGCTGTGAACAAAATTGATTCAATTTGTAGTCAGTTGTCAGCTGCAAGTGCTCTGGCTCTAATGGGACATGCCGCAGTTTTAATCGAATAGGAAGTTCAGTGACAGATCATTAGGTTGTTGGAATTTAATCACAACTTGTTCTGTATGAGGCCTTTTTACAAATGTCTTTAAGGACTGGAGGGTAACGCTGTAAAGCATTGCTTCACATGGCAACGCACCAAGGGCACAAAGGCACAGGCGAGATCATAAGACATCATTATTACGCACTATGTTTTCAGGCTGCTTTGAGAAGCTGTAAGTGGTGCGATGGGGTTGGTACCCACGCCATTAGTAAACAAGGATGTCACATGTACTGTGCCTTACGTTTGGGCTTACACATTTGGGACTGCTGTGCAGTCTGGAAGGCATTTCCCATTTTTGGTTCTGCAGACATTTGAAATGACTGTGAAATGCAGACTGCTGGCTTGCATTCAAGAGTAGGTTCATCTTTATTGGGTTAACTGCAGGAATTACAGGGAATCAAACACAATTGGATGGCTGGCTATTCGGTTATTTCCCAGCCAGCTATGTGTCATTGCATCATTAGTCCATGCAGAAGCGAGCAAAAGATCTGGAGATGATTCCATATGTGTTACGTGCATCTGGAGCTTGTTGCAACAGATGTGCCATTGCCAATAACGTATCCAATCACAAGGCTGAAAAATCAGAGTTACTGTATGCATGCATAAACAATGGATATGCCAAAATCAACTACTTTTTACCCTTAAGATGCAGAAAGTGCTTTGGCGAGCATAGCAATGGACTGGGCAAATCCTAGAAAATCCATAGGAAACTATTTTTCACAGGACATCTTAAGGATGTATGTGTAGTCATAGGACCTAGCAATACTGATGCCAAGCGGTGCTCATATGAAGCATTAGAAGGTATTTGACTTCTATTTGCAGCCCCTTGTGGAAAATCTTTGGCCTGCCAAACGTGTGTGAGTGAGGCAGTTACAAGCCAGTTCCAATGAGGTGCATCATCTGTAAAAACCAAATTCAGCTAGATGAGTGACCTCAAAGTGAGGGAGTGAGGGATGTTACAATAACATAAACACTGAGGTGCATCATCTCCAAAAACCAAAAAATCTGGCAGTCCACACTGGGTAAGGCCCACTGTATATTACTATGCATACATAAATAAGCACACCGGACAAAAAAACATGAGCCACCTTGAGTGTTTAAGTTTGTAGTAACTTCAGGCTCCAACAGATGGCGCTGCACGAGGATGATGGAGTTATAGATACCTGCAGGGCGTGAATGATAGGATTTATAGATTGAGAAGAGTTGGTACGTTGAAGTGAAGGTCTCGTTCCATGTGTGGAAAATGGCTTCAAAGCAGATGTTAATGATTGGCTAAAAGGAGTAACTGCATTTGGGCATGGCCAAATACCATAGTGTGAAGGAAGTAGCTGAATCTGCAGGTGTATGGAAGAGTTTAGACATTCGGGTCTACCAGCAGTGGATAAAATCGTAGTCCCAGGAAACTCTCCTCGGAATTGTCCCAGTGAAGACATCCACCAAATCTGGCCCACCTACACAATTCTTTGATGCCAGAGTCGCTAAACATTGATGTGGCCTACATCCGTCCAGTCCATGCTAAATCCAGTCCCAGCTGTTATTCATGCTCATGGATGTTTTGCAGGCTATTAGGTACTTTTCAGTCACAGGTGACCCATGGTTTGTCTGGTGAGCTAATACATATGTACTATCAACTTAAAGCTGAGTTTCTGCAATTTAGTCTCATAAATTTCATCATAAATAATCAAAATCAATAAACATTTTGGCTAGTGCTTTTTTGATATTTGCCATATAGCATTGACAGAACCATGCTGTCATATGACATCATGGCAGATGTTATATGCTGTCATAACAGATTATAACCAGTAATATACACAGTGTTCCATTGTCACCATTGATATGACCATCACAATTACATTTGAGACATTTAGCAGGTGCTTGTATCCAAAGCATCTTACAGAGTTCTTTGTTGTCCAAGTAAAACAACAAGACACAGAATTATGACATATAGCATAAGTGCAGTACAGTTCTGTGAGTGCTAGACTAGTGTCCATTTAACTGCTTTATAAAGAGATGGGTTCTTATATCTGGATATAAGGATCACATATGGCAGAAGATCACATGGGCCATGTTCAGACAGCCAGTTAAAATTCATTCCACCATATGGGTGCCAGGACAGAGAGTTTTGATGTATCTTGATGGATGGCAGGTTGAGAAGAGCTATGCATGAATCTTGATGGCAACAAGTACAGATTGGCCTTGACCTTTGCCATCAGGTAAACATCAGGTCTATAAATTTGTTGCGCGTTGATATAGGAAGCCAGTGAAGGCAACGCAGCAGTAGAGTGACATGAGTAAACAGTAGTCAAGTCTTGGGACAAGAAACCGAACAACCACCTGTGTGCCATCCATGAAGAGAAAGGCTCAGATCCTCCAGATGTTTTCAAATCCTGGTGATCCAAAAATCACCCCAAGGCCTTGTACATAGCGTTTGCCTGATGTGATAATGTGGGATGTGATAATGTCTTAACAGAGCACACTCAAAAAGTTAGTGTGTGATATAAACACCTTCATGACAGCATAAAACATCTGCCATGGCTTGTTTATAACACAGTTATGTCAATGTTATAAAGCCGGGTTCAGGTAAAGTGTTACCACATTTTCTGATCCAATTATTTATAAACCGTACTGCAAATGGCTTCCAAATGCAAGCATCTTTCCCAGCATCTAAGCTAATATTCCATACAGCCAGGTAGGATATGTGACATGACAGCAGCGGCTGAATACAAAAGCCCAAAACAACTCTTGCTTTGCTTTGCAAGCCTCTAGAAGGCAATGAAAGCAGACAGATGTAGCGGTTGTAGTCATAAGAATCAGATGAAATCAGGGAACTCCCTGCTAAACCCCAGCCGTTTGGGCCTGCCAAAACCATCCATTCGCCCAATTCCATAATCCAGATTGCTCCAATCCTAAGCTCGCATGACGAACAGGTTTATTGTTGTCGGCTTTTTCAGAACAAGGTTAAGCAGCTTGCAACAGAATTGCAAAATATCAAGGTGCAATTTTTCTATACATGACTTCCGAATGACCTTTATGGGGAGCGACAGGAAAGCACTGTTCAGTGTTGTGTGGATATGTTTGAAATTGGCATGCCGGTGTACTGTACACTGCTGTTGTAATGGGTAACAGTTAGCCCTGCTAGATTCCAGTCAGTGCATATGCCTCCAATTGTAAAGCATATGTGTTTTTGCTCCATGTTACCATAGACTTCCTGGGGAAAGTGAGATATACATGTGTAAGTTAAATTAGAATTATTTGTGCTTGAGGAATTGTAGTGACAAGAGGCTTGAATAATTAAAAACAGGTATTCAATGTATTGTCTTAGAGGTCTAGCAATCTAACTAACCCAATAACACACAATCTGTTGGACTTTTCATGTCTTAAATGTCCCTTAAATTAAATAAGCTCAACTAGAAAATTTAGAAACGCTTCATTCTGCAAATTTTATTGTTTTTACAAATTTGTACTGTTGTTCTTTGGTATTCCTGAGGTGCTATAGGGTGAAGGTTAAGACTCTGACTAGGCCATTCCAAAGTGCACATCGTTTTGTCAGCTTTGTCAGAGATGCTTACCTCACTTAGCATTTCTTTAGCTTGAGGTCATGGACTGCTACTCTTATATTCCCCTGTAAAGTATTTTGATACACCTATGAATTCTATGTTCTCTCAATGATCATAACTCGTCCAGGCCCCAAGGCAGCAAAGCAGTCCCAAACCATGATGCTCCCTCCACCATGCTTTGACAGAATAACAGCCTTGTTAGTACATTGGGAAACATCCACAATGCAGGCTAGGAAACAAAAGTAAACCCTCAAATTTAGAATAACCTGTAGATCCCCATTATAGTAGCATCACCTCCACTAAATGTTCAGAAGCATTCTACTCTGCAAATGTGCTGTTGTTCAGCTGTATTCCTGGGATGCCATAGGGCGAAGGTCAAGACTTTTTCAACCTGTCCTAAACTGATTTACTTGTGTGTTTGGGGTCATTGTCGCCTCACTCAACATCTCTTTAGCTTAAGCTCATAGACTGCTGCTATATTCCCCTGCAAGGTGTTTTAATACACCTAGGAATTCTTTGCTCCCTCAATGATCATAATTCCTCCAGGCCCTGATGCTCAAACCATGATGCTCCCTCCACCATGCTTCACAGCTGCGTTCAGGTTTTGGTGTGTGCAGTATCCTGTATCCTCCAAACCTGTCTTTGTGCATTTGCACTAAAAAGGTCCACTTTTGTCTCATCTGTCCATGGGAAAAGGTACCGAAGCATCCGGGCCCTCACATCCAGACTGTGCAACAGCTTCTTTCCCCAAACCATCAGACTCCTTAACACCCAGAGTCTGGTCTGAATACACACATTCAGTGACTGGACTGAACACACACACATAACCTCATCTTTTAAATCTGTCTACACATAAAACTTAAAGTATACAATGTTTACATTTATACCAAATATGAACATAACTGCTGCTAAAAACAATGTTCATCTTTAAAAGAATTTTTTTTTAATGGACACAACCACACTTTACTGCACCCACTACCAGTGGGCTATCTGCACTGTCCCCTCCCTGTACTTATTGTTTACTGTTTCGTATATTGTATATGTAGCACCTTGGTCCTTGAGGAACGTTGTTTCGTTTCATTGTGTACTGTACACCACTGTATATGGTTGAAATGACAATAAGAACTACTTGACTTGACATTTTCCTAGAAGCATTGTGGGATATCTCAGTGTTCTTAAGCACATATGACACATATTCCTAGGAAAACTATACGTTTGAAAGAATAAGAGTCAGCCCTGGTAGATCCCAGTTAGTGCATATGCCTCCAATTGAAAGCATATGCCTTTTTGCTCCATGTCACCACAGGCTTCTTAGGGAAAGTGAGATATACATGCAGAGGTTAAATTAGAGTTAGTTGTGCTTGAGGAATTGTAACGACAAGTGGCTTGAATAATAAAAAACAGGTATTCAGCGTATTGTATTAGAGGCATAGAGGGAACATAATTATTCCGCAATGTAATATCACTGTGGATTCCCATGCGTCGTAATTGGAGTCAGACTTTTTTTTTTTGCCCCTCTATTATTATTTTTCCAATATCCATTTATTCATCCTGTGGTGCTGGCCATTTCCTTTCTATTATGGCAAACTCTGTATTAGATGAAACCAATGTCTCCAATAATTACATTTCACAAACTCTCGCTGCACTGGAAAGCCGGAGCGGGAGCCAGGCAGTGGAAGGCGTGTGGGCGGAAACCTCCCCTGGAACCGCCGGAGACGTATTCTTCGCTCAGGCAGACGGGGGCAGGTAGACGGCCCTAAAGCTGTTTATTTATCTGCTCCTGTGTTACATGACCTCAGTTTCCTATTGTTTTATTTGAAGGGATTATTTGTTTATCTGTGAAGGCCAGCTGCTTAACTTCACCGCATGCGTGCGATACTGACTCGCTGATGGGAATACCAGAGTGAGTTTACTAAGGAGCCAGACATGACATACTGGTGTGTCTAAGCGTGTGTGTTTCTGTGGTCTGTGTATGTGTGTGTGTGAATGCATGCATATGTGTACACATTCTTTTTTAAATATTGAGCAAATAATAATAATAATAATACACAGTGCTGTTTCCACTGTTCCATTATTTAATGTCCAGCCAAATCTGCCATGAAGCATGTTATTAATAATTTAGGAGATATTCCTGGGAAGACTGCACATAAGTTAGAAATACACACTCACCATCAAAATGTTGCACAAGCAGTTGCACCTGGAATGAATCACCGGACTGGAATGAAACTTGGTGGGTAAGTTTCACATTGTGAGACATGCCAATGATTCACGTTTCACACTTGACATAGGCAAGGATGGGTCATTGCTGTAACAGCCACAATTGGGGACATTCAACAAGCAGTGATGCCTCCATGAGTCATCCTGTTAGTGCCAGCACCATTGGAAGACAGGACTACATTCACACAGGCTGTTACCATCACTGCCCTAATACCACATCAGTGTCTCCAAAGGCTGCAATGATGCTGTGCCAGATTGTCATTGAGTGCCTCGGAATCGCAGGGAGTCATATTGAGTGTCCCGCTCTTGTCTTGCTGGAGACGACTAACGAATCAGTCTATGGAGGCACCGTGGTCAGCACCAAGATGAAGGGTTTGTTGTCATGCTTTACATGTCCAGAAGGCCTGGTTTCACTCCACCTCCACCCCTACCTCACAATCTGCTGGATCTGTGTGAGAATCTTCAAGATGCATGGGATGGATTATCACAGGACACCATTAGGAACCTCTACAACTCCATACCGATGCAGTTGGCATGTTGAGAACATGGCGGCCAGATGCCATTCTGAGAGACACTACTTCGGTATGCATAGCTCAATACATATTTCCCATATCAGTCTGAATTTATCATCTACGGCATTTAGCTGACGCTCTTATCCAGAGCGACTTACAAGGTTAATCATATTACAGGGAGGCCAATGTAGCATTAGGAGTCTTGCCCAAGGACTCTTATTGGTGTAGCACAGCATAGTCACCCAGACCGGGAATCGAACTCCAGTCTCTCATATGTGGTGGTAGCTTCCTGGTGAGTAGTGGTGTTATTCGTTGTGCCACACCAACCACATGTCATCGTTTATTGTTCCTGCTAACCTTTATCTTGCATCCCAATAGCACTTCAATCCCTCACTACCTTCTAGGTGCAGCTACTCTTTGGATGATGAGCGTAATTGCACTCCTAGCAACCACCTGGAAGCCCACCAAAGCTGTCACTTTAAGCATATCCATTCTTGAAGCTTTTATCATTGAGAAAGGTGGGGTCTTGCTTCAGATCTGATGAACATGACAGCTGTTTCAGTCCATCCTTCCACCATGGGGACACAATAATATGGGTCTGGGATGATGCATCCCATGCAAACTCTATGTCCACTGGGTGAATATGTATCACCTACCTTAACATCCATTGTGGGCCAGTTAGAATCCCATCACTGTAATAGTATTCTGTGATGGCTGTGATATTTCAGCAGGACAATACACCCTGCCACACTGCACACATAGTCAGAAATTGTTTGAGCAACAGGACGAAGGCGGGGAGTCATAGGCTGGAGGTTGGGAACCAGATTGCCGGTTTGATTCGCTCAGCCGGTGGCAACTGAAGTGCCCTTGAGCAAGGTACCTAACCCCTCAACTTCTCCCTAGGTCCAGTGGATAGGGCTGCTCACTGTGGTCACTGTGGGTGTTTCAGTTCTTGGATGGGTTAAATGCCCATCTGTCTGCAAGCATAATTGGCAAACGGTTCTTAGTTCATTGCCACCAAATTCCCATTCTACATTGCAACTTGCAGGGTTTAAAGGATCTGCTGCCAGCTTTTTGGGGCCAGATACCACAGGGTACCTTTAGAGGTCTTGTAGAGTCCATCCCCCTGAGATCTGATTGGTTTTGGTGGCACACAGAAGGCCAACAGCATATTCGGCAGGTGGTCATAATAATTTGCCTCATTATTGTGGCGAGTGTGAAAGAATACTGGAGTTATGAATCATTTATGCTGTTAACATCATAACGCTGACATGACTAATACATATTAACGGATAACTGAAGCCTTTTCCTCAGCAAATTTACACATGAAGAATAGGGGTATAGTATAATCTGTATAATCCATATACAGGAGATGAACATGCATACATGTATTGAAAACAAGGCTGCCATTTTACTTCAATCATAACAAACCACCTCCTCTGCAAACATCACAAATTACATTCAATCCACATACCTCTATTATGAACCACCTCATAAATAAAATATCTATGCCATTGTGTGACTTGACTGGACCTACCTCCATTCCACACAGAGGGATGTAGTACGAGCTCGTTGCCCTTTTATCTATCAATCTCTACTTAGTGAACTGGGCACTTGGTTTTGGATAACCTCTACGACATGTGCGCTGTAGAACGCACTTAAGGCTCTAAATAAATCTCAGCCCATGTAGACTTAGCCTGGCCTGGCCTGGCCTGGCCTCACCAGTGCGGCTAACTGGTATTATTACAGGGCTTTGGGAAGCATTTGTGAGGCGGTCACTTTTGCACAACTGAAACAGATTATATTTAGAATGAAACAGGCGCATGGTGAAGTCGCAGGCAAGGCGACGGGTTAATGAATTCCCAAATGGCTTCCGAATTTCCTGTGTTTGCTTTTTGGGGGCCTGCTTAAGTGCCTAGGAGAAGACCTTCACAAATGGTGAGGAAGTTAGTGCTGAATCAAGGGGGAAGCATCTCATTACACTCAAAATACAATATATATATATATATATATATATATATATATATATATATATATATATATATATATAAAAAAAGACAAAAAAAATTTATTATTATATATATATATATATATATATATATATATATATATATATATATATGTATATATATATATATATATATATATATATACATATATTAAAAAAGTCTAAATTTATCATATATATATATATATATATGTGTGATAAATTGAGACTTTTTTAATTAAGCATTCATTCTTCATTGTGCATTGCATAATTCATAATGTCGAAGCTGGCATATAACTGACGTCAAATCAACTAAAGTCATGAAATATGTCACATCTTGACAGCTTAAGCTGCCTGCAAAATTCTGCTAAGCATACTGTAGCTATATGGTCATCAGATCATTGAACATTATGCCAATTACCGGTAACGGCAGTGACACTGTTATGTAACTGACAGAATCTATTACTATGATATATGACAGCATATGACATCTGCCGTATGTAGCAGGGTTCAAATAAAGTGTTACCATAATGATGTAAATGCAGCAGTTCCATGCCTTGTTTAAATGCATTGCTCCATGATCTGCAGAAGCTCCAGAAGACCAGGGATTTCCAGAACAGCGGCATCCACAAGAAAGTGTGGGATTGCAGTGCTATAAGGAAGATAAAGTTTACCAGGAACAATAAATGATCATACATTTAGACTGATATGGGTAATATTTATTGGGCTACACATACAGAAGTAGTGTCCCTCAGTATGGCATTGAGCCGCCATGTTTGCTAACCCAACATGCCAGACGTTGCAGTTACAGGGTGTTAAAGGCTGTAATCATAATAGCCTAAGAGCATGTAGTCTTGCAGCTATCTGCCAATGGTGCTGGCACTAACAGGATGACTCGTGGAGGTCATTACCTTCATGCTTACCTAACATATCGTCGCTGTCCAAACAAAAACATGTATCTCCATTTTTGTTGATTTTTACTTTTATGCCTCATTTGATCACATGAGCTGCTGTTTACACTGTGTGGAAATTTCATAAAGAATGGACCCACAGAAATGACCCAAAACTGCTCAGAAAGATGTCTGGTTCCATTGACTTCCATTGAAATTAAATGAAGTTTTTGGCCTCTCCTGTAAAGTTGCCATTTTGGAGATACCTGTTTTAGTTTGGACAGTTGATGATACGTGGCTGACCATGAAACTTGAATCATTACCATGTCTCACAGTGTTAAACCTACCCGCCAAGTTTCATTCCTGTTGGTTGATTCTCATAATTTCCATTTAAACCAGAAAATTTAAACATTTAAAGGGACCTATGGCTTTTCTGTTTAGTGTGTTAAGGAGCTGTGGGAGGTTATCAAGGTATCAACCTCAAGGTACACACCAGAGAGAGAAACTCTTTCCCACAGAAACAACTTTTTCTTAGCTGCCTAAAATGCCTCAATGGAATTCCAGCACTTTTCTCGGTTACATGATGATGTCATCTCATAACACAATCTTTACTGCCTGTTTACCAGTAAGACTGGCACGCCCTAACACAATGCATATAGAGGTAAAACAGTTTAAACTGACCACTCTGAAAGGTCCTGCTCCAGTCTAGCTTGTGTTCTACCAGTCTAGCTTGTGTTCTACCGGTCTAGCTTGTGTTCTACCGGTCTAGCTTGTGTTCTACCAGACTAGCTTGTGTTCTACCAGTCTAGCTTGTGTTCTACCAGTCTAGCTTGTGTTCTACCAGGCTAGCTTGTGTTCTACCAGACTAGCTTGTGTTCTACCAGACTAGCTTGTGTTCTACCAGTCTAGCTTGTGTTCTACCAGACTAGCTTGTGTTCTACCAGTCTAGCTTGTGTTCTACCAGTCTAGCTTGTGTTCTACCAGGCTAGCTTGTGTTCTACCAGACTAGCTTGTGTTCTACCAGACTAGCTTGTGTTCTACCAGGCTAGCTTGTGTTCTACCAGACTAGCTTGTGTTCTACCAGACTAGCTTGTGTTCTACCAGTCTAGCTTGTGTTCTACCAGGCTAGCTTGTGTTCTACCAGACTAGCTTGTGTTCTACCAGACTAGCTTGTGTTCTACCAGTCTAGCTTGTGTTCTACCAGTCTAGCTTGTGTTCTACCAGACTAGCTTGTGTTCTACCAGACTAGCTTGTGTTCTACCAGTCTAGCTTGTGTTCTACCAGGCTAGCTTGTGTTCTACCAGGCTAGCTTGTGTTCTACCAGACTAGCTTGTGTTCTACCAGTCTAGCTTGTGTTCTACCAGTCTAGCTTGTGTTCTACAAGACTAGCTTGTGTTCTACCAGTCTAGCTTGTGTTCTACCAGGCTAGCTTGTGTTCTACCAGGCTAGCTTGTGTTCTACCAGACTAGCTTGTGTTCTACCAGTCTAGCTTGTGTTCTACCAGGCTAGCTTGTGTTCTACCAGTCTAGCTTGTGTTCTACCAGTCTAGCTTGTGTTCTACCAGGCTAGCTTGTGTTCTACCAGACTAGCTTGTGTTCTACCAGACTTTCAGGTTCAGACTCTAGCTCAAACTGAGCAGAACTGACTCCACTGTAAGAACAGCCACAGCATTGTGAGGGGCTTAAAGACACAGGAGCTCTAACAGAGTGTTTCATACAGAGGGTTTACAGATGTACAGCATAAGAAAAATATTGTGGCATAAATAGCATGTAAATCTGTTCTAATAGAACCCAAAACATATAATTATAATTAATGTTCATATTTGGTCCTATTTAAAACAAAGAAGAATATTAAGAAATATCTTGTATTCAAATACATTAAAGCTTAGTGTTCAGATGACTCCAGATGAGATTGATTTTGTCTTCTTCTCAGAGGCTTTTGGATGGCAGTTTATGAGTTCCATGCCAACTCTGGAATGCATGCTGTCAATAATAAATATAATAAATAAAAACACCAAAAATTAAGACATTTCTTTTCAATAATGATTGATACTTCTACAGTTGTTGGGCTGATAACACCAAAACAATAATTAGTATTGAATTAAATCAAATAACACAGGTTATGAGTGGTCCTGTGAGTGGTAATTCTGGATCCCATTGAGAAATATATAGCATTTTCTATGAATACAGCCTTGTTGTAAATTGGTCGAAGCATGTTTTTAAAAAATGGATATAACACCCTAATTTGATGCATCAAAGTGTTGGAGTTTGCTTAACCCCTCTTAAGCGATTAATACCCCACCGAATCAAGATACAGCCTGTTTCCATTTGGCTGATGCTTCCTAAGAGCCCACAACAAAGTGTCAGCATTCCAGTAACTCAGGGCTTATTTTTTAACGACAAGTTTAGACACTTACAGGAAAGTCCCTCGGTTTCCTTCATCATTCCATGGCCGTAGGAAGCCGTTCCCACACCAGCGCTGTCATTCGAACATAGGAGGATATATGAGAGAACCTGTGCCAATGTTTTATCCGAGAACAGTTATCAAAACGAGTGCGGGTTTTCACCTCATACACCAAGACTTCCACCTAATCTCTGCCAAACGCTTTCTTATCATCAGAAAGCCACATTTTCCAGCCTCTTGTGCGCTACGACGTACGTATCGAACCTTGTTAAGACCTTATTGAACCTGAGCTGGTTAGAAACGGCCCAGATCAACGTTGACTTCAGGCCAAGAAAAACACGGCATTGTCTTCGGTGCCCTTCTCGGGCCCTAATGATCTTGGCCCGACCGTTGGACTTGTTGAGCCAAAAATGCTGATACAAATTAGCACTGGACGAAAAAAAGAGAGGGGTATATGTTTTAACTGCACCACCTGCAGGAAATCAGCTTAGAAGAGGAAGCAGGGAGGGCTCTTAGTCCGTTTGGGGTTTTTGGCCTTATTGTTTAAGTGCATGAGCTAACCATTAGCTGCTAAGTGAAAAGACGGTATGCCTTTCATGTCGGTGGAGCTTACTGGCAGCGGCTTTGAAGTGCTTGACGGTGTTTACATTCTTGTGCATAGTGCGCTCAAAGTCAAGACTATACACCTTTTCATACACTCAGCGCTAGCTTGGCGAGACACGATGTTTGGTATGTGGTCCACACCGCACTGATTTCATGTTTGTCACGCTTAACTGTTTCACATCTTCAAACCACAGCTTCTCAAACGCTCATTCTATTTACTGAAGGACAAACAGCATCCCATCAATCATTCCTGTGGTAAACAGTATTGGAACAAGCAGTTACGTAGTCAACCAATGAAGCAAATTTGGTTTATGACTGGGATCCATTAATGATAAGAATAATAAACAATAAATGTTTATTTATAGAGCACCTTTTATGACGTTGGCAGCAGTTGTGCGTGTGTTAGGATGTGTTAGGAGTGTGTGTGTACCGTGTGTAGTGTTGTTTCTCTCTGTGCACTGTGAGCTACTGTAGCCAAAGTCAAATTCCTTGTATGTGGGAACATACTTGGCGAATAAAGCTTGATTCTGGTTCTGGTTCTGAGGTCAATGCCGATTTATAGATCAGGAATGGGGGAGGAGTTTTACTACTAATGATAAATAACTATATTGTTACGACCCCTCTAGTAGTCTTGGGGTAATCATTTGGGGGTCAGTAACATGTGTGACTATGTGGCATGCAAACCAGAGAACTACAACACCATATTTTTTACTGGAGTTATTTATTTATTTTAATACACTCCAGAACACTGAGACAAACAACCAGATATACAATCTGAATCTGAACATGGACGGCGCCAAAAAAAATATACAGTGAGTCCAAGAAGTATTTGATCCCTTGCTGATTTTCTTCGTTGGCCCACTAATAAAGACATGATCATTCTATACTTTTAATGGTAGATGTATTCTTACATGGAGAGACAGAATATTAAAAAGAAAATCCAGAAAATAAATCTAAGGAATATATATTAATTGATTTGTATTTCATGGAGTGAAATAAGTATTTGATCCCTTAGTATTCATTAGCAGTTCTGGCTTTTACAGACCAGTTAGACACTCCCAATCAACTTGTTACCTGACCTGAAGCCACCTGTTCTCACTAATCACTTGTGTGAAAAACACCTGTCCACAGAATCAGACAGATCACACAGATTTCAAGTCTCCAACATGGGTAAAACCAAAGAGCTGTCACAGGACCTCAGAGTCAGAATTGTTGACCTTCACAAAGCTGGAATGGGCTACAAAAAGATTAGTAAGGTGTTGGATGTGAAAGTAACAACTATTGGTGCAATTATCAGAAAGTTTTAAAGAGTATAACATGACAATCAACAGACCTCGGCCCGGTGCTCCAAAGAAGATTTCGCCTCGTGGGGTGGCAATGATGCTGAGAACGGTCAGAAATCGTCCTGCAACCACTCGGCAGGAGTTAGCAAATGACCTGAAGGCAGCTGGGACCACAGTTTTCAAGGAAACAATTGGCAACACTTTGCGCAACAATGGATTCACATCCTGCAGTGCCCGAAAGGTACCCCTGCTGAAGAGAGCACATGTGGAGGCGCGCCTCAAGTATGCCAATGATCATTTGAAAGATGAACCAAGTTATTGGGAGAAGGTTTTGTGGTCAGACGAGACCAAAATTGAACTTTTTGGCCTCAAACTCCCACCCGCCATGTGTGTGGAGGAAGAAAAATGCTGCCTATGACCCCAAGAACACTGTGCCCACCGTCAAGCATGGAGGTGGAAGCATAATGTTTTGGGGGGTGTTTCTCTGCCAAGGGTACAGGGATACTTCAACTAATCACTTGGAAGATGTATGGATCAATGTACAGCACAATCCTGAGGGACAACCTCCTCCCCTCTGCCAGGGATCTGAAAATGGGCCGTGGTTGGGTCTTCCAACATGATAACGACCCTAAACATACAGCAAAGGCAACAAAGGATTGGCTCAAGAAGAATCACATTAAGGTCATGGAGTGGCCCAGCCAGTCGCCAGACCTCAATCCGATCGAAAATCTATGGAGGGAGCTGAAGGTCAGAGTTGCCAAGCGACAGCCCACCAACCTTCATGATTTAGAGAGGATCTGCAAAGAAGAGTGGGCCAAAATTCCCCCTGGTGTGTGTGCTAGACTTGTGGTTAACTACAACAAACGTCTCACCGCTGTGCTTGCAAACAAAGGCTTTGCCACTAAGTATTGAGTGTGTTTGGCAAGAGGGATCAAATACTTATTTCACTCCATGAAATACAAATCAATTAATATATATTCCTTAGATTTATTTTCTGGATTTTCTTTTTAATATTCTGTCTCTCCATGTAAGAATACATCTACCATTAAAAGTATAGAATGATCATGTCTTTATTAGTGGGCCAACGAAGAAAATCAGCAAGGGATCAAATACTTCTTGGACTCACTGTATATATATATAAAACAACTGACCTAGCTCAAGATTGGATACCTAATTTTCCCTACCTGCACCAATACAAAAATACAGGGGTTGGCGCCCGCCCCTTACCTAATGTGTCCATACAATCAATCAATCACTACGTGTCGTGGATGTGTGAGCGCTCATCTTACCTGTTCAGAACCCCCCCTATCCACGCAGGCCACCACACAACCCGAACACACAAACAGACAATGGGAAAATAACTAGGACCAGCCAAAAACAGAACGTGGCTAGGGCTAAGCGCTAACTACGGGAGGCAGAGGGAGATCAAACATAATGCCGCTAACCTGACACGAGTCTACTAACGTGTAAAAACATGAACACCAAACGCATCTGCCTCAGTTCCCCAACACAACAGCAAAAACCAACACATCACTTAACAGTAACAATATGCATACATATAAATACCATGTTAATGTAGTTCTTAACCAAACACAGAGTTAAAGAAGGTAAATGGTTTAAATGGTTCTTGAATGTCAGCACTGAATTAAGCTCTATAGTTCAGAAGCAGAGTAACTGACGACTCCATCAGAGTTTTAAATGTCTGTCAGGACATTCATGCATTGAAATGCTTGTGGTGAGGCAGCTTTAATATACATACTAACTATACATACTAAATAAAGAGATATACAGTATATTTATGATCTATATATCCTCCTATTTATATATTCTGTATGTCTGTTGTTTGAAATGACCCAGGCCTTTGGAGTAATTTTATACAACAACAACAATATAATATTGTTATATAATAATAATAATAATAGTAATAAATTGTAATCATGCAGTGGGATTAATGAAAGGCTCACAGCTTGTTCAGGAACCTGTGAGTAGTTTGTTCTGGCTTGGATGCTGTGGTACCCACTGCCTGATGGTGGTAAGTTAAACAGGCCATGTGGTAGGTGGCTACTGCCCAACCGGGACAGACTGTATTACAGGCGGTATTTGCTAGAAGGCCAGCATCTGTAGATCTAAGATCACAAACTGGAACATAAACAGAAAGACATTCTGTAATGTAAGCAGGTTCTAGATCATTCAGAACTGTTTAGACCAGTTGCAGAACTTCTGTTATTAAGTCTGTTATTATTGAAGTCTGTTATTATTATTCCGGATTCAAGGGAAAGACGAGTTACAGGGGATAGAGTGCTTTCTTAAGAACCCCAGTAGGAGGTTACCATTTCAGTGATCAACTCTGAACAAGGCATATTTCGTTAATGATGAGGTTTTATATTAGTAGCTAAAGCACCAAGTCTGTCAGAAAGCATTGATCTCCGAGTTGACTACTGAGAATCAATATTTCTATTTAATTTTTTTTCTTCATTTATATATATAGGAAATTTGGTAACATCCTCTGAGAAAGATCTTTCTGCCGATTCTAGATTATTCAAAGGAATAGCGACGTATAATTGCATGTCATCAGCATAGCTATGAAAGTTTACATCATGTGTCCTAATGATGTCACCCAGAAGTAGACCTCCCAGGCTTGATTACTGATAGCTGTGTTGTGTTAACACTAAACATCATTTACCCAGAAGCTTTCCAGCGATGGGAGTCTGGCCTCCACTCAAACTGTGAAAGAGATGGAAAAGAAAGTGGTTTGATTGCAACTGGAAAGGGTTTTGAAGGCTCTGGGACTCCACAGTGAGATGCATTATTCCCAAATGGAGAAAACTTGGAACAGTGGTGAATCTGAGGTGGCAAGCCCACTATGGTTCCCTTAGGAGCACTGTGGAATTCCCCCAGGAATTCACAAAAGAAACCAGAAGAACATCTAAGAAACTGCAGACCTTCCTCGCCTCAGGTAAAGTCAGAAGCAATCATGATTCCACCATTAGTACGAGCAAGGACAAAACCACAGGCAACCTGGGGGAACATAGCATAACATCTTACTGTAGAAGACAAGCCTACATCAATATTTCAAGAACTACAACCAAAGAAGAATGGTGTGTCCAACTGCGTGAAGCCTGTAGTAGGTGGTGATCTCCTCTGTGAGTCCAGTGCTCTACATGAGCCTTTCTGGTGGTGTCAGTAAAAGAGCAGAATCATGACCTCACTTGTGTCTTCTTACTCTATACTGATGCTACAGTGGTGTCAGAAGTGGAATAGTAACCTCATGACCACCTCAATGCCCCAACCCTGCATGCTCATTCAAACAAACTATAAGAGATTTCCAGAGGAGCCATGGCAATGCCCGATGGCAGTTTTAGTGAGAGCCCAGTTAAAACACTCAGATGCTTCAGCATGGGAGCACCACAGGAAGCAGCAAAGTACTGACCTTGGCATTGTAAAGAGTAAGGCCCCTGTTCTGGGTGGTGCTGCAAACTTGGGTTGGTGAGGAGGACATGGATGCGAGTCGGAAGCCTGCGGGTTGGGTGCAGCATGAGCGGCGGATGACTCATCATAGGCTCACAGGGTATATCTACAACAACCAGCTGTCCTTATGCACTGAGAGAGATACATGAAAGGTGACTATCGTCCAGCTTAAATCAGCTAGCAGCAGGCTAGGTGGATCACTGGGTCTGATTTCTACTATTGCCCCCTAGCTGCATGGGGCATCATGTATCATGCTGTGGCAGTTTATCTGTCTATAGGTGGACCTGCAGTGGTGATCCCAGGAAAGGACTAGTGGGGAACTCGCTGTTTACACTGGCCAAGACTGTCCACCTACAGGACTTAGCTTGAGTTGATGGGTCAACAGAAGCTAGCTGACCCTTGAAGGACAGTTCTTTGTATGTGCCTTTCATTTAGTGTCAATAAAAGAGCACTTTCCTGCAGAAGAACCGTGGACTCCTTCGACTCCAACCCAACACTACAATACTGTCAATGTCGCAGATAACACAAACTAATTTTATGTTATATTAAAATGTCTGATTCAACATTACACATAAAATTGATTGTAACCAAGCAACTCAAAAGCATTTGGATAGTTCAGGTTTAATTTGACTGTTTTTTCAGCTGTTTGGCTTTTCCGTCCTGAACAAAAGTTGAGGAAAGGCAGAATAGCCAGATGTATGTTCTCATATAAGCTCACTCAATGGTTCTCATTGCATGCGATGCATCTTCATTCACACATATGCTTTAGCTTAGCGACACCAGGATATCTTAGCTCTTTGGAAACCATGCCATCAATAATATAGACTATGTATCTTATTGAGGCACTTATCCTGAGACCACCCCCTCCACCAAAATTGATCTCACATAGTTGTGGGTTATGTCCTTTCTGCACCGCCAAACATACCTTGTTTTGCACATGTGCATATACATTTCTTTAGTGTATAAACAGCTCAAAACACTCTTTCATCATCTGTTTCTTTCTTTAAACTCTTCCCATCCAGTCAGATCCTTGTATTCTTATTGGAATCCCAACATCAAGATCTGTGCCTGTTGTTTGTTGACTTTACAGGAATGCATATATATTGTTTTTTTCTAAATCAATTTTGCATGAGTAACATGCCTTTCTGCTGGACGTCCTCCAGCACTTCCCCATCCTTTCCCGTCCTTCAGATATTCCAGTACTGATGGATCCAAACCGGAATGTTGCCATAAATATTTGATTGTTTACAATTGGATCAACCGCTTTCATTCCATCGTCGCCCTCCTCATAACCACCTCTATTTGAATATAAATAATTCATTTTGGACCATGATGCAGAACATGCTTTTTCTCAGAAAGAAAGCTCAGCAGGGACTGCTTCGGATTGTCTTAATAGCTTGCCTTAGCATCGCCTGAATCCACTTTTGTTGGTGTTGTTAATTAAGTCTCGTTCGTGCAACAAATTAACAAAGATGGAGAGATAGGGGAAATAAAGAAGAGGACCGAGCTTGCTTTAAACACTCTCGTTTGTTTCAGGTTGACACATGTTCCAGGTAAAAACAACATCCTTCTTTTGATGTTCTCAGTCCGTCCGTGCCTTGGTCATGTAAACATCCCAATCAGCGGTGCTCCAGTCATTGGCTTTAAGCCCAGGTTCCTTGAACGTTCTCCAGGCCAAATGGCCAGTTTGGACATGCCACCTCGTCGTCTGGAGACGACCTCCATTAGCCGTACTCAGGGTCTCGAGTGTCTTGGCTAGCCTCTGCTCGTTTAAGTAACGTTAACATGTTTTGGGTTTTGAGGTCCAAAACAAAACTAATGGCATCTGGGACGGCCCTGAGAGGCCTGAGGTGGAGGTATCGCTTTCAGACTCCCACACATGCACATCACCTCCAGGGACTGCTGCACTGAGTAAATCACTGAACTCGCCATGACATCACCATCAGAGAGGGTTGTGCAGGGGTCAAGAGGGGTCACTTGAAGGCCTTTGAAGCGCAGTCTTCCCGAGAGGTTCATCAGACTTCCAAGATATACAGTATTCGTTTGTATTGGGGAGAATTTTCAAACTGAGGAGATGACAAGTGAGTTGGCGTGCCTTGAAACTGCAGTTCAGTCGTTGGCATTTTTTTCATCGCCACTTTCGTTTGAAATGCTGGTCTTTTAACTCTTTGCTTTCAAGCTCTTTCATCTACTGTTTCCAATGTCACTTAACTGTCACTGTTCCAGCTGCTGCATGTAAGCCTAGGTGATTAAAGATAAGGAGAAGGCGATAGTTTCAAATCACCACCATCCCTGGAAACACTGACGTCCATGAATTCTGTTGTTTAATCAAACCAGAAACTAAAAAATACAATGTGTTATTTATGTACAAAGCCCCCCAGCTTTGGAATACCCTTCCAGATAATGTTTGGGACGTAGCCTCAATGTCTAGGCTGAAAACTTACCTGTTCAGTTGAGCTTTATGTAATTAGCTTCCCTGCTAACTGCTAACACCATATAGCACTCTCAATTCCTCAGTCAGAACTAATTGTCTCAGTTCTCCTTTGCCGGAGCTGAGCTACTGCCCAAACTCTGTGGTCTAATGAGGAGCTACTGCCCATCCTGTGCGCTCTGATGACGCTGCTTCATCTGCCTTGGCAGGGTGCCACTGCTTGCCAGCATGGCTGACCAGTTTGTCTAGCGTGAAGCTTCTTCTTGTCTTGCGCAATGACGGGACTTCGCCCGCATCCCGAGCGCCCATCCGACGACCCTTCTATTTATTTACAGACTAATCAGGCAATCATTTCTTCCGCTGCCTCAAAAACACTCGACACCTCTCCTATTCTTTCAAATAGACTATCATTGTAATCTTCCATCTAACAGATACTAAGAGTTCTTATTCAATCTTGCCTACAATTATAAACTCCTTATGCTCTTTGGGGTCGACCTGAAGAGGATGGCTTTCCCTTTTGAGTCCTAGTCCCTCTCAAGGTTTTTTCCTCTGGCTCGAAGCGAGTTTTTCGCTGCCGCCGTCACATTTGGCGTGCTCATTCTGGATTGGACCCGGATTCTCTATAAAGCTGCCTTGTGACAACATCTGTTGAATAAATCGCTATATAAATAAATTTGACTTGACTATGTAAGTCTGAAAACTACAGGTATAACAATGCATTTATTGTAACATCAAACGACTGGAGTAAATCGTCTATCCAATGACATAACATGATAGTTGTGTGGTATTGGGTCCTAAATTTCAACCATAGTTTCCAGTTTCAGCTGCTGGACAACCAGGTTTGGCCTTTAGCTCATCATCCTACTAAGAAAATTTCTATCTCTGTAGTCCAAGATGACAGTCCTCACATTACCAGGGTGGCAAATGTCACAGATTGGCATGATGAAGATTCAGGAGCCAGGGATAGCATCCCCACAAAATTTGGCTGGAGTGTGCAATTCTTTGATCCAGGAGTGGCAATGGTCCAGTCTTTACTAGTGGTAAAGCAAGTACATCTTATCCCAGCTTCCTAATGCTAGCTGGCTAGTAGCATGCTAGCTCATCTTGTGTCTGGTTAACACTGGTACAATAATGCCAATTACAGCATTCAGTTGTTATGGGACATGCAGTGTTATGAGCAATGTTAGCACCAAGCTAACGAAAGTTAACCCAATCAACTGAACCATTCCTCATGACTTTTTCACATAACATACAGGGCAGGTCAATATAAATAAATAAAGCAAATTAATTCACATTTTTGATTAGACTAAATATAGTTTATGTTATGGGAGCTGCCTCTAAAATCTTTATACTTAAATTCTAAAGGCTGGAACTGCTTGCCATGATTAGTGAGAACTACTATAATATAAAGGTTTTTTAGATGGTTCAATCAAATATTTCCAGATTTTTGTAAGCAAAATTATGCATAATATTCTGTATTATTTACTTTCTGTATTATTCTTTACCTTCTTCTTTTCCACAGTCCTTTTATATCATTTCTATTGATGTTTGTTGTTTGTTTAATAAATTAATGATGTTAATTTCTTTTTTAATGTCTTCTTAGTGTTATGCTAATGATCAGAAATACACGAAGTGCACAAAACTAACATTAAACATACAAAATGTCTAATTTTTGTGAATTCTGTGATTATTTTTTGATTTTAGAATTGGAGCTCAGGCAACATCCTTCCTAATGTTTAAAATGTTACATTAACTGACATTACAAGCAAAAATTTTTTTGGCCTCTGTGGAAAACTTTACCATTTTGGAGATTATTTAGTTTTGTGTTTGAATGGAGACAGTATTAGAATCATTTTCTACAATTATCTGCATTCATTTAAGTTTTATATTGCTGGAGACATTACTTCTAAACTTTTGGACAGGGTTTAAGCCTGCAAAAAGTGAAGACAGTAACAGTCAGTTTCTCTCTATGTCAAAACCAAATTACAGGGAAGAGCACACTGCTCTTAAGCAAGCTATTAGACAAGTGGTTAGCATATTAGCTTGTGGCTAGGGTCTATAATGGGGCAGCAAGGGCATGTCCACTCATCTGAGCCTATGCCAGCCTTCTCTGTCAGTTGGTTTGGAACTGGATGCTGTGGTTGTTACGAGTTTACCCACCACGTTTGATTGAGTTTCATTTTAAAGGACAGCATTTATGTGTACATGTGTTTAGGCCAGGCTGGATCAGTCAAATCTCCACTGAACCATTCTAATATTCTGTTATAAAGTTACATTATAATGCATTGAATGGTACTTCTTATTACTGATGAGGAAAACCCTTAGGGTCTTCTAGGCTTTTGGCTAAGACCTGTTCATTTCTGAGAACAAAAAATATAGTTCAGTTTTTCAGTTCATTTAAATGTATCATCAGTTTTTTTTTATTTAACTGTCAAGTTTTGATTGGAAAAAAGGGTAAAAATGTGTCCAATCAGGAATCTTTCCCCCTATGCTATCCAGGACAGTTCTGTTTCCCTATGCTTAGGTCTTCAGATTTAATGTGCAATACACAATATATGGTCCAGTATTCCATATGCACACGGGAAAAACAATCCAAAGCCCTGGCTCTGTAATTGGGAAATAAACAAAGTGACTGGGCTCAAGTCACACAGCACCACTGTAAGCAACGAACAATGCTATGCATTAGTTCCTGTGTACAGGGCAGTGAGAAGCAGAGGGCCTATGTGCGGAACTTCATGCCTGGTATGGAGGGTGCTAAAGAAGGTATGAAGGACTGAAAAGGATGTTCTCCGATCAGGTAAGGGAATCTCAACAGTGGAGAGAGCACTAAGAGTTGACAGTGAAGCATTTCAATGCTGGATAGACCTCAGAAAGTTGACAAGACTCACGTTGGCTTCCTATTCGCATTCTCTCCTTCCACCTGAAATGGTGCAATGGTTACATTCTGGGGCCTGTGCCACCAAATTGTAGCTGCTATCTATTTAAGGTCGAAATGAGACAATTTGAACAATGAATTGGCAAAAGACCGCGTTCATATTTTTTGGGAGTGGGGGGGTTTGGAGTTGCCAGGTGGTGGATTTTTTATGGATCAGTAAAGGAAGGGCTGTTGAGTTCATAGACCAACAATCGTTCTTAAGAATCGTACACTTCACGTTTATCTATCATCATAATTAAGAACTGAGAGCGGAGTAAACCAGTCATGTTTTGAATTCTAGTGGGCTGGAGCAGAAAAACATCAGTCTAGGATATTTGGACGCCTCGTTTACGTCACTGACTCTGCAAATGTATGTAGCTGCTTAACCAGATTTCAGTGTTAGCCCTTTTTTTGAGAATAGGTGGTAAAACATGTATGCTAATATCTGTTATAAGCTTCAAAACACATGCAAGCTCACCATACCTGTTTAAGACAGTGATGATTTCAGGCTCCTGCTGATGGCACTGCATGGGAATGTTGGGGGATTCATAGATTGAGAAGAGACAATACAGTGCAGTGAATGTCTCGTTCCATGTGTGGAAACTGGCCCCAAAGCAGATGTTAATGATTGGCTGAAAGGAGTGACTGTATTTGGGCGTGGCCAAAGACCATAGTGTGAAGGAAGTAGCTGAATCTGCAGGTGTATGGAAGCATACCGTCATAGGGGTCTCGGAACTGTGCCAGGGAAGGCATCCACCAAATCTGGCCCAACTACTGAATTCATTGATGAAAGAGTGTCTGAACTTTGATGTGGCCTACATCCAGAATCTTGTCCAGTCCATGACATATGGAACTGCAGCTGTTATTGGTGGTCATTGACATATTACATGCTAATAGGTATGTTTTAGTCATGTGACCGAGGTTTTATAGGGTACTAGTAGAAACCAGTATTATAATGGTCCCAGCTGTAAAGTCACTGGTCAACACATGCCAACAACACCATCCATTTTCGAGTGACAGCAATGGCACTGTCACCATGACTTTCTTTTAAACTTTCATCCTTTATAGGCTTCCCCTCCCCTCCCCTTACCTGCCTTTGCCAATGTCATTTACCTGCCATACGTTATCCACCTGCCAAGTCCAAAATCCATTATCTCCTGTAATGAGAGGACAGCGAAGTTACTGATGTCGCTCTGAATTCCCAGGGACATGTTGAACCTGCTGCCCCCCAAACACCTGTGCTGGACCGACCTTAGCTAAGCCTTCCAATTCCCCCCTCTGGCCCTTCCAGCTGTGGCCCTGTTGCCCGAAGAACCCTGGTTCTCCCCTCATGTAGACCTCATCATTATCACTCATGGACTACAGCAGCTCAGAGGCCTGCGGGGCGTGAGCAGGTGAGCACGGGAGCAGATGCTACATACTTCCAGTTGACGTACGCTAGGTGACAGGAAAGATGAGTGCATCGTATGGTGGCAGCAGCCACAAATGATCACACTTCAAATAAGACACCGGTATTTAGGCTCACTTTCTCCAAGCTGCGGTCTTAAAAATATAAATCAATAAAAGTGCTTTAAACTAAGTTTTTTTCGACCAGTGCTGAAGAATAGTTCTTGATTTATTGAAGTAGTACTTCAAAGAACCTCTACATACTGTAGAGTGGTCTCCTTAAAAGTGTTCTTCTTTGTCCAAGCCAGACCTGTATTCGTAAGGGTATACTTACTTACATATTAGTACCACTGTGGTGACTTAATGTTTCACAGTAATTACTAAATAAAAAGACTTGAATGTAATATATGAATAACTGAATATGAATAGGCTGAAAATGTAAGGGATTATACTGTATAAATCAAATGCAAAAAAATGGCAAGTGCAAAGGCCAGTGATAAATCACATCCTTTGGGACTGGATTTGGGACTGACATATAATATTCTCAATAAAATGTTAAATTATGAAGGTGTTTTTATTGTTGTTTGCTGTAATTACTTACTTTACTGTAATTACATAATTATTACATAGTAGTTACAAAGCCCAGTCTATACTAGGGCTGCTCTCTAGAAGTCAACGAGTTGAATCATCAGTTGGCGACCCATTAAGTCGACTGAGACCCTTCAAGTCGACTGACAACAGTGACCTTTTTTTTCTTCCGTTAAACAGACTAAAGTTTACAATAATGCACAAGAACTTTAAGAATGTAAAAAGACATGTTAATAATTATTAAAGGGAATAATAAATATATATTTAAGTTATACCTGGGCTGTGACGCAGGCTTGCTAAAAAATTTAATCCACGTGATGATGTGCGCTGGCGGTTCACTGCTGAAGGCAGCTAAAGCTGTGCAGCTAAGAAACGGGTGGAGCGATGTCTCAGAGAAAGTCTGGAGGAGGTTTTGAAGAAGAGAATCTGAACAAATGAAACCGAATTCTGCTCTTCATTCAGTCAGACATCGAACACTGCTCCAAACGAGGGAGCTGACTTTCGGTTTAGACATAATGACAGTTTGCGTGAAGAAAAAACGGACCGGAGACGTTTGTTTTATTATAATTTCGTTATTTTAGAACCTAAATTACAGATATTTATATTTATTCATCTACAGCTAAGATTATTTTTATTTAAAGATAAGTACAGTCACTTAATATGCCCGCCAATAAACGAGAGATCCTTTTTCCAGCGCGAGGAATATAATAAACGGTTTCAGGTTTACCATTCTTCTTTTCATCTAAAATAATTTAAATATGGACTAATCTGGTTTTATTTAGCAGGTCATTATTTATGAGAGATGGAAGACGAAGGGTCCTCCTACTGAAGAAGCTTTTAGAAGTGAAATTATAAAGTCTATAAGCTATAGGCTATTAGCATAAATACGTGCTGCTGCCTGACGCTATACTCTGTAATTAAATCAGGCTCCACTTCAGATTGATCATCATATGCCACGACTCTTTTAGTTCAAATATACGTTCCTGTGACTCTGCTGGCTTTCTTCACATCAGATCTGAAACGTATGCAAATTGATTTACTGATTACTAAAAATTATTTATGGCTAAATCCTAAAATTATTATTTGATGTTCAATTCATTTTCAAGCTGTACCGTTAAACATTATATTATTGTCTTAGAATTCTGAAATTAGTTTGAAGCAACAATAGTGATCATTACAAGTAAGAATGAAATGATTTGGACTCTGAAAGGCCCTGGGAGCAATGCAGCATGAACGTCACCGTCAGTGTCAACTTCCTCCATCTATTGCAGATTTGAGTAGTGCAGAACAACACTCAGGACTTATAATGAATAATCATAATCAAAACAAATTCCTTGGCAGTTTATTGAGAAACGTTCTGACAAACAGCCGAGTCCTAAGGACAGAGCTGGCAGCCGAATCCAATAAATCCAATACAATTAACAGAAAAATGTGCAAAATAAATGAATGGTAGTGGGAATGGTAGGAATGCAGCTTTCTTCATGCTTTATGTTCAAAAATACATAAGTTATTTAAAACATATGCAAAGCCAATCTGTGCCTACAAATGCGTCCTTGAAAAAAACTTTCCTAAGTGGACCTTAGACTAAAAGGAAACATTTCATTTCTTAAATATTTAATACACTTTTATTTGCATAGTGCTTTTGCAACACTATAGCATAAAACACTAATAGAGCAAGTGTAATATGGCTATTCAGTGTCTGGCTAATATATTAGAAATATTTTATTCAAGCAATTTTATTTGCATAATGCAGTGTACAGCACCTCATTGCCTTTCTGGAAATGTAGGTTCAAATCCCTAATGACTAAGCTTAGGAAAAGAGAACCTCACACAGTCAGGGAAAAACACTAAGAGAAACGAAGACCTGTAAAGACCAACTTCAAAGGCCATGGAGAAGGAATACGGAAAGGAACCAAGACCCAAAAGGAAGGTCTCCTTAAGAACATCATTAGGGAATACTGACTCATGAATCATGACTCAAGTGGAAGTACCCCATATGAACGTTAATAACAACACAAAGAAAAAAAGAAATGGAGAAAGAAATGGAGAAGAATGCTAAGAGGAACCAAGAAAAAATTCCTTAAGGAGGAAAAATCCAGAAGAAACATAGACTGAACCTATTCTCAAAAGGAAAAATCCACCAAGAGCATGAAGCAATCAAGATTCAAAAGGGAAAACATCCTATAAGCTTGGAAAAGAACCACTGAGAGGATCAATCCAGAATCAAGAGGAAAAATTCTTTAGAGGATGAGGAAAAATACTATGGGAAACCAAGAAAGAATTCCTTAAGAGAAAGAAGAACAACCATTAGGAAGAATCCAGGCTGAAGAGCAAGAACTTGCTGGAAATTTGCTAAGAAAGTGAGAAAGTAGTGTAGAACATTCTGGACTCAAAAGCGGAAACTTAATAAGAGCATGAAGACAAAACACAGAGAAGAAGCAAGACTAAAAACAAATCTTAAAGGGGAACCAAAAAGGAATTTCTCAAGAGGAAGAACCACTAAGAAGAACCCAGTTTCACAAGGAACAACCACTAAGAAGAACCCAGTTTCAAGAGGAAGAACCACTATGAAGAACCCAGACTCAAGAGGAACAACCACTAAGAAGAACCCAGTTTCAAGAGGAAGAACCACTAAGAAGAACCCAGATTCAAGAGGAACAACCTCTAAGAAGAACCCAGACTCAAGAGGAAGAACTCACTAAGAACATAAGAAATAAACAAAGAGCAACCAAGACAATGAGAACCTAAAAGGAAGAACTTCCAGTATATATGAGAAAGAAACACTGCAAGGAACCAAGAATCAAGAGGAAGAACACTGAGAGGAACTCAAAAAGGAATAACTCTTTTTGAGTATGAGGTAAAACACCAAGAGAAACCACGAATAAACCCCTTAAGAGCAAGAGGAAGAACCACTAAGTAGAACCTACTCGAGGAAGAACTTACTAGGAACATAAGAAAGAACATAAGATGCTTTTTCTAAGAATGTAAAAGCAACAAAGACTGAAAGAGCTCACTATAAACATGTGGTAGAACATCTGAGAGGAACAAAGTCTCAAAGGAAAGAACTCTCTGCATACATAAGTAAGAAACACTCGAAGGGACTTTCTAAGACCATGGAACATTAACACAGAGAGAAACCAAGACTCAAAAAACTTAAGAAGATACTCAAAAGAAAAAGAAGTAACACTGAAAGGAACCAAGGTTCGAAGATTCAAAATCTCAGAGAGTATGAGGAAAATGGAAGAACAAAGTCTCAAAGTAAAGAACTACCTACATACACGAGGAAACAACACTAGAAGGAACTAAGAAGAAGGAACTAGAAGGAAGACTATGGAAAATGAACACAGAGAGGAACCAAGACTCCAAAAATAAATATTAAGAACTTGAGAAGATACTCAAAAGAAACATAAGGAAGAAGCACTCGAAGGAACTTTCTAAGACCATGAGCATTAACACAGACAGAAACCAAGTCTCAAAAAACTTAAGAAGATACTCAAAAGAAAAAGAAGTAATGCTGAGAGGAACCAAGGTTCGAAGATTCAAAATCTCAGAGAGTATGAGGAAAATAGAAGATCTTAGAGGAACAAAGTCTCAAAGTAAAGAACTACCTATATGCACAAGGAAGAAACACTAGAAGGAGAGGAACCAAGACTCCAAAAATCAGAAAAAAATCACCAACAGCATAAAGAAGGAACACTGAGAGGAACCAAGGTTCAAAGATTCAAAATCTCATAGAGTGTGAGGAAAATAGAAGATCTTAGAAGAACAAAGTCTTAAAGAGAATACCTCCCGACATACACGAGGAAGAAACATTAGGAGAAACCAAGAATCATAAGGAAAAACTCTTTCACGTATAGGAAAGAAACGCTGATAGGAACCAAGAAAGAACTCATCAAGAGCAAGAGAAAGAACCACTAGAAAGAACCCACCCAGGACTCAGGAGGAACAACATACCAGAGCAACAAAGACTCACCATGAATGAGAAGATCAAAGTCTCAAAAGGAAGAACTTCCTACAAACGTGAGACAGAAACACTCCAAGGAGCCGAGACTCAAGAGGAAGAACTTATTAGACTTTAGGAAAGAAACTTTAAGAGGAACCAGGAATGGATTCTCTCTGAGAGCACGAGGACGAATCAGATTTAAGATTTTTTATATCCCTTGTTGATCCCACAGTGGGCAAATTTAGTCTCCGCTTTTAACCCATCCGTGAAGTGAAAAACCCACAATCACACTCACTCACTAGTAAACACACACACTAGGGGGCAGTGAGCACACTTACCCGGAGCGGTGGGGCAGCCCTATCCACGGCGCCCGGGGAGCAGTTGGGGGTTAGGTGCCTTGCTCAAGGGCACCTCAGTCATTACTGTCAGTTCAGGGAATCGAATCGGCCACCCTCCAGTCACAAGGCTGGTTCCCTTACCTCCAGCCAAAGACTGCCCACAGAAGTGGGCTGGAGTATCAGTAGGTAGCAAGACTCAAGAGGAAGAACATACTAAGAACCATACTCAGGTCTCTTTTGCTGGCTTGAGACCCTCTCATTAGCCTGGAAAGATGGTCAACAGTTTTATGACTTCAAAGGGAAGGTTATTCTTGTGTTCAGAGAGACATACAGTACCTAGACATTTAATGGAGAGCCTCATTGGGCATCATTGATTTTCCAGTTTGGATACAACCAGAACAAGAGGCTGCTGGCTCATCCAGAGGAAAATCTGTAAGACAAACCAATGACTGATGTTTAATTAGTCAAAGATGCGAGGAGCGGCTGATTGTGCAGGGTATACAAGATATATGATACGCCCGACAGAAAGTAGGTAGGTAAGAAGATTAGGGCGAGCTTAAGACGGGTTTACGCTGCTAATGATATCATAGACATCATTACCTTATTCACCGAAAGCCGAGCTGATGACAGGCCACGCCCTTGGCTGTTGGATGCTGTGGAGGAACATGGCACATATGGCCAAAATCCTCTTGTTCTGGCAATCTGACAGGAGGAACCATACTGTAAGGAAAGTTCTCATGGCCCAGTACTTCAGCTCTGCTTAATAATAGCGGAACAAGTTCTCAGCACAGGAATTCCAAATGAACCGTAATGCCGAGGGATCGGACTACGACAGAGCGGTTCAAGTTAATTAATGCATCTGTTTTGAATCTTCCCATGATATATTAGGAATCGAAAAGGCGAGGGCTTTCATGGAAGACTTAAGCGAGGGGAGATTTAGGTTTGTCCCTCTGCCATAAAGCATGTGTAACACATTACTCTGCCGTTGCATTAAAAAATGACTTCAGAGACCCGGGTCATTTGAGTAGCCAAACATCGCTATGTTGGATTAAGTAAGGTTCCTTCCTCTGTAGAATTTATCTGGCAAAGCTGCATGTTATGCAGTGAACTGCTTGTTTGAGTATGTACCAGAGCTAGCTGCTACACTGCTAGCGTATTATCTAGTTGTCTACATTCAGTGGTGTGTGGTTCTCTCCTTTGACTTTGAGTCATAAGCTTTTTCAACTGTCTCCAGTCTTTCCTTAAAGTTCAGCTTCAGTTACTCAGGTTACTTTAAGAGGAACCGAGGTTCTTAAGGGAAAACCCCCTAAGAGCATGAAGAAGGAACATTGAGAAGAACCAAGACTCAAAAGGAAGTTCCCTTTTGAGAACATGATAAAGAAACGCTGACAAGAACCACGGCTCAAGAAGGACTCCCTGTGAACATTAGGAGAACCAAGACTCAAAAGGAAGTTCCTCTTAAGAAGATGATAAAGAAACACTGACAAGAACCATGGCTCAAGAAGAAGTGCTCCCTGTAAACATTATGGGGAACCAAGGCTCAAAAGGAAGTTCTTCTTAGGTACATGATAAAGGAGCACTGATAAGAATCGTGGCTCAAGAAGAAGTACTCCCTCCAAAACTTAGGAGGAATCAAGAATCAAAAGGAAAAATAAAACAGTGGAAGTACTTGCTAGAAAGTGAGAAAGAAACCTACATCCAAAAGAAGAACCTCACCATGAGCATGAAGAAGAAATACAGAAAGATACCAGGACTCAAAGCAAAAATCCCATAGACGATGTGGAAAAAAACAGAAAGAATTCCATAAGACCAAGATGAAGAACCCAGAACCCAGAAAAGAACTTACTAAGAACATAAGAAACAAAGACAGAGCGACCAAGACTCAAAACACAAAACTCCCCTATAAGCAACTAGGACTCAAAAGTAGAAACACACTAAGACCATAAACAAAAAACCTTAAGAAGAACCAAGACCCTTTAGGAAAAACTCGTAGAGTATGAGTAAAGCAAAACAGGAAATAGAGTAATATAATTAATTAATATTATCAATTAATTAATTAATAACATAAATAATTCCTTAAGAAGAAGAGGAAAAACCGCTAAGAAGAACCTAGACTCAAGAAACAGAACACTACGTTCTTCTTAGTGGTTGTTCCTCTTGAAACTGGGTTCGTCTTAGTGGTTGTTCCTCTTGAGTCTGGGTTCTTCTTAGTGGTTGTTCCTACTGAAACTGGGTTCTTAGTGTTTGTTCCTCTTGAGAAATTCCTTTTTGGTTCCCCTTAAATATTTGTTTTTAGTCTTGCTTCTTTTCAGTGTTTTGACTTCATGCTCTTATTGAGCAACCAAAGACTCGCAAGGAGAAACACTGTAAGACCATGAGGAAGAACCACTAGGAAGATCAAAGTCTCAAAGAGAAGAACTTCCTTCATATATGAAATATGAAACTGTAGAAAGATGGCCAGTAAAGGTAGGACTTCAATGGGGTTACTCTTGTATTCAATAAGACATACCTAGACATTTACGTTCAAAAGAAATTCATTTCTGAAAACGATATAAACGTCTGATAAACGCCTGATAATTCTACTGTCATTCATTTTTAACATCTTCTCAAACGAAACATCTTTGTGCTGCTACCATAAACAGCCCTTGCTAGTCTTTGCCAGTACCTGAGTACACGGAGTACATTACTCTTAACTGTGGTGGCGTTTCGCACTGGGACCTGCATTGCCTTCGGAATTGCGAAGGATGCTCTTCCATGCCAGACTCTGGCGTGTCCGGGGGCTGACCCACACCCATCTGTCAGCGTAGTCGGACACCACGTCCAAGCCCATCTGAGCCCCAGCTTAAGAAACACTCTGTAATGAAAAATTGCTGATGAGTGATTTCAATGGAAGCATCCCAAAGAATTTTCAGAATTAAAGGTCTCCAGCTGCCGGGACATGGCAGATTGTTGAAGTTCCTTCCCCGGGTTTTCCGAGACTGCTGCGAACTCCGGCCAACTCTTAACCAAGTCCAGTTGTATTTGCGAGCACTTGGCCCTCGCACTATGATGAATTAGCTTTGATGACGAGGAAGGAAGCAGGATGATGTCTGGTCATCTGACTGACCTGCTCCAGTGACAGAATCCAGCAGCACTAGAGAAACGGGTGCCTGATAAAAGCTAGGTAGGGTCAAAGGACAGTTCCAATCTCAAAAGCGAAATTCCACCAGGATATGGATTAGGTTAGCAGCCAAAGACATTCTTTGCATTGTTACTAGGGCTTGGGGCTAAAGTGGCCTACAAGGATCCCTCCTCCCCACCCCCAAGCCTCTGTGAGAAGGGTGTTCCTGCTGAATCGGCTGTTCACACTTTTGCAAAGTCATGGAAATATAAAGGAGAGGAGGTTTAATCAATGTCACACTAATCAAATGTATTGTCATGGCATTATAAAATTGAGACCGATACCCTTAGCACTCCACCCCTTTCTTCCTGGCTACGGGGGGGGCGGATGGAAAAGTGGAGCAGCGAATCCACTGGGGGAATGAGTAGCACGACGGCACTTGGCTTACTCTCCTAGCACATGCTGCTTAGCTAGCCACTGCATCCGCACCAGGGCAGATACTATCAAACCGGTCATTTCCTGCCAGTAATTGATGAAAAGCAAAGCACGCAAGACGGCACGGCACTGCTAAAATATGTAATATGCGCAAAAGAATGTGGCCCCTGTTACCCGAAGCTTTGTAAGCGTTGTAATGATCGCCATTACGGGGTAAAGGGAGCCACAACCCTTTTGGAAAACAGCCCCAACCCTTCCCCCCAGATGCAATGCACAGTATAATTCGCTCTTCTGCATCAAAAGGCAGGAGTTAATCAAATCCCTCGCACACTCAGATGCAGACACCTTGATTTCATAAATCAAACACAACGGTAATGGAATCAACCCACCTGCCGTAAAGCACTATCATCAAGCATCCATCATAAATGAGACACAATCGCAAATGAAACCCTTCCCCGAAGGCACTCCAGAGTTTATTTTGGTGTCATTTTTGGTGTGTCAATAAACGTCCGGGAGATTTCACAGGAGCAGGTGGGATTATAAATGCCGCCCACCCCACTGCTGAGCTCTCAAGCGCATGTATATCCCTGATTGCAAGAGGCAAGTGTATTGGCACTGCTCTTTCTAACAAAGGAACCACAGCAAGACACCGGGTGGAATCACGGGGGTCAAACGGAGATTTATTATTTCTTCTTTTATGTGCTGATTTGTCGTTTATGCACTCGGGTCTGGGGATTGAATGTGAGGAGTTAGCACTTATTCAGGAATGATCATCTGCAAACTTCTGAGCTTTGCCATGACCATGGCTTGCAAAAGAACCGCCTTAGAAGAACCTTTTGGCCTAATGCAAAGGTTCTTGACCAATTTAAAGGTTCTCCATTCCTTTATGTTACATGGACATGGAAACTTTCAACTTGCAAATAGGACTCATGGATGGTAAGGTTGTTTAGGGAACCCAAAGTGGTTCTTTTGTGGCATTAGATGTGCATAGAGGAACCTTATTTGGGTTCCTAAAAATGGGAAAGGGAGAAATGTTATCATAAAAAAAAACCTATGCAAGATTTAAGAAACTTCCAGGGTTCCTCCGAGAACCTTGACTTTATATAAAATGTTCTCCACACATCTCAATGACTGGAATGGTTCTTTAAAAGAACAAATACAATGGGATTGCACAAAGAAGTCTGGTAATACTACCTATGAGTCCTGTATTCATAATGCTATATAAAGGGCATTCATAAGGCATTATATAGCATACATAATCTTATATTACATTATATATCACAGCATCAAGGAAGAGTACATACAAAGTACCAAGAGTACAAAGCTGTCAGGTCAGCTTAGATGAGGTAATAACACTAGGTAATTACATTTAAATGGTAATACAATAGCACAACTTGTTTGAAGCTAATGCTAACATTAGCAGTATTTCTGTCAGCTGTCGTTTACTGTTGTTATCCACTGGCATTAATCATTAAGCAACTCTCTTTGATATCATTTGGCTTTGGTTCTTACCTGCTAGAAAAACAATAGAAAAATAGCCTGTAATTAAAAAAGCAGGATATTCAGGCGGGCCAGTGGCAAGCAGGCCGAGCTTTCCATGTAGCACAGGACAGCCTAAAGCTGCATTATGGGTAGACTGGTCAGAAATGCAGGCAAGCGAACACCCTGTCAAGGCAGATAAAGCAACAGTGGTTCTGCATCAGACCACACAGGATGGGCAGTTGGTCAGCATCAGACCACACAGGATGGGCAGTTGTTCAGCATCAGACCACACAGGATGGGCAGTTAGTTGTTCAGCTCAACACAAAGAAACACAGACAGTTAGTTTGGTTACAAGAACTGGGAAAAGTATAATTGGGTGCAGGAGTGACTCCAGAGGGCCTTGCCCCTACAGCCTAAATAAAAGGCAGAGTAAGACATGAGGGCTCCACAAGATCAATAAACTTCAGTGAATACATAAGAACACTGGGATGACAGCACCAGCATTCCCAGTTTGCTACAGTACTTTCTATCATTGGACCCACAGAGCTGCACCTTTTACCCTACGGAAAAAACTAATTACCAAAGGCTCGACTGCACAGGTAGGTTTTAAGCCTAGACATGAACATTGAGGATGGTCTTGAGTCATGAACAGTGACTAGAAGATTATTCCAAAGCTATAAGGCTATGTTAGAAAAGGCTCTGCACCCAATGTACCTTTATTAATTCTAGAGGTAAACAGTGAGCTCACACATTGTGATCTAAGTAGGCATGTTAGTTCATGACCAGAGATAAGTTCACTCAGGTATGCAAGGCCGTTTAGAGCTTTATGCTGTATGTCAGTAAGAGAAAGTGTAAAATCTTCTGTGAATGTAAGGGAAATAAAACTGGTGAATATGTTTATGACATTTTCTAGTTCTGATAAGAACATTGGCTACAGCTTTTTAGACCAACTGAAGTTATAACTGGAACAACCAACAAGCAGGGCATTACAGTAGGGATCCTGCATCCTGTAGGGACATTCCTTAGATCAGGATCTATCCTGACACCAAGGACCTTTACAGATATACCTGGTACAACTGAGAAGCTATTAAACTTTAACATAGCCAACATTGTTTCTAGCAACTTTTGAAACAATAATAAAACATCTGCTCTTTCTGTTAGCTTCTGGTCTATACAGTCCTGTAGTTGAAATGTATCATCTGGTTTAGTTGAAATAGTCAGTTGTATGTCATTAGCATAGCAGTGGAAATGTATGCCATGTTGGTGCCTAGTGGTAGCATATATAAGGCAAACGATATAGGTCTTAAGCCCTGTGGCACACCATACTTTTTATGTGGACAAATACAGGGGTTGGACAATGAAACTGGAACACCTGGTTTTAGACCACAATCATTTATTAGTATGGTGTAGGGCCTCCTTTTGCAGCCAATACAGCGTCAGTTCGTCTTGGGAATGACATATACAAGTCCTGCACAGTGGTCAGAGGGAGTTTAAGCCATTCTTCTTGCAGGATAGTGGCCAGGTCCCTACGTGATGCTGGTGGAGGTTCGTCCTTCTTGGTGGTATGCTGACATTACCCTGGATACCGTGGCTCTTGATACATCACAAAGACTTGCTGTCTTGGTCACAGATGCGCCAGCAAGACGTGCACCAACAATGTGTCCTCTTTTGAACTCTGGTATGTCACCCATAATGTTGTGTGCATTGCAGTATTTTGAGCAGAACTGTGCTCTTACCTGCTAACTGAACCTTCACACTCTGCTCTTACTGGTGCAATGTGCAGTTAATGAAGATTGGCCACCAGGCTGGTCCAATTTAGCCATGAGACCTCCCACACTAAAATGACAGGTGTTTCAGTTTCATTGTTCAACCCCTGTAGTTCTGGCTATATATTTACAAACGGATAGCGATCCTTCAGTTAAGATCTGAATCATAAGTGTTCTTCTTTATTCTCCTACAAGGTTTTCTATTTTATATGGTAGGATAGAGTGGTCAAATATCAAGTCAAATGGTGCACTATGATCAGTATGATAAGTACAACCAGGAAGAAATATTTAGCCCATGTCAGAGAATAAGAAAATACGATTTACAATCCTCACCAGAGCTGTCCCGATACCATGACGAGACCTAAATCCAGAGTTTTTTATTCCTTTGCAGGTAGAAACTCAAGATTAAATTAGATCTTAATTAGAGGTTTGATTAGTCTAATCCATTAGGCTAAGCGGAGTTTATTATAGACAGAAGAGGCTTGGTTATTTCTGGCACAACTGCTTTAAGTAAACCTGGAGGAATTGGATCTAGTGAGCAAATAGATGGATTTGTGGAGGAAATAATTTGGACCAGCTCTGTTTGTTGAAATAAGGTAAAGGATTCCAGCCTCTCCACAGCAGTTATACTGGCTCTAGAGCTGCCTAGGTGCACTTGTAGCTTGTATCAGTGTGCTTGTAGCTGTTAATTGTGCATTTTGAATTTATTGCCTGATCATTTCAACTTTATTATTGAAAAACAGGATTAAAATCATTGCTACTGTATGCAGAGAGTATCTAGGATTTAGTAGGAGATTGGCTATTGGTTAATTTGTTGATTGTGCTTAATAGTAATCTTGGGTTAGTCTTACTATTATTATTCACAGAGGGGAGATACAGAGGGCAGACCTTATTACAGTTACTGCTTTTAAACACTGTAAAAAGTGCAACCAAAAAAAAAATGAATAAATAAATAAATAAATCAATAAATCAATACAAATAAATAATTTCTCCAGTTTGTAAGTCAAGTCAAGCAATTGAATACATTTTACTTAACTCAGAAAATGACTTGGATTGAAATAGTCGTTTGTTCAATGTCCTTTTTTGTGATTAAATAACCGTAATTCACTTAATTTAAATATTTTTAAGGCTGGACCAATAAATCCCTTGTTACTGTGTAGTCTATAACGCTATACTTTGGGATAGACGACAACTGACAGTCTGTTTGAGAGCTACAGTATGATCGTTGTACCATGGCTCAAGCTTTTTCTGATGTACTCCTTATCTTTAGTGCAGTCACTTCATCTAAAGTCTGTCAAGCATTTGTTGAGAATTTCTAGTTGAGTAAGTTCAGATGGACAGCTAATACAAGTTGACAGACCTGGAAGGTTCTGGATAAAGCTGCTAGATGTAGAGAATGGTACATTATGCTTAGCAGTGTGGGTGAACATACATACATTACAACACAACAAAAACTAATTTCATATAGGACTAGGTAATGACCTGAGACTGCTGTGGTCTGAGGAAGAATAGTTAGCTGATCAGTGTTGACACCAAGGGTTAAAATTCAATCAGTAGTATGGTTACAATGACAAATGAGGCCCATTATATTTTGAGTCAAACCAAAAGAGGATAAAATGAATATTAATCCCTTACTTAGTGGATCCTATAGTATATCTAGGTTAATTTTAAAATCTCCATTGTATACTGGATATATTATATATCATCCGATCTCAATTACTGCTTTATTTGAAAGTGTTATTAAACACTAGTTAAGACTCCAGTAGGAATAAAGCCCTGGTGGCCTGCAGATTGTAATCAGTAAAAATGAATTTTAATGTGTTGCTCGATTGCTTACATTAAGGGAAATCATTTTTAATAAATGTGGATTTGTAGGCTGCTTCCTGGTTTACACCTAAAGCCTTATATATGTGGTTGATACACCCCCGACCTTTTACAAGAGGACCATGTATGGGCTTAGATGTACTGTTTCTAAGGGATGTTCTGTTAAGTCATCCTAGTTTCAGACTGTGCTGGTTGGACTGGTCTAATATTGATTAGATTAGTAGATTAACCTTTTTTTGAGTTTTATGATTCAGGCAGCATACATTGTCTCGATTTGGTAGAACATACCCACCTGCTAAATTATGTCTTTGGGATGCCCTCACAAAATTCTCCAAAGTTTTAATAAATAATATTGTACAGACGTTATTGTGCATTCGAGGGTCTCAAAAACCATTGAGGGGACATCATTTCTGGTGTCCTCACCAGTGTTCCAGGAGAGTGGCCATGGTGGATCTAGTAGGCAGATGTTTCTAATAAAGTTGGATCATAATAGTTGGTTTTTCCACAACCAAAATGTCCAATGAGTGGATGTATAGGGTTGATGCTTCTAATGAAGTGACCATGGTGGATCTAGTAGGCAGATGTTTCTAATAAAGTGTCCCAGTGATTGGTTCTATAGAGTTTCTAATAAAGTGGCCAGGTAATCTATTTAATAATGGTTGTTTTTTCTACAACCAAGGGCCAATGAGTGGATCTATAGGGTTGATGCTTCTAATGAAGTGACCATGGTGGATCTAGTAGGCAGATGTTTCTAATAAAGTGTCCAAGTGATTGGTTCTATAGAGTTTCTAATAAAGTGGCCAGGTAATCTATTTAATAATGGTTGTTTTTTCTACAACCAAGGGCCAGTGAGTGGATCTATAGGGTTGATGCTTCTAATGAAGTGGCCAGTGTGGATCTATAAGGTGGGCGTTTCCTATAAAGTGGACAGAGAGCATGTATTTGAAATGGAAAAAAAAGTGCCCTTGTAGATGTGGACAAGATGCATGAGGGTGCAGGCCGTGTGCTGGTTGGACACATCAGCGTTGCGCAGTCACTGATTGGCCGTTTGCTGAGCTGGTTTCCTGAGACGAAGAAACAGAATGAAAAATCATTCTGCCTTATTTGGCGCTGACTTATTCTCATCATTTTCTGTTTTCTTGTGTATTTATTACTTTGCTTGCACTGTCTACTCTTTTATTTAGAGGCTGCTATTGATTTTTTTTTCTTCTCCTTCGTCTTCCACAGTTACACCCTCATTTTAAAAGCATAAAAACCACAATCCTGTTAACCCGGCGGGCAGGCCTGGAAAAACATCAACCCCACTCTACTATTAACGTCGTCTGGGCTCCCCCCTAAAATCTGCTTGCGAGATCATTTGCAAATAATTACCATCAGCAGATTTATTTCACTCATGCCCAGGTTTTTAATTAAATAACATAGTGAAATTAATTAAGATTACATCCCTTAGCCAGGCTGAATCAAATGATTGCATCTTTCCCGGCGTGCGTGTCCTGGAAGCAAATTCTCTTAAAAGCCAGTGGAGGTGGAGGTCACAGGGAGGAGGGATGCTAAATTCTCACCCTGAGTCAGGCCGATTTGCACAGCTCCCCTGTGTGAGAGGATGTGTGTGTGTGTGTACAGAGCCCCGTAAGGCCACTCCATGTCCTACTGAATGTAATTTGCTCTTTAATCCTTGCCGTACGAGAAGGCGGAGTAAATGAGCTCAAATGGTTTAGCCCCCCTCCTACCAGCGAAGCAGTTTGAAAATAAGAGCATTATTTGATTTCCAGAAATGGAAAAAGGTAATGTCGGTTATCGCTAAAGATGAGATGTACAGAAAAGGTCAGTGCGAGTTCAGGAAGCGCTGGGTGGGCTGGTGCAGGAATTTCATAACACAAGCTTTCTCGTTTAGCCTCCGCGGAAACAGAGAAGCAGTTGAACTAAGTGGAGGAATCTAACCCTGCTGTTTTACCCAGGGCAACAGCTATTAACCAGGTTGGTGTGGATGCTCTTTGTGTAGGGGCTGGTTTGGGTGTTCTTGGTCAAATGGCTCGTTTTACAGGGGCAGTTGTGGGCTGGAGGTGGCAAACCAGCCTTGTGATCGGAGAGTTAACGGTTTGATTTAGCTGATTCCACTTGATTCAGTGCTCAGCCTTCAGACAACAGATCACATGATCTCCTGCTTGGCTGGAATGAAAACCTGCAGCCACTCCAGCCCTTTGCGGACACGATTGGTAACCCCTGCCCTAAATCAGCAACAACAACTAAAGTGCCCTTCAGCAAGGCACCTAACACCCAACTGCTTCCTGGGCACCACAGGCTGCCCACTGTTCCCGGGCAAGTGTGTTTACTGCCCCCTATGTGTGAATGTGTGTTTCAGTTAACACCCACATCGGGTTCAGTGCTGGTGAACACCCATATGGGGTTCAGTGCTGGTGAACACCCACATCAGGTTCAGTGCTGGTGAACACCCACATCGGGTGTTCCCCACATCCACTTCACTATTTCCAAGTCAGCATTCATACCGAAGCACATCTTTGACACTAACCATGTTAAAGGGCTTTGTACTAAAACGTTTTATTCCTTCCCCTGAAACGTTCTCAGACTGTCAGGTGGGTTTGATCTACTTGTTAAAGGCTTTGGCAGAAACCCGCCCATGCCAACTTGAGCACACGCACTCATTACAACAAAACAGGGACGTATTGAACAATAAGCAGTTCTGAGTTTCATGTAAACATTTATACGGTTTACTTTTTACTCAGATTGGTATGAAATGTTGTATGAAAGAATCCCAAATAGAAGCACTGCACATTTCCACCAACGTTTTTAAACGTTTGGACCCTGCTCTATATATAGTGCATACATACACTCATCATCCAACAACATCGGCCAAGTATTGTACCCAGATGGAACCAAACGGCAGGAATGAAACTTGGTGAGTAGGTTTGGCATGGTGAGACATGCCAATTATTCAAGTTTCACAAGTATCTAATGAAGCAAGGATGGGCATTATCTCTGTACCTGACAGTGATGTCCTCCACGAGTCATCCTGTTGGCTCCACCATTGGCTGATGGCTGCACAATGCAGGACTACATGCACACAGACCCTTACAATAAGTGCCCTTAACACCATCGGCATCACCAAAGACTACAGCGGTGTCAAGCAAGATTGTCATGGAGTCACTCAGAATGGCAGCTGGTCATTTTCAGTGACAAGTCCATCTCTTGTCCTGGTAGAGACGACCAATATATTGGTGTGTGGAGACACCGAGGTCATCTCCAGGACCTCCATTGTGGTCACACATCACAGAAACTGCTTGAGCATATTCAAGCTGCATGGGATGGATTATCACAGGACACCATTAGGAACCTCTATAACTCCATGCTGAGACATCTGGCATGTTGCATGAGCCGTACTGAGAGACAGACTTCTGTATGTGTAGCTCTATAAATATTACCCATATCAGTCTAAATGTATCATCATTAATTGTTCCTGGTGACCTTTATCTTCCTTCCCAATAATGTTGCGAGCCCACACCTCCTTCTGGGTGCCTACTTCATCCTACAACTGTATCCACTGTCTATATATATATATATATATACATATACAGGGGTTGGACAATGAAACTGAAACACCTGTCATTTTAGTGTGGGAGGTCTCATGGCTAAATTGGACCAGCCTGGTGGCCAATCTTCATTAATTGCACATTGCACCAGTAAGAGCAGAGTGTGAAGGTTCAGTTAGCAGGTAAGAGCACAGTTCTGCTCAAAATACTGCAATGCACACAACATTATGGGTGACATACCAGAGTTCAAAAGAGGACAAACTGTTGGTGCACGTCTTGCTGGCGCATCTGTGACCAAGACAGCAAGTCTTTGTGATGTATCAAGAGCCACGGTATCCAGGGTAATGTCAGCATACCACCAAGAAGGACGAACCTCCACCAGCATCACGTAGTGACCTGGCCACTATCCTGCAAGAAGAATGGCTTAAAATTCCTCTGACCACTGTGCAGGACGCAGTATATGTCATTCCCAAGACGAACTGACACTGTATTGGTCGCGAAAGGCCCTACACCATACTAATAATTGATTGTGGTCTAAAACCAGGTGTTTCAGTTTCATTGTCCAACCCCTGTAGTATATATATATATATATATGTCATGTACACTGAGGACACCTTGAGGACTAAGGCTAGAAGTAAGAAGTTGTGTTAGTGGTTGTCCATCTTTGCTGTGATAGGAACCACTGGAAGACACTTGAGTGACAACGGTGTGAGTGTCAAAGCCCTCTGTCTAGTCCCAGATGAGTTAAGGTCTTTGAGACCCAGCAGCCGATGATATTTCCTGAACATCCGCAGTGTACGCTTGGTAAGCAAGGATGCAGAGGCAAACCAGATGGAGGTGGAGGATGTGATGAGAGATTCTGTTACAGTGGTGTAGAACCGGACCACCAGCGCTTGAGGCAGGCCAAATTAAAAACTGAAACTGAGATGCATAAACTGGGATCTCATAATAGGAAAAATCAGCTGAACTGGCTTTGGTGGAGGAAGCAATAACATCCAGGGCTACTCTAATATGCTTCTGATTTCTCTCTATTATTCAGACACTTACACCTTCATATTTAATAGGCTTCTTTCAGTGTTTGTATTTATGGTACTTGCGTAATGGTATATGGGGGACTCAGTTACATTCTTTTACTGGGTTCATTATTTCAAACCATATTCCAAACCACAAACTGTGACAGAAAGAAACACGACCAAGAGCTAGATATTTAATGTTTACCTGTTTATTTGTTTACATAAACATCCATGATTCATGATTCTGAAATTGAGGCCTGCGATACATTCCAAAAGGTTAGGACAGTGTGCATTTAAGAGTAGGAACCTACAAAGGTGATGCAATCATACATGGATATAACAGGAGCACCCAGGGACAGGCAGAGGCTTTCATGAGCAAAAGATGGGCCGAGTCCTCCCGCTTTACATCAGCCAAAAACTCAACAGCAAAATAATGTTTGGCAGCCAGGGACTGCAGGGGTCTTAGGTGCTGTATCCTCTGCAGTGTAATGTAATCAATAGCTTCAGGGAATCCAGAGAGGGCAAGGCCGGAGACCACAGCAGAACATCGGTGACCTTATATCAAAATATTTCCAGCAATGGAGTTGGGTGAGCAGGGAGTAAGTGGGGGATGTGTATGGGTGGGGTTCCATTACTCCCATAAGTAGGAAAATGGTTCCCCACCACCACAAGTGGGAAATTCTGCCAAACAATAGCCATTATTCCCTTGTTTTAAGATCACAGCAAACTGGTTTTGGGCCATTTATGTAATTGTTAGGGTCTCATAGCTACATGCTTGTTTTACCATACTGGAAGATGGGGCAGGGCAAAGCACCTGACACAAGATTTACACAGTTAGGAACAGAACCCACCCAGTTCACTCGAATAGGCATGCGCCATCTTAGTTTACTGTATATTAGATCCTGGTTGGCTACTCACATGCGCTGGCTACTGATGTGCTGGCTACTCACATGTACTGGGTCATGACATACTGGCTACTGACGTACTAGATATTGATGTGCTGGCTACTGACATCTACTGGCTACTGACGTGCTGGCTACTGACATCTACTGGCTACTGACATACTAAATGTACTAGCTATTGATGCGCTGGCTACTGACATCTACTGGCTACTGACATGCTGGCTACTGACATGTACTAGCTTTTGACATGCTTGCTACTGACGTCTACAGGCTACTGACATGTTCTGGCTACTGACATACTGGCTACTGACATGTACCAACTACTGATGTGCTGGATAGTGACATACTGGCTACTGACATGTACTAGCTATTGACGTGCTGGCTACTGACATACTGGCTACTGACATGTACGAGCTACTGATGTGCTGGCTACTGACATACTGGCTACTGACATGTACTATCTTTTGACATGCTTGTTACTGACATCTACAGGCTACTGACATGGGCTGGCTACTAACATACTGGCTACTGACATGTACCAGCTACTGATGTGCTGGCTACTGACATACTGGCTACTGACATGTACTAGCTATTGACGTGGTGGCTACTGACATACTGGCTACTGACATGTACCAGCTACTGATGTGCTGGATAGTGACATACTGGCTACTGACATGTACTAGCTATTGACGTGCTGGCTACTGACATACTGGCTACTGACATGTACTAGCTATTGACGTGGTGGCTACTGACATCTACTGGCTACTGACATACTGGCTACTGACATGTACTAGCTATTGACATGCTTGCTACTGACATCTACTGGCTACTGACATAATGGCTACTGACACGTACCAGCTACTGATGTGCTGGCTACTGACATACTGGCTACTGACATGTGCTGGCTACTGACACACTGGCTACTGACATGTACTAGCTATTGACGTGGTGGCTACTGACATACTGGCTACTGACATGTGCTGGATACTGACTACTGACATGTACTAGCTATTGACGTGCTGGCTACTGACATCTACTGGTTACTGACATGTGCTGGATACTGACAGGTGCTGGATGTGGTTCTGATCATTGCCTGGCCTCCTGGTTTCTGATTTCTGGTCTCTAGTTGCCTGCCTGTGTTATGACTCTGCATGTCTATTGAAGCCCACTTGGACAGAGTCTCCACACAGAAAGGATCCTGGAGGCCCTAACTGGGAATCAAACCCTGCCTGCTGTGAGGCGACAGCTGTACCCAGTGTGCCACCATGCAGTCCAACTTAAAACTTTTATCCCACTTTTAAGAATACATCAGTTTGGACTAGTTTCACCTCCCGAATGATTGTAAGATGCTCCGGAAAGCTGTAGTAATGCAGTGGTATAGTGGTAGGTTCCAGCCCCACCTTTTTTGGAGGGTGTTGCAGGCATTCTATTTTGAATGGGCATCCAAAAAAAGTCCAAAAATCAACAAAGTTCATTAGTTAAATGATCAAACATGTCAAACTGCTTACATATGACCAGTCATGTCAGGTCAGGCACTGACCAAAGTGGGTGACAAAACTTCAGTTTCCCACAAACATATGGAGTGCTTGCCAGAAACCCAGTGGAAGGAGAGTCACGACTCGTCCCTCCCTCCATTCTTTCATTTGTTAAGACATTATACAAATGACATGGACTAGAATAGCCTTCTTGATCAGTGTAATGGTATGGTGGATGGAGGGTCATCAGCTGTATTGTGAGTGGAGTGGTGTCTCTGCAGTGTGCTGATTAATAAACGCCGTGGCCAGTTTCTACTCATCAGGACGGTCTGCCTCCGAGGCTGATGCTGATGAAGGGCTCTCTGATTACTGGCTCGGTGCACTGCGTTGGCCTGCTGGATGTGGGATAGCACCGAGGCCTAGCAAAGTGCAAGGAACAGGGAGAAAGAGAGCGAGAAAGCGAGAGAAAGAGAAAGAGAGTGAGGGGACCGTTCTGGAAAAAAGCGAAATATCAGAGAGAGAATCTACCCCAGCAGACATAAACACACTCCTCCAAGACTCCGCAAGAGCTGGAGGGGAAGAAAAACCACGGATAACCTTAAAATAAACAAACTGAGGGATAGTTATGCCAGCCATGTGGCTCCAGGTACTTTCTTCATATACATTTGCGTGCATATTCTAAGCAGTGACTGAATGGCTACAGATTGTAAAACTGATCCCGGACTTGAAGCATGGAACGCATTTGGGTAGGTTCCACATGTGGACACCTATAGACGTATAAGCACAGTGTGCAAGGGGTGGGGTGGGGGGATTGTGAGTTTGAGTGTGTGTGTGTGCTGGTGTGGGCGCTACATAAGCAATGACTCAGAACAAGCGTCCATTATCAACGCATGCCTGCACGCCTCGAAGGTGTTACTGCACCTCCAGTATAATGCCTTTAACACCCTGAAGGTGTGTAGATACTGGTGCTAGATGGATAACTGCTGTGAACAGCCAAGCTGGGGTGTTACTGCAGATCGGAGAAACATTGCTGCCAGCAAAGTGAAGAAATTCAGAGACCACCCTTCAGCTATTGTATTTACAGCCATCAAACACAGCCTTCCATGTTCTACAATTACAAAAACACATAAATTCAACCAAATATTACGCAGAAGACTTGACGTTTAGATCATAAATATAAAAACTTAGTTTTCAGAAGTTTTTCCATCCACCATTTGCCTTAGGAGAAATCTGCTGCCAGTTTTCCAAACTCTTACACTTGCATTCGTCTTTAGTTTGTCTCTTGTGGGTGTGGTTGAGGCCGTTCCCGGTGTTGCTAGTTAGTTTGGGAAGCACATATACTTGTCGTCAAAAGAATAGCTGCACCCAAAAGGAGGTGTGGGATTGCAGTGCTATTGGGAAGGTAGATAAAGGTTACCAGGAAAAATAATATAGACTGATAGGAGGAATAGTTATTGAGCTACACATACAGAAGTAGTGTCTCTCAGTATGGGGTCAGGCCACCATGTTTGCTAATCCAACAAGTCACATGTCTCGCCATGGACTTGTACAGTTTCCTATTGGTGATAATCCATCCCATGCATCTTAAATATTCTCACACAGTTCCTGCAGATTGTGCGAGTGGAGGTGTAGTGACATCAGGCATTTTGGAAGTGTGACATGTGACAACCAATTTTTCATCACCGTGGTGCTAACCACGGTGCCCCGGCACATAGAAATGTTGTTTGTCTCAGCACTGAAGATCCATGCTTTGATGACGGGGGTTAAGGGCAGTCGGTGGGCATGTATTTAGAATTAATAAGTATATTTGGATTTAACCAAAACTATATTGAACATAAAATATATTAAAACTCATGAAACAACAGTCAGACTGATTGTTGGCTGGATTTCTCTTATTTAGCCAATAGGGAAATCGAGAATTCCCATTGTGGGAATACTCAAAACAAAGTTTCACGAATGCCTTGTATCCGGAAAGTCCTCATGTGTAAACTGCTTAGCTGTCAGTATGCGAATATAAACAGGCTCCTGGGCTTCAGATGTGCTGTAAACAAAGCCAAACAAAGCAAACCAAAAAATATGGTAATTTCTTGCTACCTTTGCAGCTGGTCCAAATCCTTTTTGGAGTTAATCTAATGGTCAATATTAGGAGTGGAACCAGATTGAGGGTTAAATTTAGGTTCTGGGTTTGGGTTAGGTTACGTTTAGCGGCAAACCTAATGGTAGTTGAAATGAAACAGAACATCACAGGAAATACTTTCACCAGCAAAGAACTTGATAAATAACCTGACAACAAGTGTTTCAGTGTGTTCCATTGGAAGGTCCTAGAAGGTCCTAAAACCATTCGAAGGTCCTAGAAGGTCCTAAAAATATAAAATCTTAAAAGACATGTTTTAAGATGATTACGTGAGTGTTACAAGGGATTTTGCCAAAGCTGAAGGGCTAGTTGCTCATAACTTATAGGCCATTTAAGTAGTATAACAGCAGTATAACAACAATGTACCAGATAGAACAATCAGTTCTAGGTTCTAGGTTTACAGCTATTGTCTTTAGTCCACCTGTTGCTGCACTCCATCAGTTTTAGCCACAATCTACACCTTCCATTACTGTATAAGTGACTACCTAGGATCACCATTGACCAGATATTACTCGGGTGGTGTACCAGCTTGCTTGAAAATGCAAAGTGTAAGGACATTCGTCTCCAGACAGTTCCAGACAGTAAGTCACATATTGTGGTCAATATATAACATGGTGATATACTATATTGTCAACACTACTCACTTGTCTGTCTTTGTATACATATGAACTTGATTGACATCCCAATCTTAACCCATAGGGTTTAATATGATGTTGTCCCACCATGTGCAGCTATAACAGCCTCTACTCTTCTTGGAAAAGCTTTCCAGAAGGTTTGGGAATGTGCTTATGGGAATTTTTGATCATTCTCCCAGAAGTTTTTTTTTCTTCTAAGGTCAGAAATTGATGTTGGAGCAGAAGGCCTGGCTTGCAGTCTCCACTCTAATTCTTCCCAAAGATGTTCTATCAGGTTGAGGTCAGACAGTTTACTGTCTGTGATGAGGAAATTTCATGATTGGACTTGGTCACGGGTCCATGCTGGAATTCACTGAGCTCCTGAGAGTGACCTATTCCAGTCTTCATGTCTAGGTGCTTTGTTTTATATACCTGTGGCCATGAAAGTGATTGGAACACCTAAATTCAGTGATTTGGATGGGTGTGTGAATACTTTTGGCTATACAGTGTAGGGCAAGTAGCATCGACTCACCTGCCAGCCAATCAGAGTGCAGTATTTTCTAAACAAGGCTTGCAAAGAGAGCTAAGAGAACTTAAGGATGCCCTGAGCTAAGTGTTTAGGATTGTTGGTGGAGGGAAACTGCATGTGTATTCTAGACAGCATGCAATAGAGAGATAGCAAGTGTGTGTGTCAGTGAGTGTGTGTGGTGTTATATTGGCAGCTCTGTGCTCTGCGCTTGGCCTGTCTGTTAGTTCCGGCTGGCTGATCTCACTTCATCTCTCATCACTGTGATATCCGTCTGGAGACAGGCCGTGCTCCTGACGACTGCCACCATGTCGGCTCCTGGCCCCTCCGCTGAGCCGCACCCCCACACTACCCAACTCCCCCCCACACTTCAGTTTCCCGATCCCAGCAACGCCTCATGAATATGCATCACTCATCTCCAGCACCCTGCGATCGCAAGCTTTCCACACAGCCTCTTTCAGACTTGTCATCTCAACATGCACTCTGAGGCCCAGCTCAGCCATGCTGAGTTCTGATGAAGAGTCAGAGAGGGAGGGAATGTTAACCCTTACAAGGCCATTGCGTTATGAGTTATACTGCTGCTATACTACGTAAATGACCTCTAATACATATAACGGCTTTGTCTTTCTGATCAACTGGCCATTCAGCATTGGCAAAAGTCCTTATAAAACTTACCTGAATATCTTAAAGAATGTAATTTATGATTTTATATCTGCTTACATTGGCTAGGAGCACCTTCAGGGCCTTCTAGGACCTCCCAATGGTTCCTGGGAGCTGGAAGACTTGTTCATTGCTAGGTTCTTTATTAAGTTCTTTGATGGCAAAAGTATGTGAGCCTCTGCTTTCAGGAATTGGTGTGACCCATCTCAGCAAATGACTTCAAACAGGTGGTTCCTGTAACTGTGGTGCTGAAATGGACTTGGAGGAATCTTGGGCAGTTCCTGCTTACAGAACAGCTTCAACTCTGTTATGTTGGAACTTTAGCCTCAACCCTTTTATTGGATTAAGGTTTGAACTTCAACTCATTCAACAAAGCAACATTTCTACTGTTTCAGCCTTCTTTGTAGGGTAACTGGGGTTTCTAGGGTCATGGTTTTTCAGCAATGCTCACCTTCTCCTAAGGTTTGGTTCCTGTATCAATGTCCTAACAGTCTTCTGTAGAAATTCTTGATGCAGTCCGGAATTACTGGAAATGGTCCAGAGTTCCTGGATTAATGCTCTAGCAATCTTCTGTAGAAATTCTTGATGCAGTCCAGAATTACTGGATACAGTCCAGAGTTCCTGGATTAATGCCCTAGAAATCTTCTGTAGAAATTCTTGATACAGTCCATAATTACTGGATACAGTCCAGAGTTCCTGGATCAATGCCCTAACAATGATCTGTAGAATTTCTTCATACAGTCTTGAATTTGCAGATATTGTCCAGAGTTCCTGGATCAATGCCCTTACGATCTTCTGTAGAATTCCTTGATACAGTCCAGAATCCCCGGATACAGTCCAGAGTTCCTGGATCAATGCCCTAACAATCTTTTGTACAATTTCTTGATACAATCCAGAATTCCAGGATGCAGTCCATAGTTCCTGAATCAACGCCTTAACATTTTTCACTATAGTTTCTCGATACTGTCCAGAATTTCTGGATAGAGTCCATAGTTCCTGGATCATTGGCCTAGCAATCTTCTGTAGAATTTCTTGATACAATCCAGAATTCATAGCTCCATCAAACGATGGCAAGCTACTCAATATCTAATAATAGCAAAAACATCCAGCCCCAAACCATAATACTGCCACCGACATATTTAAAAGTTGGGATCTTATGCTGAAATTCAGTAAACAGTTTTACCAAACATAACATGTAGTATATAAGTCACAAAGTCCTGTTTCTGCCTGATCCATCGACATGGCATTATTACAATAGTCTTCTGGCTTATCCAGGTGGTCTTTAGGAAACTGTAGAAATGTACTTCCTGGAGGGTAGTTCCATTCTTCATGTTGTTATTCCACACATACTATTCTTGTTCAGTATTTTCCTTACCCTGGACTCATGATATTAGCCAGTGGAGGAGAGACTTTCAGACACTTAGATGTCACCCTGGGGTTCTTTGTGAGAATATGTCATGCCTTCGTTTTGGAATTTTGTTAGATGGCAAGTCTAATGAAGGAGTTCCATTTAAACACTATACACCGGAGAGTGCTGAGGTCCTCTGCTGCTTAAGTAATGGGATACACTATGAAAATGTGTGAGGTAAAGACTTACTGATGGTAAAGACTCAAATCCTATGTTGTTATTGGGTCAGGATTGGGTCAGCCACACACCTCACACCTGATTGTCATCCAACTAATTAAACCTCCTGACCTTAAATAATCACCTATACCAGTTTGTTCATTCTAGAGGTTTAAAAACTTTTGCTATTCAAGTTATTTAATGTTCAATAACTAGATGGGAATAAATAATATTTATTTATTTATACTGTAAATAAGTAATATGCATATTACATTTTTTTTACACTATAATATAGTCATATAATAATAGACCATATATAATAATAATATATGATAATATAATATAATATATTATATTTTGCTCACATATTAAGAAAGCTGAAAGTCAACATTTGAAAGAACAGCAATGGCATGATTTGGAAAAATCCAATTCCATAATATGTCCCACAAATTTTGTGTCTCTGAAAATGAAGCATTTGACAGTAGCCCTTATACGCTTTGAGGAGAACACTAAGCCCTCGCTTGCCTATGCAGCCATCATGTCACAGAATGACAGCAAATGGAGGAACTCTTGTCTTTTTTCCTAATTAGATGCCTCTGAATTGCATCATGGAGGAGATCTAGAAGATCTGAGGTTCGTCTCAGCCTGGACTTCAACAGGCGACAGTGAAGCGGAGAATTCTAGATTGTTTTTCTGTTTTATTTATAGACTGCAGTGTGTTGGAGTCATTGCAGGGAGCTGACATCATTGCCCTAGCCCCGGTGCTTGATCTGTCTATGTTTGGGCAGCTAACGCTATAACTTTGCTTAAGTTATACAGGACTTACAGCATGCCTTGTCTGGCCCCACTTCACATCTCTGAGTATGTTGTAACTTAAAGTGACACATTGACTTCCTCCCGTTCCTCCACCATGCGGGTGCTTTTGATCTGGTCTGCCCCTCCAGCACTCCTCCATATACAGTGCTGACAGATAGCATGTTCACACGTACGTGTGTTTGGATGAGCGTCGTGGGGCCTGTTAGAGTCATGGAGAGCTATGGATTACTCTACAATTCGGCAGTAATAGTCTCAAGAGCATTAGCAGATGGGGAACTTTCACACCAACAGTCTTTTACTGCTGGATGGGCTAATAAATGAGAGGCGTACATGGTAACAGATAACTCAATGGAAGTAATACAAAATTCATTTTTAGTAATTATATATTTTTTGGTTGTTTATATAATCAAGGCCACATTTGAAGTCTGCCAAGACGCCTACTTCATATCAGATGTCATTTTAAAATAGTCAAGAACAGCCAGAGATATGCTATATTGCTAAAAGTATTCACTCGTCTGCATTCACACACATATGAACTTGAGTGACATCTCATTCTTGAACCATATGGTTTGATATGATGTCTTTGCATTGAGCTTGGTGATGTAAGGCTTGGATGCAGCCATGGAAAGCCATTCCATGAAGCTCTCTACATGCTGTTCCTGAGCTAATCTGAAGGCCACATGAAGTTTGGAGGTCTGTAGGGATGGACTCTGCAGAAAGTTGGCGACCTCTGCGCACAATGTGCCTCAGCAGCCGCTCACCCTGCTCGCGGCCTACCACTTTGTGGCTGGGTTGCTGTCATTCCTAATCACTTCCACTTAGTAATAATACCACTGACAGTTGACTGTGGAATATTTAGTAGTGAGGAAATTTCATGATTGGACATGACTATTCCGGTACTATTCTGGAATTCACTGAGCTCCTGATAGTGACCCATTCTTTCACTAAGGTCTATAGAAGCAGTCTGCATGCCTAGGTGCTTGGTTTTATATGCTTGTGATCATGGAAGTGATTGGAATAGCTAAATTTGATGGATTTGTAAAAAAACTACTTTGGGAAGCATAGCATATATTAGCTTTAGTTCATTGCATCAGGTTTCCAGTAGGTCTAAAGTTTACATGCATCAAGTTGATTTTCCCTTGAACAGTCAGGAAGATTACAGAAATGGTTAGATCATTAAATTTATAGAACTTTCTTATTGTTAAAATCAGGAGTTATGCTGTGTTCACCTCAAAGTGATACATGATTGATTGTGGCATAAAGCTACACAAAGGTTAACGAGCAAAATTAAAGGAGATCAGGAGAAGAGCGTTAGCAATGTCAATTTTTTTGGTTAATCTGGAATTCAATACTGAAATGTTTGGCTCTCAAAAAAGAAAAACAATATCCAGTTAATGTAACCAATGTGGTTGACATCAAAAGTCTGGAAAATTGATTTCCTGACAAGAACGTCAACAGAATTTTTGTACTGCAGCCCCCCTAAAACTGAGGGTAGAGAGGACTATTTGGTTTGCCATAAGTCTACCACGAACATGTGATCCCGGAATGAATTGTGAGTCCACCCTAGCTGGACTTAAGGGCATTCCTTTAAAGCCAGTGCCTTTCAAAAGTTATCCAGCTTACTGTGGATGCTACTAGCGCCTGCACAAACAAGTGTATACAAATCTAAAAACCTTGAAACCACAGACACTGCATGGGTTAAGAAAAGGGCATAAATTATCTCTCAGTGCTGAACAAATTTTGAGCTGATAGCTTCAACTAGACAAATAAACTGACAAATAAGTTGGAGGCATCAGGTAATGAAGGATCTGTATCCAACAGTAGATTCCTGCATTCCTACATCTAGCCTGAAAGGCTGTCATACAGTGACAAAGCCCCTACTCCAGAACTAGCAAAAAACTAAGTCCATACTAAAGTAGGTGCAGGTGACCACCAGGACCAAGATCTAGACTGCTGGAGGGCTATTCAGCTAAAATGTTCTGCATTATGTATGGATTTTAAAAAATGGTGCAGTATTTAATCTAAAGACCATCATCCCCGCTGTGAAGTATGGTGGTGGTAGCATCATTTTAGGCCTGTTTGGCTTGAAAAGTGGGCAATACTGAACATCAGCAGAAATCATCTAAAAATCTACAACCTGGTTTTCCCACAGGGCAGTTATTCCAAACATTCCTCCACAGCTGGGACAAAAAGGACAATAAAATGCAACACTGACCTGAATCCCATTGAACTGAGCAAGGAAGCCCAGAAACCTGATGCCAGTTTTACCCATTGTCCACCAAATGAGGTCCAGCTACAGGTCCACTAAATGGGTGTACAATTACAGGCTGTAGCCCATCTGTTACCATGCACTATTAGCCCCATTCATCACTGGTCAGTTTCTGACCACAGGACAGCCACCTGACCAGGTACTAGAACATTCTCGAAACAGCACTGACATGGTGGGAGCCTGAGACACTGTAGTAGGTTGAGAGTGGTCCACCATCTAAACAGCCAGAAGGAGTTCTCTGGTCACTATCTGACCTTTGATGAAGGGCTAGAGCATAGCGTTTTGACAGATGGGCTACAGCCTCAAGGTTGAGAAACAAGGTAGGGGTTTCAGATAAAGTGGCCGGAAAGTACAGTATATATATTTAGGCAAATGTCAAAGCATTGGCGAGTGTAATATCATCTTGAAATCATTTTGCAATTTAAGCTCAATTGCCCACGCTATGGTGAAATGACACTGAGGTGCAGGACTGATTCGATAATAATGCTCCCAGAGGGTGCTAGCGATCTCAGGAGCCCACCGTGACGCGCTGTTGGACTTAGAGGCAGCGATTTCTTCCAAAATGAAAAATTCATTGATCTCTTCTTTCGCCGCTTAGCTCCGAACTCCGGCCGGGCTGCTTTCTGGAGTGATAAATATTGCCATATGATAGCATTTCAAACAGACGTGTTTGCAGCGCTCCGAGGCAATTAACCTAACAGACCTGCATGTGAATTATTTACAGACGAGACCGTGCAACGTGACCCTTCTGCCTCCTGCCCTGTAAAACACACCTGCCCTTCTGCCCCGACACACACAAAGAGAGAGAGAGAGAGTGAGTGTGAGAGAAAGAGAGAAGGAAAAAGAGGCAGAGAACTTGAAAAGTAATTGCTAACTGTGTTTTATTAGTAAACTCTTGACAGGCGCAAAAACCTCAGGAAGAACTACAGGCGAAATCGAAGAGGTCATGGCTGTCAGTGGTAAGGTCTTGAATTATCTGGAACTGGATTGTATTGGGTACCTGCATTGTGGATGAGTCGTCTAAAGCATTAACAGCATTATAAGCATCATAAATAATGAGTTATCTCGCATGTTTAAGGTGGTAGGAACTGGGCACAGGGATAATCAGAATATATTTACTTGTGGGGTGCGAGTAATGGGATCCATAGATTGAGAAGAGGTGCTACAGTGCAGGGACTGTCTCATTCAATGTGTGGTAAATGGCTCCAGAGCAGATGCTAATGATTGGCTAAAAGGAGTGACTGCAGTTGGGTGTGCCAAACACCATAGTGTGAAGGAAGTAGCTGGATGTGCAGGTGTATGGAAGTGTACGGTCATACGGGTCTACCAGCAGTGGCCAAAATCCCAGTGTACAGGAAACTCTCTTGGGAATTGTGCCAGGGAAGGCATCCACCAAATCCGGCCCAACTCCACAATTCTTTGAAGCAAGAGTGTCTGAACATTGATGTGGCCTACATCCAGAATATGCCAAATCCAATCGTGGCTAATACACGGTATTAGGTATGTTCCAATTACAGGTGACTCATCTTTGGTCTAGTAATATTATTTACATTAATGTAATATACATTGTTCTGTCTTTACATCACTGATGGCAATCGTATGTATGTGATCCCATATTTTATTGGCATTTTCTCAGTCCTGTAAAAGACCATTTCCATTTCCATTTTCCAAAGTTCCATTTTTAAATATTATATGGAATGAAAGCATAAATGATTCAACTGAATCACAATACATGACATTATTATTAAATCTGAACACACCGTCCACTTACCATGACCTTTACAACAAAAGCGGCAAATATTTTGCTTTACTGGAGAAATGCATTGTGAAATTGCCAAACCCTTTCAAAGACAAACGTTCCAACTGCGAAACATTCACAACATCGTGTTTAAGCCTAAATATTTTTACTCCTGTTTGAGATCTCAATAAACGTTTAACTTCCAACTGTATGCCAAATGTGCCATTATGTGTCATATAGTCCTCTGAAATCCCAGGCCTGGTCCACTCTGATTGCAGAGTTGTTTATTAGCCATACATTAGATCACAATGTTTACAGAATTAACATGCTTAAAATGAGATCAGTGCTGGAAAACTGCCAACACAGTTTGAAGACACTGATGAGCAGCGGTCTGATGAACTGATGGTCATTGGGATAATGGTCCTAGAACTACAGCAGTATGCAAAAGTCATGAAATATATTGTTGAATTTCTGATTGACAATATGTTAAAATATCTATATACAGGAAATAAACTTACAAGTACACATACCAGTCAAAAGTTTAGATACAGCTCATTCCGTTATGTTTATCTCAATGCTTGACTGTCAGGGCAAAAGACTCCGGGTCGACGCTTGCAGAGTTAAAAGTCAAGGCGGAATGTTTATTGAACAGGGAAGTGAACAAACTAAGCAGCAATGCAGATACAGCAACAGGGGTAGGGCTAGAGTCAAGGCAGGCAAAGTCGAAACCAAAAGAGACAATCAGCGGAGGCAATCAAGTTAGGAGGAAAAAGCAAAAGGGTAGTCGATAACAGAAAAGAGATCAAGAACCAGAAAAGAGATAATACACAGAAAGAACGCTCAGGATTGCTAACTACGTTGGCAAAGCTTCGCAAAAGCTGAAGCGGCGTGGAGAGGAATAAATGAAGGGTGTAGATTAAGATCAGCTGTCTGCTAAACTCCGGTGATGGAGAGCGAACCGGATTGGACACGGGCATGGCGTCATTTACATTTACCTGACGCTCTTATCCAGAGCGACTTACAAGGTTAATCACATTACAGGGAGTGTTAGGAGTCTTGCCCAAGGACTCTTATTGGTGTAGCACAGCATAGTCACTCAGACTGGGATTCAAACCCCAGCCTCCCACATGTAGTGTTGACTCCTTGGTGGGTAGTGGTGTTATCTGCTGAGCTACACTCATCGAGCGTTGCCCTCTGGGAAGTTGAGTCCGGAGAAGCATGGGAGCAGGGAAAACCCGGAAGCGTGACATTGACTTTAGAATAAAAGTGAAGGCATTAAACTGTAAAATAGCACTCATGGAATTATACAGTCCACCTTAAAAACCTACAAAATGGAACCTTACAGGTGGATGAAACCACTTTCTCAACCTCTAGTGGAGGTTGATATAGCGATTTTAGGACAGATTCTATTGATCTGTCCATTATTAATGTTCACTAAACTGAAAGAGTAACTACAGCTTTTAAACTGTGCCTAAAAAGAGATAGACGTTTTTATGCTTAGACCTAAAAGTGTCCTACTGGACATGTCACATCTGTTTAACATTAAAAAGATGCATGAAAATATGATGCAAATGCAATAAGACATTTAATAAAAATCAACCAGACTTAAAAATAACTCAAAATCACACATAACCAGCAATTAGATTCTGAACAGTTTGAATACAGTATACAGTCACAAGAAAAAGTCAAATGACAAGATTGTTGAATTTTCTAGCAGAAAATAAGTTAACACATGCACTTATTTCAATTTATATTTTATTGTGGAGTTACTAAGGTTATTATTTAATAATTATTGGTTATATTTATAATATATTGTGGACAAAATAGTCATAAAATGGCACCAATGTCTGAAACAAAACATATCCCATTCATATTGGGCCAAACTCTTAAACAGTATTGCTACATTTCACACTTTGTAGTTTGACAACCACTAACTGCATGTATTCACTCAGGGCAGATCCCCAAACTCTACATCTACAGCCATACTAACCTGCACTCCTTTATGTGTCATTTGCCCCATAGGCTAATTTTTAGCACACCTTATCAACCGGCCAGTACCCAGCCTAAGCTTTGTAATCACTCCAGAACCGCACTGTTCTAAAGTGGTACACCCCACACTTACCTAGTGTATCTCTAGAACCTGTTTGGCCTTTCGATGTAATCTTGTTAGGCAGTCTTCCTATCAGGTCACTCAAAGTAAGGCTCTAGTATTGTGGAATGTTTGACTGGGTAATGTATATAACTGGGGGTTTATAAAAGAAAGCATTGCCGCTTTGCCTCAACAGAGCATACAGCAGTTTCCACAGAGCAGGTCACTATGCTGAAGGATCCGAGCAGCCCAATGCTGGTTGCATCAGACGGCCTGTCTGAGACAGCAGCATCATGAGATGCTTGTTGCGATCAATAAGGAGCAGTCGCTAATCCACTCCGCCAAGGTGTTGATTTGTTTACAGTCGGAATTCCTGCCGACAAGATGCCACTTCCGCCCCGACAATCAGACATCAGGGCCGGCGACAGAAAGCAATTTTTAATGGCCCTGCTGGGAAGGGGCCGTCTGCAAGATTCGATTTGTACAATTTCCACTGCAATCACGCATTAGCATCTCAGCTTTCTGTAATCTACTTCTCTCTCTCTGGTTTTCATTGCAAGGCTCTTGGTACTTTCGAAGCAGGCTTGCTGGGTCAAGGCAGAGGCTTTGAAACCGGGATGCATTTGATAGCTTGCAGAAGGCGTAAATTAGAAGGCGGCCAAACATCACTGTCTGTCGAAACGTAGACCCCTAAGAAGGTTTTTGACTTTGTTCCAAAAAGCGTTTTAAAGGAAACCGGAGTCGCTCCCAACAACAACAACCTTCAAGTCAAGAGTCAGTCAGTCCGGTGACGCCTGAAAACTCGCTATGTTGATATACAGCACACTGAAAACATCTATTTCAGGGATATTTGAGCACTGGTCAACACGTTCGCTTAGAAGAGACAAGGAACAGTTGTTGTTTGAATGCATGATAAAACCTTTGGAAACATTATAATGCCTTATAGTGCTTTTATTAAGCCTTAATAAGCCAACAGCTGGTCATAATAAACTGGATGTTTATTATTTTGTTAATATATAGTGAAATTAGTATTTATATTTCTGCATCGTGCATTATGGCCTTATTAGTTGTCTATCATTATACCCTGTTATTGTGCGCTGGTTGATAATTACTATGTTGGTAAGTAGTAATTACTGTATATTAGTTCTATTAGTGACGGTTGGACTGTTGTCCAACAGGCAACAAGCAGTAGCTGCACATTCACTCAGCATTTTGTTCAGTTACTTCTTAAGTTAAACGTTATTGTATTATACTGTATCATTTTCTGTTTCTATAATATTACTATTTTGTATATCATGCATAAAACTTTGAATTTTAAGCAGCTATTAGTATGCCCTTATTGAGCCATAAGAGCCCAGACCCATTTCCCTTTAAGGGAAAATAATGAAGGGTCAGTTATAAGATCATGAAAGATCAGTCTTATTGTGACAAAGGCGTCACATGGCGTCACATGGGTCATAATACTGGTAGCATATGTCACAACAACAACAATTTCATAACTGGTAAAATATGGGTATATGTAATATAGAATATGGGATTATAATGTAGAATAGGGGTATATGTAATATAGAATATGGGTATATGTACTATAGAAAATGGGTATATGTAATATAGGATATGGGTATATGTGATATAGAATATGAGTATGTGTAATATAGAATGTGGGTATATGTAATATAGAATATGGGTATATGTACTATAGAAAATGGGTATATGTAATATAGGATATGGGTATATGTGATATAGAATATGAGTATGTGTAATATAGAATGTGGGTATATGTAATACAGAATTTGGGCAAATGTACTATAGAATATGGGTATATGTAATATAGAATATGGGTATATGTAATATAGAATATGGGTATATGTAATATGGGATATGGGTATATGGAATATAGAATATGGGTATATGTAATATAGAATATGGGTATATATAATATAGAATATGGTATATGTAATATAGAATATGGGTATATGTGATATAGAATATGGGTATATGTAATATAGAATATGGGTATATATAATATAGAATATGGTATATGTAATATAGAATATGGGTATATGTAATATAGAATATGGGTATATGTAATATAGAATATGGGTATATGTAATATAGAATATGGGTATATAGAATATGGGTATATGTAATATAGAATATGGGTATATGTAATATAGAATATGGGTATATGTAATATAGAATATGGGTATATGTGATATAGAATATGGGTATATGTGATATAGAATATGGGTATATGAAATATAGAATATGGGTATATGTAATACAGAATATGGGTATATGTAATATGGGATATGGGTATATGTAATATAGAATATGGGTATATGTAATATAGGATAAGGGTATATGTAATATAGAATATGGGTATATATAATATAGAATATGGGTATCTGTGATATAGAATATGGGTATATGTAATATGGGATATGGGTATATGTAATACAGAATATGGGTATATGTAATATAGAATATGGGTATATGTAATATAGAATATGGGTATATGGAATATAGAATATGGGTATATATAATATAGAATATGGTATATGTAATATAGAATACGGGTATATGTAATATAAAATATGGGTATATGTGATATAGAATATGGGTATATGAACATTAGAGCTCTTAAATGGGTCGGAACCTTACAGGTAGAAAAACAGGACTTTAAGATGAGCTGGGTTTGTCTCTAACTGCACTAACCAAGCACATCACCATTTTCTAAACGAGGTCATATGTTCACCAACTGTCATGTGACTGCATCCAGGATGTTGGGTATAGGTCACTCAGGGACTCCATGTGTTCAGGTGAAGGATAAAGCTGTATAAAGAACTTTACAGACTTTTAAATGGCCTGTGACACATACGCCACTGTGGGCTCTTATGGGTTAAGTCTTATTAAGTCAATAGCTGCTAATTAATTTGCAGTTTAATTTGTGTTTCTTCTTTATTCTTGTAGCTACATCAACAGTACATGTAGCTGTAAATAAAGACGAGCTAACCCTGTAATCTAAAGTGAAAGCAGTAATAAACATTTACACCTGAGAAGGTATGAATTCTATAATAAAGTAGTAACGAGCCAGTAATGAGTCAGTTCGTTAGTAGCTACAGGCCAAATAAGGCTTAATAAGAATTTTGTGAGGACATTATAATACCACCCTTTACTGAAGGCTTGCTATTTCAGTCCTCCAAATGTTGGCACATTGGCAAGTAGAAGTTGAGTTATTTTATTATACACTCATAGCTGCACCCAGAAGGAGGTGTGGGATTGCAGTGCGGTTGGGAAGGAAGATAAAGGTTACCAGGAACAATAACTGATGATACATTTAGACTGAGATGATCAATATTTATTGAGCTACACCTACAGAAGTCTGTCTCTCAATATGGCTAATGCAGCATGCCATATGTCTCAGCATGGAGTTGTAGAGGTTCCTAATGGTGTCCTGTGATAATCCATCCCATGCAGCTTGAATGTTCTCACAAAGTTCCTGCAGATTGTGCAGTAGGGGTGGAGGTGGAGTGACACCAGGCCTTCTGAACTGGATTCTGGATTCATTGGTTGTCTAAAGCAGGAGTCATCACTGAAGATGACCCGCTGCCATTCCAAGTCACTTCATGACACCTCTGGCATGACACCATTGCAGCTGTTTGTGGAACTGATGTGGTGTTAAGGGTAGTCGATCTGCATGCATGTAGTCATGCGTCGTGCAGCCGTCTGCTGATGGTGCTGGCACTAACAGGTTGACTCATGGAGGCATCACTGCTCGCTGTAGGTCTGCAATCGTAGTTGTTGGGTCATTCAGGTACAGCAATAACAGGTTGACTCATGGAGGCATCTCTGCTCGCTGTAGGTCTGCAATCGTAGTTGTTGGGTCATTCAGGTACAGCAATAAGGCCCGTCCTAGCTTACGTCACATGCTTGGCTGAGCCTGAAACTTGAACCATCTGCATGTCTCACAATGTCAAATCAACCCACCAAGTTTCATTCCTGTCGGTTGATTCCTTTTGGGTGCAGCTCTTCTTTAAATGATGAGTGTAATTTCTTTTTGGGATTCACTGACATTGAAATGCTGTATGTATCTGCAATTTTTGAGATAATTACTCTACCATTGAAAAACCAATTACACCGCTGGGCAAAGGTAACGATGTTGTGTACATCGAAGGTATAGAACAACGGCAATCATGACTAAAGGATATCAATTCCCATACGCCCTGCAGTTCACTCATAGTTCAGAACTCTTACTCTGCTTACGAGCTTGCCTCAAATTCATGAAATGCAATGAGCTGCTCTCTGCTAAACTGCCAATATGCACATCGTCTGTATATGTGTCATCTCGAATGAAATCACAACAGATGTAAACGAATTAAAAAAGGAAGACTACAATGCTTCACCCTTCCCCCAAGGCCTCCTCCATGTTCCGCCTCACAAAAGCACACACTGAACCTCCGGGTCCCAGAGTCCCTTAGACCCGAGGTCTGGGTGTATGTGTTTGGATGAACATGATGGATATGCTGCAGCATTCGCATTAACGCGCCATTTTATGCATTTAGCCGAGTCCCCTGGTGTCCCCGCCGCCGCTCGGAGAGATTGCACCACTTTGTTTATTTCACAGCCTCCGTATTAAAGCACAATTAAAAAGCTTCCCAAAGACGATGCACTCAAAACAGATGTCCCTAGGCAAATTTGAATCTCCATCACCGCCATGTAAAAGTACCAGCGTGTACACACACACACACACACACACACACACACACACACACACACACACACACGCACATTGTGGTTTTCTCTCT